>CP129447.1:33847500-34207500 GCA_030445155.1 Quercus variabilis | reverse complement strand
TATGGGTAAGGCCTTCCCACGAGACAACCGCGAGACATTCTTTTTTGCCAGCCTGCCCATTCTAACACACACTTTCTGTGCCTAAACTATATATACCCACATTACCCATAAATGTTAAAGAGTGCTTTTGAGAGAAAACCTTAGTCAAACACCTTGAAAGTTAGAGATTGTTATACCCACAATTCTCTACACATTTGCTTGTAGAATTTCCTTAACTCCTACCTTTCCATTTCCATACCATTGAGAGGTTGATAGCCCAAACACTTACCACACCCTTTCAGAGTGTCAAGTGAAGTTTTGGTACTGCTAGGAAGCATTGGAAGAAGTTAAGGATGGCAGATGCAACATGAAGCTTGTTGCGAGATCCGAAGAACTAGACAAGACATGGTTCTGAGAAGCCTTATTAGAGTAGGAGCTTGCAGGGTCTCTTGCTAACCCATGTATCCCAACTCATTTTCTAATGGATCAAATTTCGCTTGAAAGGTGGTGGAGAGGTTTTTCGCTAAGTTCTTTGGTTTCCTCTTCGATAACACATCGGCGTGTTATCTTGTGTTTGCATCTTTCTTCCCTACTCTTTTACATTCCATTTTACTACTGTGTTGCTTTGATTATAGATTAGAGTAGCTTTTTTGTTTATCCGCTCACTTTTACATTATTTCGCACTTAATATTAAGTTAGCGTAAAATCAATCGACCCGTAACTTTTAATTGGAGATATAAATAGCTCTTGTGTTTTGAACACATTTTTGAGCTTTCAATTGGTATCAGAGCAGGTACACTTGCTATGGTTTAACTATCTGAGTGTGATCCTTGACCTTATTTGAGATGGACCGGTCTAAATCTTCAAATGTTCCACTATATTTTGATGGTAGTAATTATGCCTTTTGGAAAGTCCGAATGAGGGCATTCTTGTGTTCAATTGATGATACTGTTTGGGATGCAGTAGAAGTAGGATGGACAAGGCCGGAGGCCGCGAAATCCACTTGGGATAAAGCAACACTTGCGGCAGCTAACGCTAACAGTAAAGCTTTGAATGCAATCTTTTGTGGTGTTTCTCTAGATGAGTTTCACAGGATCTCTCACATAACTATAGCCAAGGAAGCTTAGGAGATATTGGAGACCACCTATGAAGGAACAAAGAAAGTGAATGATATAAAGCTTCAGATGCTTATCACCAAATTTGAAGAGCTTAAGATGGGAGATGATGAGTCCTGTAACTCCTTCTATGGGAAGCTCAACAAAATTGTAATTGCTAAGCTCAATCTTGGTGAGAAGATTGAAAATGCTAAGGTGGTAAGAAAAATTTTGAGGTACTTACTAGACAGCTTTTGAGAAAAAGTCACAGCTATAGAGGAAAGCAAAGATTTGGATGAGATTAAAATCCAAGTGCTCATTGGATCTCTCTAAGCGTATTAGCTAGGATTGCCTTTTCATAAGTTGAGCAAATCTCCTACTCTTAAAACTATCACCGAAAGAATGGATGATTCCTCCGAAGAAGATGGAGAAGGGAATTACTCTGCTTTTATGACTACTGCTCATGTTGAGTCTTCGAAGGACTTGCGTTTGCTAGTGCAAGAACTTGGGGAGCAAGTGATGAGGAATCCATGGGAATTGTAGAAGAATCGGATGCTGAAGAAGATGAAGATTCAGCTGGTCTTCAAGAAAACTACAATTTCCTACTTGAGAAGTCAGGAGAATATGCAAGGGTGGCCAAATCTGTTGTTAAAAAGATGAAGAAGGCAGAGGAGGACTATAGAAGTCTCCTAGTGCAATATAAGGAGGCCAAATGTGAAATAGAGATGCTGAATGGAGAGCTGATGGAAGCCTACTCAAAGATAAAATTCCTTGAGCTTGAGGTGGTTCAAGCCAATGCAAAAGTAGAGCGAGTCTCTTCTAAGAAGCTTGATGAAGTCCTCTCTTATCAAAAACATTTCTCCGACAAAACTGGAGTGGGATATACTGTAGAAAGTAGTTCAGCTGTCAATGTAACCAAGGAAGTGAAGTTTGTGAAAGCCAAGGAGCTAATTGTAGCTACCACAAAAGCTGAGAATGCAAAGCTGGAGAAGAATAAGATTGTGGCTGACAAACGGGTGTTGAATAAGCCTCGTAATCAATTAGTGGTCAAGCCTAAGGTTCAAGGGAAATCACCTTTAAAGTCACAAAGAGGTCTGAGAATTCAACATTTCTATCACCTCTAAAGACACACTAGACCAAATTGTCATAAATTGAGGGCATTGAAGAATGCAAGTGATCAGAGGTCAAAAGACCCAAGAAATGACAAACGGAATTGGGCTGTTGAGTAATCAAAGGTCGAGTTGGTGATTCCAGAATGATGGATGTGATGAAGATGATCGGTGCATTCACCACTTGCTTGGAAAGTTTCACCAGAAGGTTTGAAAGTACTATCTCTCATACCTAATCCTATAGGGATATCACCCCAAACGCACATGCCGTGTGGATGAAAAGGGGTAGTCATGCATAAGCATTTCATCATGTCCATGCATTAATACTTCTGATGTTTAGAGGCATTTGTTCATGCATCATTATATGCATAATTTACTTTGTATCATTTGCTTCTGGTTTTTAGCATGTTTCTTTTACAAGCTTTTGCTTTGTTCTTGTTTTTGTTCTGTTTTTGAGTGTGTTCAAAAAATTCAAAAACCCATAAAAATTGAAAAATCTTCAAAATGTTTGACCGCTTGGGTTATGTATATCTCATGTGAGTTTAGCCTAGTACCTTCGTACAAATGGTGTAGTGCATTTACGAGCTTAGCTTGCTTTGTATGCACATTAAGCTGTGTGGAAGAAATCTTGAAAACTATGTGTGATTGTTGTAAATAGATTTTCAAGCTTGTCATGAACGATTGGTCAATAGTCTTGATGGTCTTGATACTTGCATAGACTTGTGTCTATATCTCTTCCCACTTTATTTTTTTTTGCAAAAGAGCTCACCAAATGTAAATCTCCAAATGAAAAGAGATATTAAGTTGCAAAAGCCTGTCGCACATACTAGTATTTGATTAGGAAAAAGGGAAAGCGACTTTTGTTTTGAAATGTACGATGCTCAAAAAGCCAAAGGCTAATTCTAAATGTTGATATATCAAAAATATCAAGCACCGATCTCAGAAAGGGATGTATTATCCAAAATGGATCAAATGTTCTGATTTATGCAAAAGCCAAATAAAAATCTTCTAAGATTTGTAATCATTTTGTGGGAGGTCATATTTGTGCATTTCTATAATTGAGATAAACCACTTGATTTAGTACCAGTTGTGTATGACTTGATTGAATTGATCATTGAAGCTTCACGGTTTAAGGACTATTTCACACTTGATACTCACCCACAATACACAAGTCTTTGATTCAATTAATGCTTATCTGATTTGTGTGATTATACATGTTCAAATGTGATGTGTATGCTCAAGTACTTGCTGATCAAACCTAAATTTTTTTTTTGAGTGTTTTATATGTTTTTGAAAGTGATTTTATACTTTCCTGTCTTTAGTTTTTGTTCAAAATGCATGTTTGTGTTTTTCTTCAAAAACTGGTTCAAAGGTTGTTTCGAGAGAAGCTCGTGACTTAGAGCTTCCTGCAAAAAGGATTTAAGGAAATTTTCTTTTTGGTTATTTCACATGGAGACTCTCACTACTGTCTCACGAGTATTTTGTGACTAAACAATTCTCTTGAAATGTGTTTCAGGCAAAAACTAGAATTTCTTCAAATTCAGACAGAAACTCTCGTGACTATCTCGCAACTGATTCGTGACTTAAAACTTCTCGTGAAAGTTTTTGTGCTTCAATAGCCATTCTCGTGACTGTCTTGCAATTGTCTCGCTACTGTCTAATCCGTGAAAAATGTGTTTTCTCAGTTTTATAATGCAGATGTGACAGTTTTTCAAAACACTCCTATTTCCCTCGCTAAGCCTCTCTCGAACCCTTTTCAACCCAAAATCACATTTTACTCAAACCCCATCATTCTCAAGCTTATTTTCTGCATTTTCAACTTCAAGGTATGTTTTCTTAAACATTTTCTTCATGTTTTTCTAACATTATGTAGTTATTTGAGTTAGGGTTCCAAAATTTGGGGATTTTTCGAAATTGGGTTGGGGTTCTTTATTTTGTGAAATTTTTTCTAGAATCTTTGATTGGGCTGTGTCTCATTTGGTGTTTGTGCATCTGTATTGACCCCTTGAGACATTTTAGCATGTATTGAGAAAAATTTTCACTATGTTCATGCATTATTCATAACTATTGCATGTTAGGTGTTTGACAGAACGTCCGAGTGACATTTCTGTGTTGAATTGGACTTAACTGAGTTCCAATCATTGGTTTAGGTCTTGATTGATCTTGTTTACCATGGTTTGGTCAATGGTTGTGTGTTTTACACACTTTATTCGTTTTATGCCTTAATGCCATGCCATGCACACACTAGGCACACCTCATGCATCACCACATGCAAACACATGCATCAGCACATGCACACATATGCACACACATGCACAGCTACTTAACTTCATGCATTGTGTCTATGTTTACATGTTTTAACTATTTTAGCATGTTGTTTTGAGTTATTTATGCTTTGTTTTAGGTAGATTTATTTTTGTTTTGGAACTAACTTGAATCTAATCAAGTTCTATGTTCTGTTTTGTGTCTTTGCACATGTTTTTGGTCTGTTCTATGTTCATTTGTGCAGATATCTCCATTTAAGTGCTCAGCTATGAAAGGAGGTAGCAGCAAAGGGAAAGAGCCGGTAATTGATGTTAATGACCTATCACCAATGTCAAAGAGGACTCGTTTTTCAACGGAACTTATGATCCTAACTTGTTTAGATCCTATGCTACATTTCAGACCTATACGACCTATTTTCGAGATGCTCCATTGCTGGTTGAAAGGGTCGTTAATCAACCATCTCTCCATGAAACTAATATTCCAATATGGTTTGACACAAAGGATTGGAACTTTCTGCTTTCCACTCTTAAGGATGCATACGAGAATATGGTAAAAGAGTTCTATGCCAATGCCATTGTTGACAGAGAAGAGTTAAAATGTTGGGTTAGAGGAAAGAGTTTCTCAGTAACACAGGTTTATTTGGCGGAAATCTTACACATGAGCTGGCCAATACTCCCCATACCACCGGTATATGATGAGCTGAATCCAAATGTAGAGGTTCTTAAAGAAGTTTTAGGAGCTAATCTAGAATTCTCCTCAAATAGGAAGTCAATTAGTGTGGCATCCCTTTCTCCAGAATTGAGACTGCTCACGATGATCATTTGTAGCAACCTCTATACCGGGTATATGAATCTCGGTCAAGCATTATTCTTACATGATCTGATCACTGACGAAGAAATTGATGTGTGCTCTCATATTTTCCACATCTTGGCCAAAACGATTGACCGAACTGCTTCAAGGAATTGTATTCTATTATGTCGCCTTATCTCAAGAATTTTGAAGCTCAAAGGTGTCCATCCCTCGGAAGATGAGCACCCATACCCAAGGCCAAGTCCAATTAACATTCGTACTCTCCATGCAAGTATGAGTCACACCAAGAAGAATACCAAGCAAGAAAGTCATGCAACTCCAGGAAGATCAAGTTCTACCCCTCATGCTTTTGATGAACAAGTAGAAAACATCATGGCTACACTTCAAGAGATTAATACCAAGATATTCAGACTATCTACTATCATGTACTCCCAGCACATTCGCTTTGATACAAAGCTCACATCTCTCCAAACTTAGATGGATGAAATTCAAAGGAAGCTAGAAGAAAATGGAGACTAGCTATTCCATGACAAAAAGGGGGAGATGGTGTCTATGATAAAAAAGAGGAGATGGTGTCATTGATAGGGGGAGTGTAGTGATAGGGGGAGGAGAAGCTAGAAGTGGTTTTTGTTTACAGTTTTTACTGTTACTACTTTTGTTTAAAGCTTTAAATATTCTATTTTTAATTTCAGTTTATTTTCAATATTTGTGATTATCTCTATGCTTTGTAGCATTTTTATTTTTATTTTTTTGTATTTTTAAGATATTGCTAATATGTCTTAAGTACCTCACTCTTGTGCCCTAGTAGGATCTTATATTCTAGATGCAAATACTTCGTGTATTTTGCATTGGTTGAGTGTTGGATATGCAATTGATCCTTTGGATTGTTCTAAATTGTATTGCATGTCCGGAAGAGCATTTACTTGCTAAATGTTCATTGTAGTCATTCTTTAATGACTGTCTCTATATCAAGATATGCTTACATGTTTTATAGTGGTTACAAACTTGATCGCACTTTACTTGCTCATGTATGTACCTTGTGTTCAACTTGTCATAAGCTTAATGAAAGTTTTGTTTGTGTGTAAGTGGTTCAAGTTACAGGTATATACATGCAAGTGCTTCACAGCTTCTAGATTAAGTGTGAGTGAGTTTTGCCATTGTTCCCAAACTCACGTTTAAGTCTAGAGTCTATTTTAGGGGTTTTGTCATGGAATAACCAAAATGGGAGATTGTAAAGTTGTTATTTACAACTATGTATTTTGTTGGCTTTTATTCCACGCCAAATTTTATTGTAATTTTATTCAATCCTTGGTACCCTGTATTTATTGTGGGATTTGATTATAAGGGTTGTGTGATAGAGAGAGAGAGTGTGTGAAGACTCAAGCAATTAAAGACTGAAGAGTTTTCACGGGTAGCTCGCGACTAAGCATCCCACGAAGTGACTTATATGCCTTGCACATGCTTGAATGTGAAGAGGCAGGCCAAGATGGAGAATAGCTGTGTCTCGCAAGTATCTCGCGAGTAAGGCCTTTCCGCGAGACATTCTGTTCTACCAGCCTGTCCATTCTAATACACACTTTTTGTGCCTACACTATATATACCCACATTACTTACAAATGTTCAAGAGTGCTTCTGAGAGAAAGCTCTAGCCAAACACCTTGAGAGTTAGAGATTGTTATACCCATAATTCTCTACACATTTACTTGTGGAATTTTCTCAACTCCTACCTCTCCATTTCCATATCATTGAGAGGTTGATAGTTCAAATACTTTCCACACCCTTTCAAAGTGTCAAGTGAAGTTTTGGTACTGCTAGGAAGTATTGGAAGAAGCCAAGGATGGCATATGCAACATGGAGCTTGTTACGGAATCCAGAGAACTAGACAAGACACGGTTCCGAGAAACGTTGTTAGAGTAAGAGCTTGGAGGGCATAGGTACATTAGGTAGATTAGGCTTGGAGGGTCTCTTGCTAACCCATCCCAACTTATTGTCTAGTGGATCGATTTCCGCTAAAAGAGCGAAGGAGAGGATTTTTGCCGAATTCTTCGGTTTACTCTTAGATAACACATCAGCGTGTTATCTTGTGTTTGCATCTTTCTTCCCTACTCTTTTACATTCCATTTTACTATTGTGTTGCTTTGATTATGGATTAGAGTAGTTTGTTTGTTTATCTACTCGCTTTTACACTATTCTGCATTTAGTATTAAGTTAATGTAAAATCAATCGAGCCGAAACCTTTAATTGGAGGTCTAAACAGCTCTTCTGTTTTCAACACATTTTCGAGCTTTCATGATCTTCCATCTTATAATTAATTGGTCTAGTTACTTTCCTTGAGAATGGTAGTGACTAAATTTAGTAGACAAAAGCTGGTGAAATTATGAGCCTTTAGACTGACACATCCATATCAATTTCATTATTCTTTTGTGTGAGATATTATTCCATGGATTTGTTTCTCTAGAACTTGCCTTGATTCTCTTCGAGGTCATATTGACACATGCATGCATGAACATGATTAAAGCTCTCTTTGTTATAAGCTATATAAGCCAAATAGCCTACCTTGTAATTAATTTTTCCCTTTGTTGAACCCGTTTGGGCTTTATTGGTTTTTTTTCCTTTATTGTGAACCCATGTTACAAGCTTCAAACTTGAAAAACAATGCCTTTACCTAAGACGTATAGCTAGTGGAGCATTGTTTATCATTATGATATATATAGGTGTGCAAAAATAAGTATGGGGGTGTTTGGATTTGTGGTATGGCTATGACTGATGAAATGGAACATGTTTTCATTATCAATTTGTGAGTTCCATTGTTGATGTAATTTTGGTGAAAAAAAAAAAAAGAAAGAAAGAAAAGAAAAAAAAAAGTGATGGAGGAAATTGTTTTTAATGTTACAAACTGTCCATGTTCATAATTCCTCCTAAAATTCCAAGAAAGGGGTCTATTTATACGTGATATATACAAAGGTGGAAACTGCTGAATGGAGTGATTGGTTTTACATGTCTTATACATTCGAACTTGAGTTGATTCATTTTTGCTCCACTAGTTTCGATGGCTTTTGAGCTACATTCCCAAATATTTCACACCTTGATTCTAAACCCCATTACAATCCTTGAAAAGTCCTTATGATTCGTGTTATGCATGTGATCCCAGTGGTGGAGAATGAGAAGATATACAAACCCATGGTAGATCATTCCATTGGAATGAATTTGAGAGAAACAGATACCCTTCAAACACATGAGAGTCGAGTGTTTATTTCTGTAAGGGTCTACATATTTAGTTTACTCCATCTTCGTGTGAAAATGCTTGCTAAGTAATTATAAGTTGTTTAAGAATGTTTGTTCATGATTTGTTATGAGTTTTGAAGAGCTTGGTTGTTCTTTGTTGATGGTGTTGCAACCTTGGTGTTTTTGGGAAAGTGAATTTGAGTTTTGCCCAAGGACAAGCAAAAGTTAAGAGTGGGGGAATTTGATAAGAATGCAAAATGTCATATTTTTCTCAATGTTTAGTATTTTATAATTATTTGGTGCCTAAATATACTCATTATTCTTATATTTTAATTTAGGATGCAAATGGAGGCATTAAGTGCAAAACGAAGTTAATTGGGCAATTCTAGATAGCTTTAACATCACTTCGTAATCTAGGCATAACTCTCTTATCTGAGCTCAGATTGAAATGATTCAAGATGCTGTGGAATGCCAAGACAAAGCTCTACAACTTTCATGTTTTGAGTTTTGAGAGATACGAGCTGAATTAAGGTCGAAATAGGGCTTGAATTTGCTGCACCTGCACTGCTGACGTTCTGGAACATTCCTTTGCCTGAAATTCTAATATGTGGATTTGATGTGGTTTATTTTTAGAAGCTTCCAGATCTGGTGCACAAAATTTCCAACTGAAAAACATCACTTTCTTAGTTATATTAGAACTTTATTTTATTTTTAATTTTTTTCCTTAATTAGTCAGATTTGGATGTTATTATTTACAATATTTTTAGGAGATTTTGTAGGCTTAGGAAAGGGGTAATTAACGTGTAAAAGGGGAAGGAAAAATTAGAATTAGACACACACGCCTCTCTCTCCCATCTTCTCTAATTTTCTCCTTTGAGTTTTCAATCATGGCACTGCGTGACTAAAACTTTTATACTTGGTCGAAGGAAACTGAAGCCTTGGAATCAATAAAACTATGAGATCTAATTTGTTTTTATTGTTCAATTTATGCTTTAAATATCAGATGTTCTTCTGAGCCTATTTCCATGATTGTCTTGTTTAATTACTAGGAGGCCTACTAGTTTATTATTCATTGCAATCTATTGCTAGGTTAGATATCAAATCCGTAATTATTTGATCTCTCTAATTTGTGAAGCAACCAAGATTTAATGATTTGCTGCGTCAGAAATTATTAGATCTTAGGAAGAATGCTCGACTAAATTAAATGCAACCGCTTGTGTTTGTGTCGTTTAGTTTCATCAATCTCTCTAGTTCTTAAGGCTGCTATTAAATTAAACCTTTAGCGATTGTCTTGGGTTGTTTAATAGTTAGGGTTAATTAGATCGCTTGTTTTCTATTTAACTACAACTAAGGAAAGATAGAAAAATAGTTCCAACAGTGAATATTCAAAGTGTGAATTGATATATACTTGCATTGATGATCAGTTGTAAAATTTCGATGGTGTATGCTGACTTGGACCAAGGTTTGTTCTCTTGATTGATTTTGATATTTTAATTTGAATTGTTCCTTAGTTTTTTTTCTTAAAATTGTTCTCATTATACTTAAACACCCCCCCTCCCCAATCCTTGTTCACGTAGCATAATATTAGGCTAGATACTCTCCATAGGAATGATCCTTACTCGCACTAGTACATATATTTTTAAGAGTATAGGTTTTATTTTTGGTTGCCTACGATAACACACCATTACACTCACAAACATCCATAGAAGCATACAAAACACTATCCATGGCAAACACACATAAAGGGTCAAGGATCACACTTAGATAATGAAACCAATACAAGTATACTCGCTTTGATACCAATTGAAAGCTCGAAAATGTGTAAAATACAAGAGCTTGATTAGACTCCCAAATTAAAATTACGGCTCGGTTGATTTTACTCTAACTTAAACTAAGTGCGAAATAGAGTAAATGCGAGCGAACAAACAATATAACTACTCTAAGTCATATTTATCAAATATCAACAATAAAATAAAAGCTAAAAGATTAGGGAAGAAGAATGCAAACACAAGATAACACCCCGATATGTTATCAAAGAGGAAACCGAAGAACTCGACAGAAAACCTCTCTGCCGCCCTCTAAGTGGTAAATCAATCTGCTAAATAATAAAGTTGGAATACATGAATAACAAAAGACCCTCCAAGCCTAGTCTACCCAATGCAATTGAGCCCTTCAAGCTCCTGCTACCAACTGACTTAATGAAGCCTTGTCTTTTCTAACTTTCCGAATCCCACAATACGCTCGATTGCATCCGTCAAGCCTCACCGACTTCTTTTGGCAAGTTCCCAGAGCTTCTCTTGGCAAGTTCCCAAAGCTTCTCAAACTCCAAAACACTCTCTATACATTATCAAGAAGGATGAGTGTTAGCACTTAACAGTACTACACAAAATGGAATTTAATAAATCACCATTCTTCTTATGTACTTGACTCTCCCAAATTGAAGCAACAATAATTAATAGTCTATCAGTTTAAAGTTTTGTAACTTAATTAGTTGACATTTTTATTTTTATTTTTTTTAATAAAGACATTCACGGTTCAAATCCCATTATATCAAAATATTAAATTATAAATATATAACAGTCACATTGGATCCTCTTTAATTTTATTTTTCTTTTTTGAATAAAAACTTTCTAATAATATTACAAACCCAACAACTTCATAGGCTTTTTTTCACGACATTGTAGATTGCAATCAATTTCATTTTAAGCCTTAAGACTAATAAATTTTAATGGGTTTTTTAAATGAATTTAAATGGGTAGGCGTAGGATCCTCTATTCTGTGACAGTCAAGTGTCAACAACAAAAACTAATGTAGTCTATCACTTTCTTTTGATTTCAGCTAAATCTTCTGCAGTTTATTAAAAAAATCATCTGCTGCATGCAGCCTGGAGGACAAGCTCGACTTGTACATGCAAGAAAGTGACTATTCAATTGCAGCGTAACTATCAAAATCAAAATGTTAGGTTTTGACTTGTACATGCAAGAAAGTGACTATTCAATTGCAGCGTAACTATCAAAATCAAAACCTAACTATCAAAATCAAAATGTTAGGTTTTGATTTTGATAGTTACGCTGCAATTGAATAGTCACTTTCTTGCATGTACAAGTTGTCCACCAGGCTGCATGCAGCAGATGATTTTTTTAATAAACTGCAGAAGATTTAGCTGAAATCAAAAGAAAGTGACTAGACTACATTAATTTTTGTTGTTGACACTTGACTGTCACAGAATAGAGGATTCTACGCCTACCCATTTAAATTCATTTAAAAAATTCATTAAAATTTATTACTCTTAGGGTTTGTTTAGATATAATTTATTATTGCTGAAAACTGATTGTTGCTCAAAACACTGTAGCAAAATAATTTTTAAATGTATGAATAGTATTGTGGGACTCATTTTTAATATTTTTAATACGTGAACAGTGTATGAACAATACGTAAACAGTGCACGCACAGTACATGCACAGTATTTTTTTGTCTCCCAAAAGTCAATAAGTCCGGCTGCCAAAAAAAAAAAAAACTGAAAACGCAACACCACTTTGAGTGAAACAAAATGCTATCCAAACCGGCACTTAAGGCTTAAAATGAAATTGGCTTGCAATCTACAATGTCGTGAAAAAAAGCCTATGAAGTTGTTGGGTTTGTAATATTATTAGAAAGTTTTTATTCAAAAAAGAAAAATAAAATTAAAGAGCATCCAATATGACTATTATATATTTATAATTTAATATTTTGAATCTTTGATATAGTGGGATTTGAATTATGAATATCTTTGTTAAAAAATATTAGCAAATGTCAACTAAGTAAGTTATAAAACTTTTAATTGATAGATTATTAATTATTATTAATGGTGGTGGTAACTCGTAAGGGCCAACTGTAATAATATTTTTCATTTAATATTCCTGAATCCTTCCGGATTTTGTAAGGGTCGTGACTAGTAATAATTGTGCTGCCAATTATATCTGCACAATCATGCATTACAATATTGGGTGCGAACATATCAAGAACGGCGTACCAACCAATAATGCATTACTATTTTAGGAGTGCAACTTGGTCAGATTATTGGTTAGACTTTAAGAATACCATAACTGAACTGACCTAATTTTTTTAATTCCAGAAAATTGGACCTAAAAATAGAACTAAATTTCCATACACAACCAAACCAACTAAACATGATTTGGATTTCATATGGCATATCATTTATGCATTGATTTATGTGTCTATCAAGGGACTCAACGGCACTCAACTCTAATTTATGCAATGATTTCAATAACCCATGGGATTGTCTTTTACAGGTCTAGAAATTACCTGTTAAATATTAGCATTAATACATCATGTTGAATATGTTTGTACGGATGCGAAAGTAAAAGCATAAAATATAAAACACAATAACACACGAAAGTTACGTGGTTCAACCTAACGGCCTACATCCATGGAGGAAATCCTAAAGGGCTACATCAATAATATATTAAAGTGTAGAACAAATTCTGTGTTACAATTAATCATAACATGTGTATATATAGTAGACTAAACCCAAGACTAATAGACTTTTAGTATAAGTAGGAGACTTGCCTTGCACACAAAATAGAATTAGGCTTTAGCTTATGCTAATGGGCTAATACATCTCTAACACCCCTCTCAAACTCAAGATGGAAGAAATCTTGAGATTTGATAAGGTTGAGAAGATCCCTTGAATGAAGTTTGACTCTGTTACGGTAGTTTGAGGAAGGCAATGGTCTTATAGTATTGATGCGACTTCTAACGGTGGCTTGACTATACCGAAGAGTTTTGACGGCAGCAATAAGAAGCCAAAGAAGATGAACGCAGCAAAAAAAAAAAAAAAAAACACCAAGGAAGACAAAGATTACTCTTAAATATACCATAAAGACAGAAAACCATAACTATAGGAAGGTGGGTCTAATACCATGTTAAATATTAGCATTGATACTTCATGTTAAATATGCTTGTATGGATGCGGAAGCAAAAGCATAAAATATAGAACACAATAACACACGAAGAGTATGTGGTTCAGCCTAATGGCCTACATCCATGGAGGAAATCCTAAAGGGCTACATCAATAATATATTAGAGTGTAGAACAAATCCTGTGTTACAATGAATCATAACATGTGTATATATAGTAAACTAAACTCTAGACTAATAGACTTCTAGTACAAGTAGGAGACTTGCCTTGCACACAAAGTAGAATTAGGCTTTAGCTTATGCTAATGGGCTAATATATCTCTAACATTACCATTTATTGATATTTATGCATATCATTTTCACGGAGTATATATAATACGGTTGATACCTTTGTTCACCACCAAAATCACAAAAAAGAAGGTTTCTAAACGCTGTAAGATTCATTCTTGAGTACTACAAGAGGATCAAAAAACCAATCAAGGCGAGAAACTCTAATCCTATAGAAGTTGTTTAGGTTATCATAATGTTATATTATATTATGAACGTTTTTTGGGGCCATTAGGGATTTGTTCCTAGATGGATTAGTTGTTTTTTGTTTAGGGACTAGATTGGCATTTTCACTTGGCTATCTATTTTAGGTGGCTATTGGGACTGAGCAAAGATGTATTTAGGTTAAATTAGTGCCTTCTAAAGTGTTTACATATATTAAGGAGAAAATGGGCTTTTGCCTTTTTTTTTTTCTTTTTTTTTTAAATCCAGCATTTTGCCCAATTCCAAAACTAATTAGCGAAATGCCCTTGTTTTGAAACTCGATTTTTAGACAATTGAGTCCTAACAAACTAAAAATTATAAAAAAAAAAAAAAAAAAAAAAAAAATCTGGAACTCAAGTTCCATTCAAGGAACTCAAGTTCCATGTGAAGTACTCGACGTGTTGAGAGGGACAATAGTCAGATCGGCTTTGACGTGTTGAGAGAAGCCAAAACTGAGACTCGAATCAACTTTGTTAAATCTTCATCTCACAAACAAAACCATCATCAATTGCCATGATGATCAGATTGGTCAGCCTTCATATCAGTAGCTTTACCATATTGTCAACCCTTTTTATTGCAAGTTATGTTTTGGGGGAAGATATGGTAAAACTACTAGCTATATGTGTGGTTAAAAAGAAAGTAACTTTTTATGTGCTATACAACGCTTAAAAAGATGTGGTAGAAGGTGAATTGATGTTTGTGTATTTGTGTATAATATATTATTATGTTATATATAAAAATGGTATGGTTGAGTTTATAACTTAAATATTATTATTATTATTATATAGTGTTGTATATACTGAGTGATGTATTTATATTTTGTATTATTATCTTACTTCAAACTTTATTTGGTTTTATTTGGTTGGCATTTCTTGATGTGTCTATTACATCTGGAGCTCAAATCTTTCTTTTCCCATTCTAACTATCAAATTAAATGATCAAAGAAAAAAAAAAAAACCACTGGATTGACTTGTTTTTAATTTTTATGACATAAATTACTTGTTTGGGTTCTTCCATTTAAATTTAAAAAAAAAAAAAAAAAATCTTTAAGAGTTTTGTTACATTTAGCTTGGCCCCCTTTACAAAAAGTTCCTGACTCTGCCACTGTGCGAATACTATATAGTTTTTCAATTTATGATTAGAACAACAACAAAATTTTAGTAGTAAAAATTCCCATATCATTTAATAATTGGCGAGAGTTGAGTGGTTCGAGCTCACCACAAAGCCAAAAACGTGTTATACTTATAACAGGTTTTGCACTCAAATCTTTGATAACGGCTGTGTATTGTAGGCCACTCTAACATGGGAGGTAGGTGCAATTTTTTTTTTTTTGGTTAAAGGTAGGTGCAAAATTCACACCATCTGAATTTAATACCCAACAACAAGCAGGAAAAAGAGAAATAAGAGATTTAGTAAAGAACTGAGAGTATTACATTATAGAATGACTATGGCCTGTTTGGTTTGTCATTTTAAACAGCATTTTTTAGTTTTTAAACAGCATTTCACGCATTTCAACACACTTTTTTACACACACGTATTTCAAAAAACTACAAACAACAATTTTCAAACTACTCTACCAAACACCCCCTAGGGAGCGTTTAGTAATGTTGGTCTAATAACATTATTTGTATTTTTTAAAAATACATATGGGTAAAAAAAAATATAAAAATACGTGTAATATTATTTAAAAACTGAAAACATATATTTAAAATACCTTACTTTTGGCGTAGGGAATAAATGACAGCATGTTTTGTTTTAAATAATTAAGGATTGGAACCTAGTCATCGTGCAATTCACCCAAGTCCTTCACAATTTGGTTTTTTTTTTCACTTTTCTGCCTTTATTTTTTACTTTTCTTCATTTTTTATAATTAATAGTTGAGATTTAAAGTTATTTTTTTATAACTTTAAATCTCAACCACCTGTACCAATTGTATTAGGTGCATCCTAAGTATTGAACCCTATCTCAATCTATTAATTAAATGTAACCATGGCAGGTACGGTTGGAAAAACCATAAACTCTGTTTTAAATGTACCCATGACAGACAGAGGTACGGTTGGAAAAACCATAAACAAACGTTTCTATTTTAAATGTACTCATGACAGACAGAGGTACGGTTGGAAAAATTTTACAAAACGGAGAATTTGTTTTCAAAATAAAGAAGTTACGATGCATGATTTTTCACTAAAAAAGCGCTAGCTACAAAAAAGGCTAGAGAAGGATAAAGATCCTTGTAGCCAATTTGTAAAATTTTACTGTAAATTAAACCTAACTTTTTGGTAAAAATAAATAAATAAATAAGCGGATCTAATAAAGTGGGCATGGTCCCTTGTCCTGCCCAAACCCCAACATCTATATATATTTAATTCTGAGCGACGTCCAACCTTAGAGCCTTTCGGAGAGAAACTATGAATGAATCAAGAAATGTACTTTATATTTTGATGCATGATGTACATTTCTTTTTTTCTTTTCCTTTTTTGATTAAAAAAAAAAAGAAAAAAGAAATGTACATCATGCATCAAAATATAAAGTACAAAATCGTCATCTCTATCTCTCTTCTTTCAGTTTATAGCAAATTTTTTTCACTTTATATCAAATTGCAATTATATTAGTTATTAGTATATGAAATTCGTTTCAATTTTTTCATATTCTTTTCCGGTAAATTAAGAATGAGACGAATATTATCGATATATATATATATATATATATTTTTTGTGATGAAATATATACACTTCAGCATAGAAGAAGATAGTTACTCATTTGATTTTTACAGAAGAGTTATGTTGGGATACCTCCATGGTTAAATAATATGTACAACAGCATATACTTCAGTACTTGTACCATCCATCAAGATGCGAAGAAGAACGATTTGGACCACTTTTGCATAGATGGCCGTCGGTCTCTGTGTTCAAATTGTCTTTACGCACACATGCATCAAAATTATGTTAAGGTCTATTTCTTTCATTCCCTTCTCCTTATATATGCATCTTTTGTGAGGAACCTGACTAAAGAATGTGATTGGTATGTGGTTTTATAATCTTCAAGATTCGGAGATACGTTTACAATGATGTTATTAATCGGCAAGACTTGTGCAACCTCTTCAACTGTTCCGGGATACAGGTTTGTAAACTGCAAACTGCTTTTTGAATTGGATGTTATCTTAATAGTTGTCCACTTGCCTTAATGCATGCTCTCCACTTGTGCACGAGGCTCTTTTTTTTTTCTTTTTTTTTTTCTTTAGTTTAATATCATTATCATAACTTTAGATTTAAGTGTATGTTAGATCATATTGATAAAGCAACTAAATATGAGAAAAAAAATTGTCACAACCCAAACTTATACTTTAGATTTTAGAGCATAACCAATATGTTAATATTAAGTTATATTCAATACTAACACAAACCAACTAAGGCTAAAAATGATTATCAAAATTTCATTTTTCATCTTTCATTTTTATTTCTTGCATAAATGCCATAATATACAAAATTCCATAAAACGTAAAACTTTATTATTTTCAAATTTGCAAGTTTAACAACTTGACTTAAACTTAAGGTTTTCGTGAAAATATTACGTAACATAACATTAATCAAAAACCTTATATACACACCTAACCCCAAAGACATACAACTAGGGTTTTAAAACAAGCTTAATATACTAGGGTTTCAAATTAACATCTTTGCTCATAAGTATTGGGAAATTCAGACCTCGGTTGATATAATTAACAAGTTTTAAACCCAAGTTGTTAATTAGATTTATTATGAATAAAACTTATTAAAATAAACAAATATCAGTATCATGTTAAAATCATGCAGCGGAAAAATAAATAAGATATGATATGATGATCCAAGAAAACTAATGAAATAAACTTGTTTCACAGTAAAAAAACCTAGGGGGAAACCTTCCCGAAAAGCAATCCACTATAGTAAAGAGAAGTTTCAGATCTAGTTTAAAACTTTTGTCTCTAGACTCTACAATCCCCAGCTGAACTCACAGCAGAAACCTTTTACCGCTTCAGAACCTCTAAACTCTTCAATATATGAACACCACACTTTGATGAACAAATCCCAATATGTGACTAACCAATTGCGTAGATCTCAGTATGTGACTTTAATCACCAACTAGAAGAAGATTGTTGGTTGCAAAGTTCTTCACTTCATCAATAATAAAGACCAAAAAGCACTTGATTACAAAACCCTAAGGCGCAAAAGACGCAGTAGCTTCTTTTAGAGAGAATAAGGCATCGGTCACCTTTTGCATATATTCTCCTTTTTATTCTCTTATGTTATGGTTTCTAAAATAAGCCTTATATAGGTCTAGGGTCGTGAGAAAAGAAACCCTACACATGTTGGTTATATTTGGTTTTGTATCTCATACAAAACACATAACGAAAGCAACAAACAAAGATCTATTTCATTCATGATTGATAACTTGCACTATATAAATTCTAGAATTTGCATACCCTGGTGTGGAGAAATTCAAAACAAAAGATTATAAGTACTTGGGAATGCTTTTAATCTTCACTCCAATTCCACTTTACGCCCAAGAAGTGTGATCTCTCAATCAATTTCCAAGGGAGAATAACTGAGTGGTTTCACTCGCACATACACACCACTTCACAATGGTGTCTCACTTTTTCTCTGATTTCTAATAAAAAATCTATATGTCTCTCCCTTTATATATAATTGATTATCTAATTGGGCCGGCCTATTGGGCCTTTCCAATTGGGCTTTAATGTGTGGCTTGGAGTGGGACCAAAAGGACCAATAAGACACTAGCTCCAATGGGCCTTGGACTTTTCTGTTAACTCTTGACAAGTCCAAAGTTACCATTAATTATATTTAATACCACCATATAAATATAATTGCACTCTAGGCCTTATTAATAAATTATATCCCCAAACTTTATTATACATGCAACCCCTTCATAAAATATTCGTAGTAATTCAAAGTCATAAATATAGACTGTCACTTTGAAGATTACTACGTCTTAATCCTTGAGTACCCGGTTTAATCATTTTAAGTTATTCATTATATATTTATGAAATCCAATTTTCATAAATATATACTTTAGTAATTTCTTACCAAAGTGGTTAGGCCTAACTCTCTGAATAACTAAACCTATTAAACTTATCTCAAGGGAATATTTTAAATCTCTGTTAAGAGACTATGAATTCCATCTTGAGAATATATGCTCCATCAACACGCAATGTGGCTGCCCAACAGACTAAGGTTTTGACCGTTACTTTAGATCTCACTCTTGATATATCAAAGCAACCTACACTTCATGATTAAGTCCATTATTCTCTCAGGATTAAGAGTTCATGCAAATATAAGTCGTGAGATTTATTATTCAATTGACAGTCGTTAGGAGAATAATAAATCTCACAGCGGTCCAGTTCAATATGTCTTAACTCTTAAAACATATTAACACATCAACTAGAAGTCTTCACTTCTATGATCAAGACAAATCATCTTAGTTGATATGTTATAGTCTTCGCAGATGAAATGCCTAATTTCATCACCGACTATGAACTAAAATTCTGAGTTTACAAAGAACTTGTGACTTATATCTTCTGTGACTAAATCACATAAATCACATACTATGCATCTCATGGACTAAATGATAATGTCCGAATATTCATGTTACCATTATTTTAGATAATAATAAAACAACTTTATTAATCACAACATTAAGTCATACATAATGTCATACATAGCATCATACAATAGGATTTAAGGGCATTAATCCTAACAACACATACATGTCATCATAGGCCTAAAATTAGATCTAGAAATCTGAATTCTGGTAACCTCGATTGGTTGAGAGGTGTCGAGTTTTAAACTTTGACAGATACAGTTATCGAGAAGGTATCGAGGAGCTGTCGAGGGGACAAAATATTTCTCGATTGATCCACCAACTATCGAGAATGTGTCAAGATTACGACAACAATCAACTGAAGAACTCGATAGATAGCCTAGTTGTCGAGAGGTGTCAGCAGTTATTGAGCTTTAAAATTCAATACTTTCTCACTTCATTCTTGGATAGACTTGCATGGCTTTAACAATTGAACTTGAAATAAGGTTTCTTGAAGTATTAAACACATCTTAAATCTACCCAAATACAAATAAAGTGCGTTTTGTCAAAAAATTTGCCAATTACATAAAAGAATGATATATGTTATTAGCAAATAAAACACATATGTCCTAACAATCTCCGCCTTTGGCAATTCGTGACAAAACCATAACAAACAAATAAACATATGAGAGAAGTCATAAATCATTCAATTCATATCCACTTGTTAAATACAATAAAATCTATCCTAACACAAACTCTTGAAGTACTTTGCAAGAAGAAAGTTTATGGCAAGTAGACTTTGACATCCTATATTTCTGAAACATTTTAAATAAAACTCATTAAGACATCTTAGTATGAAACAAAAATAATAGATTGTATACAAGTAATAAGAAGCATGTGTATTAAAAGAGAAAAGAAACAACACATGTAAAGGTAAGTAAAAAAGATATACATCAATATATAAATATCAAAGATAAGCACAATGTATGTAAACATGGTTACAAGACCGGTGTATAAGAAGAAGAAGTTAAAAGAAGCTCTTACATCAATAAGGAGGTAAACACTCCCCCTAACAAGATGAAACACAACTCCCCCTTATAAAGGCATGTATTTCTCCCCTTAACATATAGAATCTTAAAAAGAAACCACATATTCTACACAATTTCTCCCCTTTTTTGTCATGATTGACAAAGGGTACAAGAAGCTAGAAAGCTTCACCTGAGAAACATAAAGATGATCAAGGATTATCAAGGGGGTACAAAGAATCCATAAAAATGCATGAATGCAATGAAACAAGATGCTATGGATGACAAGATAGAAGAAGGATGCTAAACATGTGAAAAACAAATCTCTCAAAAAGAAAAATGTTAAGCACATAAATCTCAAAAATACACACACACACACACACACACACACACACAAAACAAGTCTAACTAATTTTATATTTCAAAAACAAGTCAAGACAATTTAGCGAGTATATATTAACACATGTAAACCTTGTGATGGTCAAATCACATTATACCTACATATGTATCAAGAGTAGTAAAGAATATTGTTTGTTGTGTGTGAAAAATATCGCAAGATTTCATAAGTGTATACATGTTATGATGATTTGAGATATGAGAAAATCACTTTAACTCACACACAATCATAACTATTTGATGGGGACTATCACCTTCGAGGTACATACTATAACTCTCATATCTCGTAGAATACACGCTTGCAATCATATTTAAAGTATTTTTGATCTTTTTGCTTTTTATTTTTCTTTGCATATTTTTTTTACCAAGCATATCATGCATGGGCATATAAGAGAGAGTAAAGAAATACCCAATGACATTTGACATTCCAATTTTGTTATGTCGAAACATACAGATGTCTTATCATAATTGGTGGACAACAGTGGTGAGATGGTTATTTATACCTTTCTCTTAGGATTTTCTAGTCCTTCCCGTCAAAAAGAGTGATATGAGTGTTAAATACAAGAGATCACTTAACCTTACTCATCACAAACACAAGCCACAAAACTCACTTGCTTAGTTGTGTATAAAGATGCTCGTCTAAGCTACAAGAGATACAAAATTTAGAAAACTTTGTTTCAATGGCCATCCAAGGTACACAAGTACCAATATACACAAAACATACACTGTTTTTATACTTTTTTTTCTCTCTTTTATTTTGAAAACTAAAAAAATAAAGACTAAACAAAAAAAAAAAAAAAAAAAAAAAAAAAAAACAAAAACAAAAACAAAAACAAAAAAAGACAAACAATCATGAAAGCATGAAGGAAAGATGCATATACATGGAAGCATGATAAAAGGGTGCAGATGTATGAAAGCATGATTCCAAAAACAAATAAGAAATCAAATCAAGAGAGTCCTACTTTAGATAGAAAGAATTAAAGCAGAGGACAAATAGAAAAGACAATTAAATCTTAGGCTCCTTTCTCACCCACACAGAACGAGTCTTTGCCCATGAAGATGAAAAGGCACGTGTCCTACTATGTCTACTAAATGACATAGAAGAATTAAAATTCTCCTGAAAGTGAGTTCAAAAGCTCAAGACTTTTAATAACTCTCCAAACAAAGGTATAGGTCCTTGAGAGGAAACCTGTGACCGTTTGGACAATTGCTTATGAGGATACAACTTAAAGCAATTAGGACAAATGTGTCCAAAAACACCACAATGGTGACAAACATGAGGTCTAATAAAGAATTTAGAATTAGACAAATCAATTTTGGATTTCATACTTTTATTACCTTTCTCAGATTGTGGCACAAAAACAGTCCTTAATCTAGAAGCTGTGGAAGAGGAGGGGCTGGAGGAAATAGCATATCCTAAGCCAGTCTTATCAGAACTAGGCTTTTGAGCACTCAATACCTCATCAAGCATTGCACTAGACATCCTCTCTATTTGAGTTCTAGCTTGACTAAACTCAACCTCAAGATTTTTGACATTCTCTTCTAATGAGGTGTTCTCCATAATAAGAGTCTCAACTAACCTTATAGTCTCATCTAGTTTGACTAACAATTCAGCTTTTTCAGTTTTGACCTCATTTAGCTCTTTTCTACAATGATGAGAAGTCTTTTTAGATTATATGAATTTAGTGCATAGCTTATCATAGGCTTCCTAAAGGGTAATCTTTTTGGGTACTTCATCATTAAAAGAATACTCACTATCACTAGCATTCTTCAGAATCACCTTATCAATTGTGGCAGCAAAGGCCATAATGTGACTACATTCACCCACATACTCATCAAAAGAGTCATTCTCAGTATCACTCTAAGTAGCAATCAACCCTTTATCTTTTGAATTCTTAGTCTTTTCCTATATAAGATAGTTTGGGCACTCTATTCTCATATGATCAAAACCTTTGCACTCATGGCATTGGATGAGGGGTTTCTCATTCTTACCTTTCCTAGAGGATTTAGATTTCCTAAGAGGTTTACCCTTGTCCTTTTTCCTAAATTGAAGAAGCTTGATAATCTCATCAATTATGAAGGTTAGATCCTCATTCTCATCATCATCTTCACTTTCATCTTCATCTTTAGAGTCCTCAATCTCTTCCTCTATGCCCTTAAGAGCCAAATTTTTACTCTTTCCACCTTTTCCAATTGAGCCTAATCTCATTTCATAAGTTTGAAGGTTCCCTACAAGCTCAGTCAAAGGAAGTTGATCAATGTCCTTCACTTCTTCAATGGTAGTAATCTTGGCATGGAATCTTTCAGGTAAAGGCCTAAGTATTTTTCTAATAATCTTGGATTCTGCTATAGACTCTCCAAGGTTGAAGGCAAAATTCACAATATCCTTAAGTTTAGCATATAACTCATCAAAGGTCTCATCATCTTCCATCCTTATTTCTTCAAAATTACTAATGAGTCTTTGAAATTTCACAATCTTTACTGCCTTGGTACCTTCATAGGTGGTCTCAAGAATGGTCTATGCTTCCTTAGCAACTTCTGTGGATGATATTTTCTTGAATTTCTCATTAGTCACCCCATAAAACAAAGCATTCAAGGCCCTGCTATTGAAATTTGCCACTATAATTGTTGCTTCATCCCAATCCACCGGCGCTTCTTTTGGCTTAATCCAGCCAACTTCAACAGCTTACCATACCTATTCACCTAGAACTTACAAAAAGCTTTTATATGAACTTTCCAATACGTATAATTAGTTCCATCAAATAAAGAAGGAATCAAAAGAGATTGTCCACGATCCATGACAACGGGGGTCAAGGATCACACACAAGAAATTGATCTAATCAAAGTGACCCCACTCTGATGCCATTTTTTGGGAAATTTAGACCCCAGTTGGTATAATTAACAAGTTTTAAATTCAAGTTGTTAATTAGATTTATTATGAATAAAACTTTTTAAAACAATCCACTATAATAAAGAGAAATTTCAAATCTAGTACAAAACCTTTGTCCCTAGACTCTATAATCCCCGTAAATGAACTTATAGTAGAAACTTTCAACTGCTTTAGAACTTCTGAACTCTTCAATATATGAACGCCACCCTTTGATGCACGAATCCCAGTACGTGACTAACCAATTGCGCGGATCTCAGTACATGACTTCAATCACCAACTAGAAAAAAATTGTTGGCTGCAAAGTTCTTCACTTCGTCAATAATAAAGATCAAGAAGCACTTGGTTACAAAACCCTAAGGCACAAAAGACACAGTAGCTTCTTCCAAAGAGAATAAGGCATCAGTCACCTTTTGCATATGTTCTCCTTTTTATTCTCTTATGTGACGGCCTCTAAAATATGCCTTATATAGGTCTAGGGTTATGAAAAAAGAAACCCTACACATACATGTCATCATAGATCTAAAATCAGATCTGAAAATCTAAATTTCAGTAACCTCGATCAGTCGAAAGGTGTCAAGGAGGTGTCAAGCTTTAAACTTCGACAGATATAGCTATCAAGAAGCTATCAAGGAGACAGAAGATTTCTCGATCGATCCACCAACTGTCGAGAAGGTGTCGAGATTGCGACAATAATCAACTGAATAGCTCGATTGATAGCCTAGCTGTCGAGAGGTGTTGAGCAGCTATCGAGCTTTAAAATTCAGCACTTTCTCACTTGATTCTTGGATAGATTTGCATGGCTTTAACACTTGAACTTGAAACAAGGTTTCTTGAAGTATTAATCACATCCTAAATCTACCCAAATACAAGTATAGTGCATTTTGTCAAAGGATTAGCCAATTATATAAAAGAATAACATATGTTCTTAACAAATGAAACACATATGTCTTAACAATAAGGATCAAGTACATCTTGATTCCTTCTATACAACAAAATTTTTATAACTTTTATGCAACATAAGAGCTATACAATCTAACAAACATGAACCATAGATCCCCTTTCCATTTCTAATACTCTTGTTGCTTCTATGAAAAGAACCTATGCGCTGAAAAATAATAGGGTGAGCTGTGAAGTCTAATATGGTTTAAGTTACACCAACATTTAATAAGAATGCATGTAAATCAAATATCTTATGAATATGCCGACTTGATAAATATTCTTCATATAACTCTTAAAATAAATTATGAACTTTCGTTTGAAGATACACCATTTTCCTTTCATGTAATAATAAAAGGACAAAATGAGGAACTTACATTAAATAACTTTCGTCACAACTTTTGGGAGGTTTCAAGAGCACACTGTGCCAAGCATTTAGCATTCCCCATGGTACTAGAAAATCCCAGGATCATATCTAAATATATCACACCCCTTTCAATGTGCTCAGATCATCAACTATGAGGATTAATTGGCATCCTCCATAAGTTGGCATTTTCCAACAAGGGTGAATACAACAAAGACCTCACCACTTTAATGGCCAATCAATTAATATTTTCCATGGAAAGCCAGATATTTACCCCTAATAACCGAGTTCAAATCATAACAATGGGCATAACCCAAAACCAAAGCTTTCAAAAAATTATTCTTTTACATAAACATTTCATAAAAGTAGCATATCCACATCATTCTTAAATGGGAGATGATTTGCTACATACTTGTATGCAGCAATTGTTACATAGTGGGTTAGGTGGCAGCGAAAAAAAAGTGACAAGTGTCCAAGGGTCCAAGGGTCCACCTGGTCAAGTGCATTGCACATAACCCTTAGACACTTGTTGCTTCATTCTGCTGCCACCTATTTTATGCAGCAAATCATCTCCCTTCTTAAATATCATGTTTGTGATATGTTTAATAGCACCAATATGCTTAAAAATCATATATAAGATTTTAAAAGTTCATGAACATATCTCTTTACTAAAATTATGATTGTATGCAACATTTCTAGTTAAAATGTTTTAATACATAATAGTTTTACTAAACAAATCTCATGCTTACCTAATGCCCATTTCACATATACCTTACCTAAAAGCAAAAGACACAAGAGATTAGGATAAGAGGAGCTCAAGTGTCTACATTCTCATCACTTAAACGGAGGATCAAATTAATACTTATTACTGACAATTCTTCTCAAGTACACAAACTTGCACATGAATCCCAACCTAACTCTCAAACTCAAGAAAATCTTAGTTCCCACTTCAAGAGGTTCCTCACAGTACCATAAATTCATACATCATATGCTTAAGTGCATGTTTACCAGAAGCATGCATCTAACAAAGCAATATAAAACACAAAAAATAAGAAGATTCTTGTCATTTCTTTGAGCATGATAAAGTTCAATCAATTAAAATTCGTTTTAAATGATACTGTACCAAGAGATAAGTCTCAAAGGTGAGTTCCTTTCTTTGACACACTCAGCCAATGTGACTAATTACTAGTCTATATATATAATAATAGATGAAGCAGAGAGAAACTCAAATAGAATTCCAAATTAAAGTTTCAATTTTGTGCCATGTGTCATTCCGATTGTTCAATTAGAATCTGAAATTGGAGTCCAATTTTACTATATACGTGTACAAAGAAAATAATCAGAAGAATATAATATGATTTGGGGATGTTTTCGAGAGAACCATTACTTTGATTCATTGTTTTTATTTATTTTTATGTAGGTTCATTGTTCTCTTAGTTCAAACTTCAAAGTGCCTAGGGAACTATAACAAGAAACTGAGTATGGAAAGTGGCCATGGGAATTGAAAATACATTTCAAAAAATTAATTAAAAATAAAAAATGAAAGAATATTGCAAGAGATGCACCACTTGGAAAAATTGAATTCCAATTAAAATTCATTGAACTTGGTAATGAGATGAGATGAAATTAATAACACATTAAATACTCATGCTTTGGGAATCGGTAATACCAATCTAAATTCAATGGACTTACTTCGTGATAATACAACTATGAAGGATGTATAAAAACACGCACAAATTCATCTCTCTATAAAAAGAGATTGGAGAGAATTTCTTTTATTAGCCATGCAACTTCAGAGGTTTTTTCTTCACACAAATGCCTATCATGTTACAAAATGACCCATCGTAAAACTACAACATGAGAATAACTCTGAGGGTTTTTTTTTTTTTTTTTTTTTTTAATTTTTAATTTTTTAAGTTACGAAAATTTCAATTACCAATAGAGATTGAAGATTCAAAAGCGTGAATGGATCTTTTGGATAAACATCATCACCAAGGTTCATCTTTCTGTGTAATATTTCCATTTAGTTTTGATTCCCTTAATTGATATAGTGATGGGTTTGTGTGTATGTGCATACATTGAGTCAATATTAACATTTTTTGAAATCCTTTGGTCCTTGCTTGATGATTGACTTCTCTTGCAGCTATCAATCTTGCACGAAGAAGCCCTTCAACCTATTTGGCGTGACTTTACTGAAAACAATATTTAGCACATGGGAAGAATATCCAATGTCAACCTTGTGAATTCTTAAACCTATTAATTAGTCCCCTTTATGGCAAACACCTCTCTCTTAGTAGCTTCATGGCTGCCAATTTAGTTTCATATTACTCTATTTTGGCTTATAGTTGTGCTACTTTTAAACATTTTTTTACTTAAGTTTGATTGATGTGTCAAATGTTTCTAAAGTTTTATTTACTTAAGAACCAATTAATTGTATGGGCTTAATTACCCTTTCAGTATACGCATGACTGTGATTGTAACTTATATACAATATCAATCTATTGTGGTTCAACTCGCTTTCTTTTATACATACATACATACATACATACATATATATATATATACTACTAAGTTTTGTTAATAAAATTTTATGATTAATAATATGAATTTAGACTTAACTGAGCCTTTTAAACATGAATAAACTCATAATTAATAATATATCAATTCTCATATGGTAGCATGAGTTACATACTAGTAGTATTTAGGTTATAGTGATACATAAGTCCATTATTTATTTATTTATTATTATTAGATTGCATTTGAAATTTTATAAATTATTGTTAGATTGCAATTGAAAGTATAGTAGCTGACATATAGTTATTTCCTTAATAACATTAGTCCCTTGTAAAATTTTGCACTTAATCATTACTTTGCTGAAACAGTAAAATCCATAGGCCAAGTTCTATGTTTATGAAGCTTTGGCCTTACCAAGCAATATAACGGAAATTTCTTACAGCAACTTTTATATATATTAAACTTATAAACCAACAAGAAAACCTATTCAATTCATAAATTAAATACATAATGAATCAGCACCGTTTCATAATAATCAGTTAATTTGTTCTATTGAGAGAGAGAGATTCGGTGAGAAAGGGGGAAAGGGGAGGGGCTGTTGGTGAGGGTGACATAGGGACGGCAGAACAAAAGAAAGAGAACAAAAAGGGTTATTATTTTGGTGTAGCAAAGAAAAAAGGGGGAAAGGGATGGGGCCGTGGGGGTACGTGTCTTGTACAAGGAAAAAGGGGCTGATGACTCACCCCTTTAAAATCAGAATTTCTATTTTACCACTCCTTAATTATGCTCTAGTTTCTAAAAAGCCCAACTAATGAAAGAAAATTTCACATAAGCCATTAAGTTTTATTGATTTTTTTTTTAATTCCTTATGAAATTAAACTTTACAAAAAATGATTCAATAAATAAATCACATTTCTAAAAATTTGAGTAAGTACATTATCCCCATTAATTAAGCATATAATTTGGTTGGGATATTACAAATATAATATCGTAAATCTATTATTATTATTATTATTATTATTGTGAGGTACAGGAATTTAAATAAGGTAATAGTGCCATGTGTCATACCCATAGCCTGAGGGAGCCATTATGGTGCCAAGGAGGTCACACCCTCGGACAGTAAGGCCACGTCAGTGGCACGTTACCAAAGAAGGTCGTACTGTAAAGAAAAAGCATCGAAAAAGAGGTTAGCCCTGACATGACTAAAGAGATGATGGCTACCACCACATTTAACGCATCCCACCGAACCTCTTGTCTGCATTTATGTAGAGAAGACCCCTGAACAGTGCTGTATTAGCCACTGCAACTCACAAGGGGTTTGGGAAGGTGTCTGATGGGACAAATATTCAAGTATTGACTTGGACAATTAACGAATGAAGGGCCAAGATCATTTGAAGGGAGCTATATAATGTGAAAGACCCTTCAAGAAGAGAGGGTCAGAAAATCTATAGAGAAAACACTATAGCAAGAAGAACTGAAATTGTATCCAAGTTTAAAAGAAATATATATAAGGACCACTCTCCTCAGATTTTGCTGAGGAAGGTTTTCTTTTGCACAAAGCTTGTTTTTTATTACTTTCTTATTAGCTTTGATTCACTGTGCGTGTTGTTTGATCTATTGAAGCCTAGCTTTTAAGCACACTCTCTACAAATTCATTGTATTGGGTTCTTTAAGCCTTAATCCATTGATCTTTTGGACTTAGGAACCAAAACCTGTCCTTACAATTGGCGCCGTCTGTGGGGAAGCTTGAGCTTTAGTGAGTTCAACATCCAACCATGGTAGGATCAGAGCAAAATTGGAAGGAGTCAATTGGTTCACAACATCAAGATCAATTCCTCAACCTTAAGCGGAGGAACCGCGAGGTTAGTGTGCATACCAAGCATACTAGTAAGAGCCAGTCTCAAGGTGGGAGTTACATCTCTCATGAGAAGAATACCAAAAGCATGCAGTTGGAGATTGACCGTCTTCGCAGGAGGTTATGCCACAAGTGATGGAGAAGGACTCCCTCAAATTCTGACCTTTCTTTTGATGATGATGGAGATGGTAGCTACAGGCCTAGGTCTAGGACTCCTCCCAGTGAGTCTTTTTCGTATGATGAGGACTGTCATTACAAGCAAAGAAGTAAGAGTCCATCTCGCAAAGGCCTAGGCAATGATGCTATGAGCAGGGCTCTTAACCAAATCTCTAAACCACCGTTTACACATAGAATTGAAGGGGGAAAGCTTCCTCGATGGTTTACTCAGCCAACATTCACCATGTATAATGGCATAACGGACCCCATAAAACAAGTTCGCCACTTTAACCAGATAATGGCCGTTCACTCCCGGAATGAAGCCTTGATGTGCAAAGTGTTCTCATCTAGTTTGAAGCTTGTGGCGATGAGATGGTTTGACACAAGAAGCTTACTAGGGCCTTTGGGGCTTGTTTTATGACTTACAATAAGGTTTCTCGACCCTTAGATTCCCTGCTGTCTATAACCATGCAAGAGGGGAAACCCTGAAAATGTATTCTAACGGTACTGAGAGAAGTTCAATGAGATAGATGGGAACTTTGATGACATCACTATAAGGACTTTCAAGGTCGGTTTGCCCCCCGAACATGATTTGAGAAAGTCTTTGACCAGAAAATTGGTTAGGAGTGTGCATCAACTTATGGACCATACTGATGAGTATTAGCGAGTTGAGAATGATGAGTATTAGCGGGTTGAGGAGGACCAGCAACAGGGAAAGGGGAAAGCTAAAGTGGTCCCTCAGGATAGAAGGGATTTTAAGTCGGATAGGTACAATAACAACCGACCTCAGAGGGATTTTATAGGACATTCTGGATCTATTACTACTAAGGTAGTTAGTACTGTGTTCCGAGAGCCAGTACACCAAATCCTAAAGAAAATTAAGAATGAGTCATACTTTCAATGGCCAAACAAGATGGGAGGAGACCCAACAAAGTGCAACCAAAGCCTTCACTACCAATACCACCAGGAGCGGGGGCATACTATTGAAGATTGCAAGATGTTGTGGAGTCATTTGGAGCAGTTGGTTAAAATTGGAAAGCTAAAACAATTCCTATACCAGCCCAATGAATAGGGTAGTCAGGCAAGGTCAGGGGCTCAGAAAGATGCTTCTATAAGACCACGTTTAGGTACAATTAATGTCATTCTACTCTAGGGAGGACTGGTTCTCGGCCATCCAAGGTACTGTCTATAACTCAACCATTTATTGAAGACTTGCCCCCTAATTCGAAGAGGGGTAGAGTGGAGGTTCGACTAGCTTTAAACTTTTTTGATGAGGACAAAGTTGGACCTTGCAGCCACACGATGATACCCTAGTAGTTACTCTTAAAATAGGAGGGTATGATGTAAAAAAGGTGCTAGTAGATCAGGGCAGCAGTGTGGAGATCATGTATCCTAACCTATTTAGAGGACTAAACCTGAGATCCAAGGACCTAACCTGTTATGACTCCCCTCTGATAAGGTTTGATGGAAAGATTGTCTTTCTGAAGGGCCAAATTAAACTGCCTATTCAAGCAGGGTCAGAAGTCGTAGAAGTGAACTTCATTGTAGTAGATGCCTATTTCCCCTATACTGCTATTATGGTAAGACCTTGGCTTCACGCCATAGGAGCCGTGTCTTCCACCCTTCACTTAAAAGTAAATTCCCTGTTGGGGGACCAGGTCGAGGAGCTAGTTGGAAGCTAATTTGTGGCTAGGGAGTGCTTGATGGCTGCAATTAGACATCAAGTTGGAGGTGAATCCTTGATTTTTGCCAAGCAGGATTTATAGCAATCAAAGGTGCCAGTGTTGTCTACAAGGACAGTAGCAGAAGGGGCAGAGTGCGAGCAACTAGAAAAAGTTGTCATTGGCGATGATGACGATAAGTTCTTTCAAGTCGAAGTTTAGTTGCCTCCTCGGGAGAGGCAAGAGCTGATGGATTTTCTTAGAAAAAAATATTGATGTATTTGCGTGAAATGCCTAGGACGCCCCTGGGGTAGATCCAAATTTCATTTGCTATCATTTAAACATCAATTAATCTACCATCCCCAAGAAGCAACCACATCAGCGCTCATCTAGGGAACATTCTGATGGTCAAGGGGAAAGTACTCAAACTCAAGCGAGCTGGGGCCATAAAGGAGGTATTCTACCTCAAGTGGATGGCCAACATAGTGGTGGTGAAAAAGAAAACTAGGAAGTGGTGAATATGTATAGACTTTACAAACTTAAATAAAGCTTGCCTAATAGACCCTTTCTCCCTGCCTTGGATAGATCAATTAATGGATGCAACTGTAGGCCATCCTCGGATGAGCTTTTTGAACGCCTTTCAAGATTATCATCAGATATCGTTAGCTTTGGATGATCAAGAAAAGACTGCTTTTCTTGCACCCACTGGGAATTACCACTACATAGTAATGCCCTTTGGATTGAAAAATGCAAAGTCTACTTACTAGAGGACGATGACCAGAATGTTTGAGCCTCAGTTGGGCAAAAATATTGAGGTGTATATAAATGATAAGTTGGTAAAGAGTAAAGTAGAGTCTGAGCATATAGATGACCTCGGGAATATTTTTAAGATACTAAAGAAACACAAATTGTGCCTTAATCCTGCTAAGTGTTCTTTTTGCATTGGCTCTGACAAGTTTCTAGGTTATATGGTTATCCATCACAGAATTGAAGTTAAACCTGATCAGATTAGAGCAATTAATGACTTACAACCTCCTCGGAATCCTAAAGAGGTCCAGAAGTTGACAAGAATGACTGCCACTTTGAATCGTTTCATTTCTCAGTCAATGAACAGGTGTAGGCCCTTGTTCCAATTGTTGCATAAGTGGAAGGGATTTGAATGGACAGAGGATTGTTCCTCGGCCTTTCAACAATTGAAGGAATATCTTTCTCGGTCACCTATTATGTCCAAGCCTGAGGAGGAGAAAGTTTTATTCGCTTACATTGTTGTAGCCTCACATGTAGTGAGTCTGGTACTAGTACAAGTTGATGATGGGGTCCAGAGACCTGTGTATTATGTGAGCAAATTATTACATGAGACAGAGGTTCACTATTTGCCATTGGAGAAGGCTATCTTGGCAATAGTGCATGCTACACGGAAGCTCCCACATTACTTTCAGTCTCACACTATTGTAAACAACATTCTAAGGTGCTGCCCTAGGGTTTTGAAAAGAGAAAAAATGGTTTTAGAGAATATGGAGGCCAAAAAATCACTCTCTCTAACTAGGGTCTTTATTGTAGACATAAGATGAGTATTTATAAGTTAAAATTAGTATTTTGGGGACCTTTTAATAATTTTTGGACGTTCTCAAGGATCTATGATCCAGCCCACATCAAAGCATGATGTTTTGGGCCCTTAAAATGAAGTTTCAAAACTCAGAAAATCAAAATGCCAGTTGACCCAACTTTTATCTATTATGAGTTGGCTGCCTAGTAAACGTTAATGGCTAACGTTTTTCCCTTATTCAATCATAATACATTGCTTTTAATTCTGATCTTAATTGGCAGAAGTTATTATCATTAGTGCTGAAACTTTTCAAATCTTAAAGGTTTTTTTTTTTTTTTTTTTTTTTTTTGGAGAATCAAAATCTTAAAGTTAATTGTTAGAAACATTTTGAATTCCATAAATTCATAAACATTATCTTTCCAGCTATGGACCAACGGGCAGATCACAAAGATTGAATGAAATTAAAATATGAATTTAATATGAGAAGGTCACCACAATATATATATACATCCATGTTCTTACTCAAGTCTCTATGTTCTAAGAGCCGGTTCTTATATTTACTATTTTGTTAATTTATACAAAATACTATTAATTCTACACACTATATTTCTAGGTAAAGAAAGTACTATTCAGAACTTCTATCCTATAAATAGTATAGGCTTGTAAGGATAATTAGTGAAGATAGTTGGGTTGTTGTATCTTGAGGGCGGCACGTACAATGTTTAGTCTACTACACTGGAAACCCCGTAGATGAGTGTATCGTCTCAAGATAGTGACTTGGTCTACACCTTAACCCCGCCATCTAAAACATATATGAATTGATGGTAATTTGCTTCTAATGTTATGAGACTACTTTGAAGCATCATTCAAGTAATATCTCTCCATTGTTCTCTAATTTTATGGTAAATTATAATTCATGTGATATATGATTATTTAATTGATATTTTGAAGATTATTTATTTATTAATTATTGTACTTAGGAATAAAAAATTTTAATATAGTTGATTGACCCAACCCACTCCCAATTTATTTAGGACGATTCGTTTTTGACCTGATCCAATCTCCCAGCGAGGACATATTTGTTTTGTTTTCTTTTAGGGATATTGCTATGTTGGGCTTGATATAAGCATTTTTGTAGTGTTTATAATACTTATTGTACGTGTATTTTGGTGTGTCACACAAACTACTTGCTGGTTTGAACACAATAGAAAATGCATTGAGAGATTAAAAGTAAGATCATGTTCATTGTGTGCAAGTCAGAGATGTAATTAAACGGAGTTGATGATGGCCAAAGTACAGGACTAGCTGTAACCGGAGTTGGTCAAATAGATAGAACAGAGCAACGCCCAAGCATTACTCCAAAACATACACTGAAGTAATGTTTTGGGTGTTACTCCATTCAACAATGGGATGATTTCAATATATACTGAAAGCTCGAAAATGTGTGAAACAAAAGAGCTTGTTTAGACCCCCAAATTAAAATTACAGCTCGGTTGATTTTACTTTAACTTAAACTAAGTGCGGAATGGAGTAAATGCGAGCGAACAAACAATATAACTACTCTAAGTCATATTCATCAAATATCAACAATAAAATGAAAACTAAAAGAGTAGGGAAGAAGAATGCAAATACAAGATAACACTCAAATGTGTTATCAAAAAGGAAACTAAAGAACTCGGCGAAAAACCTCTTCGCCACCCTTCTAGCGGTAAATCTCTCCACTAGAAAATAAAATTGGAGTACACGAATAACAAAAGATCCTCCAAGCATAGTCTATCCAATGTACTTGAGCCCTCTAAGCTCCTGCTACCAACTGACTTAACGAAGTCTTGTCTTCTCTAGCTCTCCGAATTCCACAATACACCCGATTGCATCCGCCAAGCCTCACCGGCTTCTTTTGGCAAATCCCTAAAGCTTCCCAAGCTCCAAAACACTCTCTACATTCTAAATAGGTGTAGGTTGTGTTTGGCTACAAATCTCCTCTCAAGGTATGACAATGGGAGATGGAAGGAGAAGAGGCTAGAATGATTTATCACTAAGGATAAGTAGTTCTCTCTCTAAAAGATAGGTGTGTGTGCTATAGAAAACCTATCTAGAATTTTTCTCTCTAAATGATCTCCTTATAATTTCTATGGGTAATAAGGGTATATATAATATGAGTGAAGGGTAAGAAAGTCACCTTAAAAATCCTCCAGGCAGAAAGTTTCGCGAGAAAGTCTCACGAGAAAGCCTTACCCACGAGACACTCGCAAAATCCTCCAGGCTAGCATGACTCTTCAACTTCCAGCATGTGCTTCTCACGTGGCACTTTCACGGGTTTGCTTCTAACGAGACACTCGTGAAATCCACTTGCTCTAACAACTGTGACTGATAGCTATAACAGCAGCCCCAGCAACATTAAAATCTCAAACTTTCTTCTTTTGGCTAAAAAACAAAAAACCCACCGATGAAACCACTTACTTTGTCAAAGGCTTTTCCTTATTTGCTAAATTTCACTTTAACTAATTCTAATCTAAGTACATACTTGACTCTATATAAAGAGGACCAAGCTACACACTAATTAAAAACCATTATCCATCCCTCTCTCACCCCCTTATTCTGGAACTTCATTCACTTTGTTGCCATATCTCTAAACATCTCCATATCTTTCTTCATCTCTCTTAAAAAATCCCTCTTCTTAGATAACACCTATTACACACACTACTACCCATCTCTCCCACATTTTAATATTCTGAAACTTCATCATTTTGCTAAACAAAAACACATCTCCATCTCTTTCTCTATTTCTCTTACAATACCTCTCTTCTTAGAAAGCAACATAACCCATGACATAACACAAAAAACCACTCCGGCAGTAACCATAAGCTCATGTATTTACTATATTTAACCTTCATATTATCTATCTCATACTTCCATATATTTCACAAATACATTCCTCACAAACTATCTATACATATTTGTCACATATTTTTCTAATCTATCTTACAAACACCATATCTCACAAAACATATATATATATATATATATATATATTTTACTATCTCCATACATCTAAAAAGATGCCAAACACTCTTCCAAGAAAATATTACAAAAGCCCTTCTCTTGAAAGACATATAAACATCAATACTAAGGTCTTTCTCTTAAAAGGTACAAAGACTTCATATTAAAGTCATTCTTATTGAAGACATACATTCCTAATTTAAAGTTATTCTTATGAAATGCACAAACTTATAAAATTAAAAGCCCTACTTATGGAAGACAATATCACTCATACTTGACCAAAAACTAAAAGAGTATTACATGAGGAAAATCATTTAAGTGCATGATTAAGGGGACAAACTTAACCAACCAATGCACACGACTGGACATGTTCTCTCTCCCTCCAGTTGCACCCATTTTTCCCTTTCAATCATGAAATCACCATGAAATGACTCATAATATCGACCACTTATTATGTCCAAGCCTAAGGAGGAGGAGGTTTTATTCGCTTACATTGCTGCAGCCTCACATGTAGTGAGTCTGGTACTGGTACGAGTTAATGATGGAGTCTAGAAACCAGTGTATTATATGAACAAATTATTACATGAGGTAGAGGTTCACTGTTTGCCATAGGAGAAGTCTATCTTGGCAATAGTGCATGCTACACGGAAGCTCCCACATTACTTCCAGGCTCACACTATTGTGGTTCTAACCCAACTCTCTCTCCAATCACTACTTTGGAAAGCTGATTACATAGGAAGGGTTGCAAAATAGGCAATGATTTTAGGAGCTTTCGATATTAAACACGTGCCTCATACCTCTATAAAGAGCCAGGTCCTTGCAAATTTAATGGCCGAGCTTACTAAGCATTCATTTGAAGAAAACAGTGAAAGGCTAAGTATGGATGGAAAATCAGTTGGGATGATCTCCTTGCAGGAACCTCTATCTTGGAAGGTGTATGTTGATGGCGCAGCAAACCAAAGGGGATTAAAAGTGGGGTGGTTGTAGTATCTCCTAAAAGGATCATCATGGAGAAATCCTTAAGATTGGGCTTCTCAGCCAGAAACAATGAGGCTGAGTACGATGCTTTGTTGGTGGGAATGGCTATGGTTCAGAAAATAGGAGGAAGAACAGTGGAGATATTTTCAGATTCGAGGTTGGTTGTAGGCCAAGTAAAGGGAGAACTGGAAGCTAGGGATGTGAGAATGCAAGAGTACCTAAACTAGGCTAGGCATTTGCAATTAGTATTTGACTATTTTTCCTTACATCAAATCCCTAGAAGTAGAAATATGCATTCTAATTCCCTTGCCACTCTTACAACCTCCTCGACGCAAAGTCTACCTCGGGTTATCCTGGTTAAGGATCTATGTAATCCTACCGAGATGAAAAGGGAGAAGGTCTAGATTCATCAACTTAGGGTTGGACCTAGTTGGATGAATCTTATTGTCCTATTCCTTAAGGATGACATCTTGCCCGAGGAGAAGGGAAAGGCTAAGAAAGTACGAAGAAAGACTCCTCGATTTTGGCTGTTCGAGGACCAAAGGTTATACGAGTGCTTTTTTTTCGAGGGTCATATTTGCTATGCATCCATCCTGAAGTAGTGGAGCCACTCTCAGAAAAGTTGCACAAAGGGATTTGTGGAAGCCATACAGGAGGCAGATCTTTGTCTCACCGAGCCCTTACTCAAGGATATTGGTAGCCCAATATGCAAAAGGAAGCACAAGAATACATGAAGAAGTGTGACCAATGTTAGAGATTTGCTCCCAACATTCATCAGCTAGGAAGCGTTCTTAATCCTCTGTTTAGTCCTTGGCCTTTTGCTTAATGGGGCTTCAACATCGTAGGGCTCTTCCCCAAAGCAGCAGGAAACAGGAGATGGCTTTTGGTCAACACTGATTACTTACCAAGTGGGTTGAAACTGAGCCACTGGCGAACATTAGGGACGTGGATGCCAAAAGGTTTGTGTGGAAAAATATTGTCACTTGGTTTTGGATTCCTCATACCTTTATCTCAAACAATATACTTCAGTTTGATAGCAAGGCTTTCAAAAGGTACTGTTGTGAATTGGGTATCACGAATAGGTATTCCACTCCAGCCTATTCCTAAAGGAATGGACAAGCCAAGGCTATCAATAGGGTCATAGTGAATGGACTCAAGAAGATGTTGGATTATGTAAAGGGCAAATGGGTTGATGAGCTTCCACATGTTCTCTGGACATATCGGACTACCCTCAAAGGTTGACGGGGGAGACACCCTTTTCAATGACTTATGAAGCCGAGGATGTGATTCCTCTGGAGACTGGATTCCTAACACTAAGGACTGGCTTATTCACTCTAGACAACAATGACCACCTACTAGAAAAGAGCCTAGATCTAGTTGAAGAATGGAGAGAAAATGTCGTGATTCAATTAGCATACTATTAGCAGACGCTCAAACAGGGGTGTAATTCAAGTGTAAAGTTAAGACCATTGGCCCCTATTGAGAAAGGTTGTGGGTACTACAAAAAACCCAGCATGGGGGAAGTTAGGGCTCAATTGGGAAGGATCAAACTGTATCACCTCGGTAGCAGGCATAGGTGCATACTTCCTAGAAGATCTAGACGAAAATGTTGTACTGTGACCCTGGAATGTAAATAACCTGTGAAGATACTATTATTAATAAAAGGCAGCTCTGCCATGTTTTCATTTATGACATTATGTGTTGCGTTAATTACTTGTTTGAATATTAAACAAAACCTTGGTCATGCCTAATTCCTCAAACCACATACCTTGTGTAGATTAATATTCTTAATTACTTGTTTGAATATTAAACAGAACCTTAGTTATGCCTAGTTCCTCAGACCACATACCTTGGGTAAATTAATATTTGTAATTACTTGTTTGAATATTAAACAGAACCTTCGTCATGCCTGGTTCCTCAAACCATAAACTTTGGGTAAATTAATATTCTTGGTTACTTGTTTGAATATTAAACAGAACCTTGGTCATGCTTGGTTTTTTGAACCACATATCTTGGGTAAACTAATATTAAACAGAACATTGGGCATACCTGGTTTCTCGACCCACATACCTTAGGTAAATTAATATTCTTGGTCACTTGTTTGAATATTAAATAGAACCTTGGTCATTCCTGGTTTCTTGGACCACAAACCTTGGGTAAATTAATATTTTTGGTTACTTGTTTGAATATTAAACAGAATATTGGTCACACCTGGTTCCTCAGCCTACATACCTTGGGTAAATTAATATTCTTGGTCACCTGTTTGAATATTAAATAGAACCTTGGTCATGCCTGGTTCCTTAGACCACAAACCTTGGGTAAATTAATATTCTTGATTACTTGTTTGAATATTAAACAGAACATTGGTCATACCTGGTTCCTCAGCCCACATGCATTGGGTAAATTAATATTCTTGGTCACTTGTTTGAATATTAAATAGAACCTTGGTCATGCCTGGTTCCTTGGACCACAAACCTTGGGTAAATTAATATAATTGATTACTTGTTTGAATATTAAACAAAACCTTGGGCATGCCTGGTTCCTTGGCCCACATACCTTGGGTAAATTAATATTCTTGGTCACTTGTTTGAATATTAAATAGAAATTTGGTCATGCTTGGTTTCTCGGACCATATACCTTAAGTAAATTAATATTCTTGGTTACTTGTTTGAATATTAAACAGAACCTTGGTCATGCCAGGTTCCTCAGACCACATACTTTGGGTAAATTAATATTCTATGTTACTTGTTTGAATATTAAATAGAACATTGGTCATGTCTAGTTCCTCGAATCATATACCTTGAGTAAATTAATATTCTTCATTACTTGTTTGAATATTAAACAGAACCTTTGTCATGCCTGGTTCCTCGGCCCACATATCTTGAGTAAATTAATATTCTTGGTCACTTGTTTGAATATTAAACAGAAATTTGGTCATGCCTGGTTCCTCGGACCATATACCTTAGATAAATTAATATTCATCATTACTTATTTGAATATTAAACAGAACCTTGGTCATGCCTAGTTCCTCAGCCCATATACCTTAGGTAAATTAATATTCGTAATTACTTGTTTGAATATTAAACAGAACCTTGGTTATGCCTAGTTCCTCGAACCACAAACCTTGGGTAAATTAATATTCTTAGTTACTTGTTTGAATATTAAACAAAACCTTGGTCATGCCTGGTTCCTCAGATCACATACCTTGGGTAAATTAATATTCTTCATTACTTGTTTGAATATTAAGCAGAACCTTGGTCATGTCTTGTTTCTCGGCCTACATACCTTGGATAAATTAATATTCTTCATTACTTATTTGAATATTAAACAAATCCTTGGTCATGCCTTATTTCTCAGACCACATACCTTGGGTAAATTAATATTCTTGATTACTTGTTTGAATATTAAACAGAACTTTGGTCATGTCTGGTTCCTCGGCCTACATACCTTGGGTAAATTAATATTCTTCATTACTTATTTGAATATTAAATAGAACCTTGGTAATGCCAGGTTCCTTAGACCATATACTTTGGGTAAATTAATATTCTACGTTACTTGTTTGAATATTAAATAGAACATTGGTCATGTCTAGTTCCTCAGACCATATATCTTGATTAAATTAGTATTCTTGGTTATTTGTTTGAAATATTAAACAAAACATTGGTTATGTTTGTTTCTTGGACCACATACCTTGGGTAAATTAACACTTTTCATTACTTGTTCAAACATTAAACAAAACCTTGGCCATGCCTAGCCCCTCAGGCCACATGCCTTGGCCCTCAGACCACATGCCTTAGGTAAATTAACACTTGGCAAAATCACTAAGGATGGGACCTTGGCATGCTCATCATTATAGGAACACAAGGGTTCTCCCTGGGCTTTGGCTAAAGGATCCTGGAGGTACATTCCTAAGTTACTCCAGAAGTGGGTGATCTCAAACACACCTTTCCCTGCTCAATGTTCTATTATACAGATCTCAATGCCAACACTTAGTTATTTTTCTCACTACTTATGTGGGTTTAGTTTACTTGATTTTATAACAACTCATTATTGATAGCTTTTTGTCAAGACGTGGGTTTTCACCCTTAGTAGCTTCATTAGCTTGACCCCTCAGCAAAAGACAGAATGGCTAACACAGCCAATTAGAAATAAACATTGTAAAAAGAAGAGAAACAAAGGTTCACTAGCTATAGAAGACAAGTCCATGTCTTTTCATTGATTAAGAAAGGAGATACATCTTAAACATGGAAAAATGCCATAATAAAGGAAAATTACATATAATAAAAAAAAAATAAAAGAATGGGTAAAAAGAATAAAAGAAAAAGATCCTAAACCATGCCTTGGCTAGAGAAAGGTCTTCTTTACTGTCTGGCTGGGAGACAAGTGGGTCAGTGGCCTTAGGATTAGTTTCCTTGGATTTGGGATTAGCCTCCTTTGCCTTGGGAGCAATATCTTTGGCCTTAGGAGTGGTATCCTTGAGCTCGAGAGCAGCCTTTGGACCCTTGGCCTCTGGCAGGGACTTGACTTCCCTGCCCTTGCCCTTATCCTTTAGCTGAGAACCACCCTGGCCAACCTCCTTACTCTTAGCCACCTCAACCCCCTAGCCTTGGTTACTAGCCTTGTCAAGCCCTTTGGAGACCTCAGGAGGAGGAAGAGGGGTCTGGGTGATAGAGGGCTGCTTAGAGGAGGTTAATGTAGGGGCAGCATGAGGAAGGAGTACAGCTAGAACTTCATGAATGTCTAGAGGGTAGTAGACATTCTCAACCTTCCTCCACTCCAAAGCAGTAGGGACTCTTGCGAAGTTAAGTGCTTCTGTCCACACCTCATGGCAATAATCCCTGCATACCTTAGCTAACTCTTCTACCAAACAGACCTCGGTCTCCTACACCCCAAGTTGTAGGATGCCTATTCCGAAGCCTCTGTAGCTTTCTTAACTGCATGAGTAACCTCTTTGGCTTTCTCTAGTTCCGCCTTCAAGTCTGCGGCCTGCTGCTTGGCTGTGGCTAGCTCAATATCAACATAATGGAGCTTCTTTTGTTGATCCTCACCTTACTCCTGAGCATTCTTGAGGCAACCTCGGCGCTCCTCCTCTCCCTCTCCTCCGTCATTAATTTCACGGTGAGCTCCTAGACCTTCTGCTTAGTGGTGCCCAGGGCCTTACTGGTTTTGGCATAAAGGTTGGCCTCAGCTTTGGCCTATTTTCGAGCGTCGTTCACCCACTCCTTGGCCATGAAAACCTCCTAAATAGCATGCATAGAAATAACAGACGAGTACGTTATTAATATAGGAAGAAGGTACCCTAACTTGGTGTCAGCAAGGCATGTCTAGAAACTTACCAAGGCCAAGTCCCTCTTTAGGGACAAAAAGAGGTCTTGCTGCCTCATATTCTTAAGGCAACCATATCCTTGGGCAGCAAAAAGGGATACTCTAGGGCTTCGGTAAAGTAGTAGGTGTGCCCTTTTTGGAACTCCCTGATGGAGTAGCTCCGCGGTATGGCTACCCCCTCCAACTCTAACACCAAGTACTAAGGGCGCACCTTGGCTATAGTATGGTCCTCATTGCTTTTGATGGAGGAGGCCCACTCCTTGCCCTTAGCCATCTTTTACTTCTTGGGCTTGAAGGACCAACTCCCTTCCTCAGCTAACTTGTTCTCCTTCCTCTTCTTCTTCAAGTTGGCAACAACAAACGGGTTAACTGTAGAAGGAGAAGGAGGGGGGAGAGTAAGGGGAGGCTGAGACCCCGAGGCGTCCTTAAGTGCCGACCATTTGGCCCTGTCCACGAGGAGCTCACGCAAGCCCTTCTTCTTGTTCAGATCCATTTATTCTTCTTCTTCTTTCTCTGAACTATCGTCCACCCGAGCAACTATAAACTTGGGGGTACGAATGCCAAAAAACCTGTCAAGCTCATCCTCTGAATCTGAGACCTGGATCACAGGCTCTTCTTGCTCCTCTCTCTTCCTTGAGATGAAACTAGTCTATCTCTATCTTAAATAACCGCCGTGAGGAAGATTTCTCTTCTCTCATATTGCTGCTTTGCAGGTAGAGTGACAAGAGGGCAACTCAACTAGCATAGTATCTTCTCGGGCTAAAAATCTAGGCATTGAGACGTCTATCTGAGCTAGCCGAGGATCACTTGCTTTGATTACATGGCCCACATCCTGAAACTTGTCAGACAAAGGCTTGAAGTCGAGGATGAGGTGGACAACTCTCAATTGTCTGTCTTCACTCACAAACACTTCAGCTCTTAGCACCTTATTAAGGTTGGCAATGTTGACGAAGTTAAGGTTGGGAGCTACGTTCCTTTTATTTACGAAAATAGCAGAGAAGCAAAATCATAGTTAGAAACATGAACCCTTAGTCAGAAGAGAATTAAGTGTTAGAGGAAAAAAAAAAAAAAAGGGGCGAACCACAAAACTAAGTCCCATGTCAAAGGACCTAAACCTAAGGCACCCCACCTAGTTCTCCCTCCTGGGTTGGGCGGTGAAGACCATCATGCTATTCACCAAAGGCGATTAGGTAGTCATCTTTCATGCCCTTGTTGGACTTAGGAAGACACGAGACAAGCCTAACAACTAAAGACCTAGACTGAAGGTAGTAATCCAAGTCTGCCAGCAAATAACACTCATACATCTAAATGACATCATGGCAGGTAAGGTTCAACCCCATTTGCTCATTGAAAGTGTCTACACTACCTAGAATCCTAAATAGGTTGGGTGCGCATTGGAAGGGGCACAACCTATGGGCGATCAAATAGGCACATTACCCATGAAAAGCCTCATTCCCCCTTTTATGAAGGTGATCATGGGAATGACGACCTCCCCTTCATTCCTGTGGGTGAGCCACTCACCTAGAGAGCAGTATCGCAAGGAAATGCCCTGGTGAATGTGATACAAAGCCCTAAACCCCTCCATAGCAGCAGAAGAATCTACTGGGTGGGCAAACCTACCCATTTAAGCAAGTTAAGGTGAAGCGAAGGAAATTTTCGTGAGGAAAAGAGATAGAGAATAGAAGACCAAGGAGATTGGCCGAGGAGAAAAGAGCCTAAGAACCAAAAAAAAAAAAAAAAAAACTTATGAAAATAAGGACAAAGGTCACTTCAAAAGCTTCTCGAGAGCTTGAAGATTTGGGGAGTCTTGAAAGTTTAAGAATTTAGGAAGTCTTGAGAGTTCAAAGATTTGGAAAGTGGGAGAAATGAATCCCTAGGCGCCTTATATAGGAGGCAGAATTGGGTGGGAGTTATCCCGCCCAAAATTTAAGGAGAACTACCAGCCATAGGATCTCCATCTCACTGTAGGATGTGGGGAACAAAGAGTCGCCTGGAGCATTTAATGAGATGTTGCGGACTTCGAAGTGCCAGAATGGTTACGAGACACGCGAAGTGACGTTCTCATGTGTGGAATTCAAAGAAACGTGTGGAATTAATTATCCAAGGTCAAAATCCCACATTTCTCCTCGGATAAGAAGAAAAAACTAGAGTTTTAAGGGGCTATTGTAAGATACAGGAATTTAAATAAGGTAATAGTGCCACATGTCATGCCTATGGCTGAGGGAGCCATTATCATGCCGAGAAGGTCATACCCTCTGACAGTAGGGCTACATCAGTCGCACGTTACTAAAGGAGGTCATACTGTAGAGAAATAGCTTCAAAGAAGGAGCTAGTCTTGACATGACTAAAGGGATGATAACTGCCACCACATTTAATGCATGCCACCAAACTACCTGGCTGTATTTATGTAGAGAAGACCCTTGAACAATGTTGCCTTGGCCACTGCAACTCATAAGGGGTTTAGGAAGATGTCTAATGGGACAAGCACTTAAGTAGTGGCCTAGACGATTAACAAATAGAGGGTCAAGATCATTTAAAGGGAGCTATATAATGTGAGACCCTCTAGGAAGAGGGGATCAGAAAATCTATAGAGAAAACACTGTAGCAAGAAGAACTGAAATTGTATCCAAGTTTAAAAGAAATATACATAAGGACCACTCCCCTCGGATTCTTCCAAGGAATGTTTTCTTTGCACAAAGCTTATTTTTCTTTACTTTCTTATTATCTTTGATTCACTATGCGTGTTGTTTGATCCATTGAAGCCTAGCGTTTAAGCCCACTCTCTACAAATTCATTATATTGGGCTCTTTGGGCCTTAATCCATTCATCTTTTGGTCTTAGGAACCAAAACCTGCCCTTACAATTATTATTATTATTATTATTATTATTATTATTATTAGTACAAATAAAAATAGTTTCTTATATAAATTTATAAAAATAAACATATAAATTTATTTAATATAAAAAATTAATGTACAATTATAAATTCATTCAATGAAATAATACTTTGATATAAATGCAAACTTTGTTGAGCTAAAAGTCTAAATAAATAAATAAAAATCTCAAAAAATGTGTCATATTGCTGAACCTCATATGCCTCCACTCTTTGCTTTTATATATAAAACTAGTTGTTAACTCATGTTTTGCACAATTTTCCTCTTGAATTTTTAAACTTGGTTTACCTTATATCCATATCTTGTCAAAGAACTCAATTCTTAAATATTCAAACCAAAATTAAGAAATGTCAGTTTTCAAATTTAAACAGATTTCAATCCTTCATCATTTGAAAATTTTTCTTTGTAAATTTTTACATTATCAAGAAATTTAGGACACTTTAAAAAAAATTAGATTATTGGATGAAAAATTATATAGGTTAGTAGCATATCTTGTCAATGATCATAATCTCGTAAACAAAACCAAAAAAAAAAAGAAAAAAAAAAAAAGGTGAGAGTCGTGAGAGACATTTATACTACTAAAATTATAGAAATTTGTATAAACCACAACAATGACTATTATAGAATTATAGAGTTGGACTATGTCCCAACTCTATCACATTCTAAGAGCTCAAATGACCAAAAAAAAAAGAGTCTATTGAGCATGTTTAGTTTAATTTCACTACTTTTTAAGAATATTTAAATATCATTTTCCATACAAAAAGCCATGTTCAAAATTTTTTCTACTTTTGAGTTAAAAAAAAAAAAAAAAAATCAAACCACTTATAATTTGATGATCACTAAATGAATGTTAAAAGAATCAAGTCAATCAATTATCACAAAATATCTCCCAAAAAGGTACATTGATATATATTTTTTTTTCATTCCAAACAACTATTTTAAACATTTTAATTTTTCTTGGACTTGAGAACCACATATCATGTGACTTGTAGATTTGCATTCTTTCCTATTAACTCTAACTTGGATTGCAGATCACCACCAACCCTACCATCCTCACCTCTCTTCCTCCTAACCACATCAATGTATTAGGATTTCTAGAGAAAAAAAATACAATTCAGCAATTTTATCAAGTAACTTGTATTAACCTAATAAAGATTACCTTTTGTATTTTATTTTTTTTTAAATTAAAGTATAAATCAACAAATTTACTGAGTAGACATATAATAAACACATCATCATCATCCTCATCTAAACCAATTCCTATCCAAATTATGTAGGTTTTATATAAGTATTAAAATAAATAGTTGCTAGTAATTAGTCAAAAAAGACTATTTATTTTCTTGGCATAAACCCTAATTTTTTATGTTTAAAAAAAAAAAAAAAAAACTGGTTTTAGTGCATTTTGAATAGTATTTCCAAACATATATCTAAAAAGAATTTTATATATATATATATATAGAGAGAGAGAGAGAGAGAGACAGAGAGAGAGAGAGAGAGAGAGAGAGAGAGAGAGAGGTACATTTCATGGCATGCTTGAGGGATTGCTCATTGGAAGCCTAGTCATAGAGAGAGAGAAGGTTGTTTCTTTTTATGGAGGATGGAAGGATGAGTGAGATATGAATATACATATTCATTGTATCTCAACGTTAAATAATAGATTTAATAATGAGTATAAAACATTTAAAATTGCAAAAAAAAATAATAAGAAAGAAAGCAATTTAGTAGAGAAATAAGCAAAATTTGAAAAGGTATAAATTAATTTATAGTAGAAATTGAAGTCATAGATTTTATTTTGTTTGAAATTCATTAACTAGGTTTAAATAGAAATAAATTAATTTACTTGAGGATATTTAATGTTTGTCTTAATAATAAAGCATTGTAATCAGCCAAAGAATCTAATTATATAAGGATATATAATTTTGTTGAAAATGCATTAATTGGTATGAATTGAAAGAAATTAATGTATCAAGGATATGTTTTATTTTTATTTTTTTAAGTCAATGGGATATATGACATTTGTTTCAACTTATAAAAATATATAACTATTTAAGAATATAATGATACATTAGTTTTAAAAATATGTATTTAATATATAGATACATACCATGTGACATTATTTGTTCAAGTCACCACTCACTACAAGAAATCACCGCATGTAGGTAATTTGAAATAAAGGAAAGAACAAGTAAATGATTAGGAATGTCAATGTTCGACCCAACCCACGAACACAACACAAACTCAACATGGGTTTTCTCGAGTAAGGACTAGGCCTTAATGGGTTTGGGTCATAAATGGGTTGACTCGAAAGCAACACGATAAGAAACATATCATAAGTGGGTTAACTTGTGAAACTCGTAATAGACACGTTTGACACGCCAATTTATTTGTGGCAACCTGAAATGACCCACTTAACACAACCCGTTTAACTTGTATAACAAATAAATATATTTTTTTATTTTAGATTTGTCAAATACCTTTTATATCCAACATATATTTTAAATTTAAAAAGAAAAGTGAGTTATTACAAAAACTTACAAGGGATATAATTGGAAATTGAAATTTTACAAACCCTAGATCTCTAAACCCTATAAACCCTAAATCTCTAAACCTTCTTATGAATATCTTCTTCTTCTTCTTCTTCTTCTTTAATTTCAGTCATACTACTCACTCTACTATCTTATAATTTCACGCCTAATTCTCAAACTCAAAGTCTCAAACCGGTTATTGCTCTCTCTCTCTCTCTCTCTCTCTCTCTCTCTCTCATGTGTTTATTTTTTCTACTTAATGCTTTTGTTCTATAAACTTTGAACTCATGTGCCATTATTAATATATGAGATATATTAATTGTTGATTAAGGCCATGGTTGCTTTTGTCTTGTGCCGTGTGTGTGTGTGTGTGTGTGTTTTTTTTTTTTTTTTTTTTGGGTGTTTGTATTAGTGTTGGACACCGTCTGCATATCTTGCAAGTGGGTTTATTGACATAGTTTATAAACTAGATATGATGGGTAATGCTTTTAAAGATTACAATAATATGGGTTGAAGACTTGAAGTGTATGCATTGCTTTTGGGATGTAAAAAAAAATTATTTCTAAATAGATGTTATATTTAATATTATGCAAGTTAAAATGGGTTGTGTTACATTTGTGTCAACCCAACACGACTCATTTATTAAGCGCGTCAAATGAGTTAGGTTAGCTCAACCCACCTTATTAACAGGTCAAGTTAGGGTTAAAAAAATCATGACACGATTATTAAATGGGTCGAGTTAGGGTTGAGTCATTTAGTTGAATACCCCTACCTCGACATGACACAAACCCGACATGCTAACCTGAATTGACACCCCTAAAAATGATTGACTTTTTATTGGTAATTTGAAAAGGCAATAAAAGGTAAAACAAAAGCGTAAAACATCCTCCAGTTTGGAGTCACTAATAATGTCCGTTTAAATGAAAATATTTAAGCAATAAACTTGAAATATATTTGATTTATATAACTCTAAACTGTGTGAACTAAATGTGAATATGCACACAAATCTGACTAAATAATTACTAACATGTTAAATTCCATAATAGTGATAGGTTTTTGAAAGGAATTTAAAAAGGAATGATAAATATTCAAACACTCATTAATTTGGTATATTTTAAGAAGGTTCAATATTCTGTAATGAACAAAGTTTAACTACAAAATTGATTGTAGATTAAAGTTACAACCTTACTCAACATCATTAATATTACTATGTATTTCAAAAATATAATTGTTGGATTACAAGTTATTTATGCTCTTAATAAACATATTAAATTTTGTGCTAATTGAATATTATTTACTATAAGATCTATAAGATTATATTTTATTCATAATTTTAAATTACAAAAATTTACAATTTAAACAATTTATTGATAACATAGCTATTGATTTTTAATTTTTTATAAATTTTGCAAGCATGGAGGATATAAGAAGAAAATATAATCCAGTGATGGATTTGTCAAAATTCACCTCTAGTAAAAAGATATTGACTAAGGTTGTAGTTTTAGGCTACAACTAATTTTGTAGCTAAATTTTATCCTATTGTAATTATGCCAAAAAAATATTATGTAATTACGCCAATTTTGCATATTTTAAGAATGTTCAATATTCTATAATTACATCAATATAAATTTAAATTAGTATATATAATTAAATAATTACAAAGCTTTCATTATCTAAAAACTCTCTTTTAATCATCACACACCATTGGCGTGTGATGATCACCCCACAAATACAAAATTCTTGTAGGGTGGAGGGGAGGGGGGGAGCAAGGATAGGGTTCAAGTTTTCGAAAGGGAACTCTACACACATATACATTTGAATTAGGTTATAGTAGAATATCTACTTGCATATAATTTTTTTAATTTAAAAAAAAAAGAAAAAAAAAAAAGAAAAAAAACTCAGTTTAAAGATTTTATACAACGTTTACAAGGTCTTCAAGCATAAGTGATTGTTATTGTTATTTTTTTTATATAATTATATTGATCATTATCAAATGGTCAAATGTGAATAGTAAATAGCCACACAAAAAGAAAAGAAAATATTAGTAAATAATATTAGAAATAGGCCAAATTGAGGAATGAAAGGATTTAGAAGAAAATGAAAGGTTTTTTTTTTAGAGAAATGAAAGGATTTTGTAGTAAATGAATAGTCCTTTTTAATAAAATCTTTTTATGAGTCTTCTAGTTTTAAGAATAGATGACATGTCATCATAGTATATATGTTTGGAGAAACAGGTATGTGTCATCATTGCGTGCATCCTCTAATTTGGAAGTCCTTCTAGAGTTTTTTCCTTTTTTTTTTTAATAGGTGGCAGTTTTTAAAGTGAACATTTTTCCTACATGACAAACTAAACTTAATTTAAACATAACTTTCTCTCAATTTCTATTTTTATATATAGTATTAGATATTATATTATAGATATTTTCCTCAAAAAAAAAAAAAAGATATTGGTTGATTTGTTACCCCTTCAGCAAATAGTAACTAAAGGTATTTATGATGCACCTATTATTCAAATACAAATGTACAATAAAATATAAGAAGTCAATCTTCATGTTGGAGGCTTTTATATATTATTATGTAACAATATGTACGCAATAATTTTTTAAATATTTTCTACAAAAATTGAGTTTGCAAGTTTTTATTAATTCTCACATGTAACCACTATTAATATCATTTTATCATCTATCATTCAATACTTATCACTTATATAATTGTAAAATATTTTGTTAAATTTTTGTGACTCTAGTGACTAGTCTTATTATTTATTATAGGTCACTTACTTTGCAGTCAAAGTGAGACATGGTTATCATTAGAAAGTATTAAATTAAGGGTCTGGTTAATATATGCTTTTATGGTATATATTAATTATCCACTTTAGATAATTTCTTACAAAAAATTGAAAAAAATATAATAAAAAAAATATTAGTCATTTTTTCATTTTTCCTCAAAAAAATTTCTTTAAATGGTTTGCTTAAAGGAAAGCGCATAAGATTGTTCTTTGAGAGACCAACATTTGATTAATGATAAGGAATCCAAAACCCATGTCCTGTCTATCAATGATATCCCTTGTTTTTTTTTTTTTTTTTTTTTGATAAGCTGCAATTTCCATTAAACAGAAAAGGATTTACAAACAGGGTAATCTTCCTTACAAACCAGCTCTAAAGCACGTGAAGATTACCGTTATTGAAAAAGAAAAACCTATTAGAACTAACAGCAAATTTGGCGATAGAATGGGCCGCGGAATTGCAGTTTCTTCTAACCCAAAAGAAGAGGATGGTATTGAAGGAAGCTAAGAGGTGTTGAATATTGCTTATGTATGTGCTTATAGACCAAGTAGGGTGGCTAGTAGGGTTGATGATGGGGTCTATACAAGCTTTAGCATGATTTTCGATCATGACCAGCTGCCATTTTTCCCTTTTAGCAGTCTCCACAGCCCATTACAATGCCGCTGCCTTAGCTTGGAGAGGAGACTTTATGCTTTGACAATGCCCCCACACGCCGATCACTTCTCCTCTATGGTCTCTAGCTATCAAAGCTAGAGAGGCTTTGGCACCTAATTGAGCCACATCCATGTTGACTTTAATCCAACCCAAGGGGGGAGGGGTCCACATTGAGGGTGGAGTCACAGAATTGTTGGGAGTGCTGTCCAGGATCAAGTTGGAGAATTCAAGGAATTTTTGTTGCACTACTGGGGCAGATTTGTAGATGTCTACTTGGCCTTCCTGGTAGATGATCCTATTCCTTAACTACCAAATTTCATCTATGGTGAGAGCCATTTAAGAGTGATGAGCCAAAGATCATGGGCTGGGAGTATGGACGCTGGTGGTTCAACGATTAGTTTGGCAAGGTCATCGATGCCACTGATGGGAACAGAGTCCACTCTAAAACCCCAACATGAAAACCAGATGGCTTTTGTTATAGGGCACTCACAAAAGAGGTGCACCTCAGATTCCAACTTTTCCTTGCAAAAGATACATGTGGGGTCAATGTTTGCAAGCCGCTTCATGAGGTTGTCCTTCGTGGGGAGGGCGTTAGAGCCTAGTCTCCATATTAGCATTTTGACCCGCTTAGGCAGCCTAGCTTTCCATAACTTCTTCCATGGGAAGCCTAATGGATTGGAACTCTCGTCTTGCTCGATTGACACCCTATAGGCAGATTTGACTGAGAATATACCCTTAGAGTCGAGCGCCCACATGAGCGTATCTTTCTTGGGGTAAAATGGGAGTGGTATAGATAGGATAGCTTGTGCCGACTCAAGATTAAAGATCTCGTGAATGATGCTAGATTTCCAGCAGTGGAGGTCGGGATTGAAAAGTTGGGAAACCATGATAGGGACTTGGCTAAATGATTGGACTCTTGGCTCAGGTTTGAATCCTTGGATCCAGGGGACCCACAGATCCATCCAGACATTGATGGAAGCCCCATCCCCAATGAGATAACACACCCTTTTGTATAAGCTTTTTGGCATTCTCTATTGCTCTCCAGCAAGGAGATGCTATTCTGGGGGGTTCTATATATAGCCAATCTTGGCTAACCTTATATTTTGCTCTCAGAACATTCATACAGATGCTGTCATGCATAGTGGCGATCATCCAGGCAACGTTTGCCAGCAAGGCCGAATTAAACTCTTTAGCCTTCTTGAAACCAAGGCCACCAATGCATTTTGGGCGGCAAATTTTTTCCCATGCCTTCCAGGCTATATACCTTCCACCCGACGCCTTTTGTTAGGTTCTAAAAATTTAGAATAATTGGCAAATCGTGAACACAAACTTGTCTAGATATAGATCTTAGAGTCTATATGTATTATTAGACAATACTCAAAGTGATTCAAATCAAGATTCAAGAACAAGCAAGCTGCAAAAAAGAGAGTTTGAAATTTGCCTAGTTCGACCGATCGAGATACAAACTTCAATTCTTTCATAGTGGATTTGCTTTTTACCTTGAGGATAACTAGGTTAAATCCTCCTCAGATTTTTTATTAGTTCTGTTTTCCTAAATTATCATATCGTGTGTTTTTTGTATTTCCGCTGCTTTACACGATATGATTGTTATTATTTTAACCTAGATCTGAATAATTAACTGTGAGAGACCGCGCCCCCGGCCCGTTTTAATGATATGTTGGGCCAAACCCACGTGAATGGGTGGAGTCGTGTTATTGCCTCTCAAAATGGAGGTTTGACTAGTTATATTTTCCCCTTTAGATTAAGGGTTTTACAATGGAGTCACCACTTATTTAATTTTTGGAATAAATAAGAAAACCATAATTGAAAAATTCATCATTTTATTAATTTGAAATTGAATTTACATTGAACATAGGAAATTACACGGCTTTGGTCCTAGATACAATCTAAGATAAAGTACATGACTTTATTTCCTAGTTACAATCTAGAAATTGAAAATTACAAGGATAAGCACTTGATTTACTAACCCTTGATCTAAGTTCGAAGGCTATGTTACAAGGTGGGAAAGTGTTAGGCACCCACCTTGCCCGGTGAAACCGGTCTTCTAGACTATAGTGGCCAACATTCATATCACATCATCCAATATATTATCAATCAATTTGCATCTTGAATTTAAAGTGTGTGCATGTGATAAACCCTAATTCAATTTATTAAACATTCCATTTGGATTGAAAAATAAAATTCTAGTAAATGTGTGTGGATGGTGATAACCTAGATTCAAGGATTTGAAAGAATTATGAAACAAATATGTTTTTCATATTTTTGATGTAAATTTAAGATCAAAACTAGTGATATGCATGAACATGTGATGAATAACCAAGAACATGTAAAGAACACATAAGAACATTTAAGAACATTCAAACATATTCAAGAGAATTTAAATAATCACTATCATGCTTTAATCCTAAATTCTCATCATGACAACACAATAAACAAGTTAGAGAAAGGGAATATACCTTTATGCAAGATCCATACAGTGGAGAAGGAGACTCTTAGTAGAGGTCCTAAGGTTGGAGAAAAGAAGAACTAGGAGAGGGAGAGTGAGTCTGACTCAATACCTTAAGTCTTAGGAAGACCAAGATATGACAAGATTACTCAACTTCACTAGAACTCAAGAGGGGAGAAGAAATGGGATTTTTTGGTGTCTTGGAATGAAGGATGGGGAGGGTTTATATAGTGATAGTGGAGGGAATATGAATGGAAGGCCATTTAATGAGGGTTGACAAGGATTATCAACCTAGACCTCATTTTAGCCTTGGGGAAAATCTGGTTCATTAATTGGTGGGAGTGGGGAGCAAGCCAAAATTCGGTTTTCCCGTAGCTGTTGTAACAGCTTCTAGAGCTAACTTCGGAAAATCATATCTGGCCCAATTCTGATCGGAATTGTCACGTTCTTGTACTCAAATTGAAGCCCCGGATGTCTAGTTTCTGGGAAAATTAACCTCATTCACAGATTCAAAATATTCCGAGAGATATTGATGAAATAGTGAGTAGAGGTCATTTGTTAGAAAATGGTTTCAGCACAATTAATATTAATAGGTCCCAAATTAGCTCCCAATTAACATTAAATGGCTCCAATCACTCCCATTTCAGAATTAATTAGTTCCCAATTTACTCTAATTAAAAGATAATTACACAAATTACTCATTGAATAATTAATGTTTAACTATCTAATTAATTAGGTGTATGAAACCTCACCATAAAATGTAGTCCTAACCAATTAAATTATGACACATCATTGTTCTCAAATTGATTACACCCATAACCAATTGAAATCAATTGTTCATAATCACATATAGTCGGGCTCAATTTGTGATAGTACATCTTAGCCATTAAAACTTGATTTGATGATAACTTTCAATCTAATGGTCCGATTAGGGCTTGTGACCAGTCGATTTGATCGTTACAACATCAAGATCATTTTGGTGAAATGAGTGTAATAATCTAATGGCTATAATCAAGATGCATATTTTAAAAGTGAAAGTACCATTTTACCCTCCATGTGAGGTTAAATGCGGGTTGCAAAATGGGGTGTCAACAGAATGCCCCTCATTAGCAGAGCTTTTAAAGTGAATGTCAGTGTATGAAAGAGACACCTAACTTTGCAATCAGCATTTAACCGTGGTAAATGTATGATGCATGTAAATGGTCATGTTATGGATCAAAATGTGGACCGAATCTCAAAGGGGATTGCCTACGTACCTCTTGGTGAGAGGATCAGGTCCAAACGTAGTTCATGCATGCAAAATTTTTTTTTTTTTTGAATAAGTACAAGACATGCTTACCTGAGGTCAAAAAAATGGAAGACCAAGGATCCTGACTCATGTTTTCAGAGGACCTAAGATCGTGATTTCAGAGGACGTAGGGTTGTGTGTTTTTTTTTTTTTTTTTTTTTTTTTTTTGGGCTTTGGCTCATGTTTTCAGAGGACCAAAGGTTCTGGATTGGCTCATGTTTTTAGAGACCTAGGATTTTTGAATCTTGGCTCATGTTTTCAGAGGACCTAAGATTCTTTGGAGGCTTTGGCTCATGTTTTCAGAGGACCAAAGGTTCTGGATCCTGACTTATGTTTTCAGAGACCTAGGATTTTTGGATCTTGGCTCATGTTTTCAGAGGACCTAAGATTCTTTGGAGGCTTTGGCTCATGTTTTCAGAGGACCAAAGGTTCTAGATCCTGGCTCATGTTTTCAGAGACCTAGGATTTTTGAATCTTGGCTCATGTTTTCAGAGGACCTAAGATTCTTTGGAGGCTTTGGCTCATGTTTTCAGATGACCAAAGGTTCTGGATCCTGGCTCATGTTTTCAGAGACCTAGGATTTTTGGATCTTGGCTCATGTTTTCAGAGGACCAAGGGTTTTTAGAGGCTTTGGCTCATGTTTTCAGAGGACCAAAGGTTCTAGATCCTGGTTCATGTTTCCAGAGACCTAGGATTTTTGGATCTTGGCTCATGCCGATGTGTGTGGGCCTTTTATGCTAGTACCTGCACAATAGATATTTTCTATTAGTAACAGAGTCATTCATTGAAAAGAATTCAGCATACCTGGCGAATGCCCCTAGTTTAGGACATATTCTATGCTTCGATGAATGCTGAGGGTAGACAGTCAACTTGATATTGCACCATTGGAGAATGTGGAAGAGGTTCATAGCTTTTTGTTCCTAAAGAAGAATTTAATGATTTTTTTTTTTTTTTTTTGGAAAATTTTGAAATCTTGCTTTTTTTGAATTTTTTTTTTTTTTTTTTGAAAAATTTGGAAATCTTGAATTTTTTTTTTTTTTTTTAAAGGAATTGAAAATTTTGATTGGTAAATTTTTTTTATGGTAACCTAAGAAGTACGAGCCCAATGCCCCTAGTCCCAAGGCTTTTTGAAAATTCTCTTCTTCTTCTTTCTCTTTTTTTTTTTTTTTTTTTTGAAATATGGGGATTTGTTCATTATCAAAAATTGAAGAAGATGAAGATAAAGATGGAGTAAAAGTGATGAAGATTTACTCATGATGATTTTTTTTTTGGTTGAAAAACCTATCTTTTGAATAAGAATAACTTTGGCTGGAAGTTGATGCGGATTGCTAAGTCCTTGCTTAATTCCTGCAAAAAGATAATTTCAATTTAGCAATGGATTTATTCATTGAAATGAATTTTAAGTACTTACCCAATGCCCTTAGTTTAGGGCATATTCCATGCTTAGATTGAAACTGAATTCTTTTGATGTTGTGACCATAGGGGAACATGAAAGAAGATCATGGTCTGCCATCCTTGGTTCCTGCAAAAAGACTTTCTTTCTCTAGCTTGTTAGAAACCAATTATTGTGAAAACTTGCACACAATATAAATAGGCCAATGCTCCAAGTTTAAACATGTTTAATGCAAACAAATGGGCATGCACCCAAACAATTTTGTCACATTGTTTTGATTTTGCTTCACAAGGTTGTTTGGATGATTGGGACCGGGCCTTTGAAAGGCTGCCTACGTACCTCTCCCTTAGAGGATCAGGTCAGACGTAGTTCAAGAGAACTGGATTTTGAAAAAGAATGATTTTTTTTTTTTTTAAGAAAAACAAATTTTCATTTTTTTTTTTTTTTTGGAACGAGATGTGATCCTTTGAACAACCATTTTAGAAAATCATAGTGTTTAAGAACCAAACAAATCTCTTTGATTAGGAAGGATCAAGATCATTAAACTCATGTAATCAAATTTGCTTCATCCTTTTGAACATCATCAGATTAAGTCTCCAAAGGCAATCAAGAAATGAAATGTGATAATATTTATGAATCACATTGTTGGGTGCAAACAAGGAGAATGCTCCAGATTTGGAAGTTCTTTTGAGTCATTTTGAGGATTTGAGAATTTGAGAAATTTTGTCCTCAGACATATCATTCTGTGGGATTTGACAATTTTAAGTATTTTTCCTTTTTAATTCAAGAGAAAAATAATATTAGAGATTAAGATGTGCCTACAACTACCAACACTTCAAGGAGGTCTTTACTCATGAGTTGTAATGTAGGCCGGGTTTGGGTTATAAAATGAAAGATATAAAAGGCTCAAAATTCCCTATGTTATTTCCCCCAAGTATGCATTACTCAAAAATCAAGTATTGGAGGAGTTTTACCATTTCTTCTTTGTCATCTTTTCACTAGTCTTCATTGGTCACTTGTATCAACAATCATTTTTATGCTTATTCCTCTAGACTTTCATCTTGTAAAATTCTTCTCTTTTTCGGTTGCATCTTCAAGTTTCCAACTCGGTAGGATCTTCCAATTTTTTCTTTTCTTCTTCTTCATTTCTTTGGCCCTAACTTTTGCCTAGACCGCCCTTTTGGGTTTTCAACCTAGCGGGCTTTCCTTTTTTTTTTTTTTTTTTTTTTTTTTTGGGCCCTAGCTTTTGCCTAGACTGCCCTTTTGGGTTTTCAGCCTAGCGGGCTTTTGTTTTTTTTTTTTTTTTGGCCCTAACTTTTGCCTAGACTACCCTTTTGGGTTTTCAGCCTAGCAGGCTCTTTTTTTTTTTTTTTTTTTGGGCCCTAGCTTTTGCTTAGACTGCCCTTTTGGATTTTCAGCCTAGCGAGCTTCTTTTTTTTCTTTTTTTTTTTGGCCCTAACTTTTGCCTAGACTACCCTTTTGGGTTTTCAGCCTAGCAGGCTCTTTTTTTTTTTTTTTTTTTGGGCCCTAGCTTTTGCTTAGACTGCCCTTTTGGATTTTCAGCCTAGCGAGCTTCTTTTTTTTCTTTTTTTCTTTTTTTTTTTCTTTTTTTTTTTGTCTTTTGATTGAACGAACTTTTTGGGGATCTTTTGCCACCCTTTTTTTTCTCAACTTATGTCATTTTAATGCACTTTCTGTACATCTTTCTTGCCTCGATGCACTTGCACATTTCTATGCTTGATGAATCTTTCCTTTTTTGATGAAATCTCTTTTGGAAGAATCTTGTATTCCTTTTGGCATAATGAATTTTAGGCTATTCAAACTTGATGCACACTCTTTTTTTTTTTCTCACATTGATGGAATTTCATTTCTCCTTCCTTGATTGAATGAAAGCTCATTTTTCTTTGATGATCTCTTATCTTTAGCTTAATGAATTCTCTACTTGTCTTTCATGTCCTCTAGGAGAGTTTTATCAATTAGCTTTAAAGCTCAAGGTCAACTCCTCCTTAATATGAGATTTAAGCATGCATACTTTGAATTTTCCCACCCTAGGCTTAGATTTTAGTGGGTTCATGCGAAAAAGAGGCTAAGTGTTTAAAGGCTCAAATGGGCTAGCAATGGATAATAATCATTCTAGGTATTAAGGTATAATCTTGTTTTACCAAAGACGGCCTCCTATCCCTAGCAATGCTTGCTTGTAGGCACAGCGACTTGAGCTCTTTTAATAAATTCCTCTTAAGAGAAAAAGTATGAATGCTCTATTGGAGACACAAAAGTTTTCGGAAATTTGGAATGAATGCATGAGCCTTTTGAATTTTCTGATGGATAGATTTTCTTTGATTGCCTTGTAAGACCATTTCTTCTTTTATTCAAAGTAATTGAGCAAAAGTGTTTACACGGATCAAATGAAATCAATCCTTTCTCAGTACAAGTTGATTGTTCAAGTCTTTAAACATCATAATTTAGAAAAAGTTTTGTCCAAGGGATCCTCATGTACCATTTTGAAAAGAAGATTTTAAAAAATCTTGAAATCTTTGAAAGAAAGAAAAAAAAAATGGGCCTTTTTGAAAAAGTTACTAGGAAGTCCAATGCCCCTAGTTCAAAGAATTATTTTTTTTTTTAAAATGACTTAAGGGCTCAATGCCCCTAGTCCAAAGACTTTTTTCATTTGAATTTTTTTATTTTTTATTTTTTATTTTCTTTTTGGGAAAGATTTGGAAATCTTGAATTTTTTTTGAAATTTTTTAAAATATATACATGAACAAAGTACATCAAATGCTACATGGATTTTTAGAATTCAAAGAAACATAGAAACATGGAATAAACAAACAAACTTTAAGCTTAACCATGATGTCGCAAACCAAATGTGGAGTGAGGCAAAGTTGGGTCACTTGCTTCTTCTTGGTCCATTTAGGATGCTTGAGGCTTGGTGTGCTTGAACTTTGATTATGATGAAATGGCTTGGGCTTGCACTTGGAAGGCTTGAACCTTGATTATGATCTTTTGATATTTGCTTGAAATGGCTTGGGCTTGCACTTGAAATGCATGCATCTTGTGAGCTTTTAGCTTTTGATGTTGATCATGCGTATGCACCTCCAATGGGCTCAAGTATTGGGCTTAGAATGATTCAAGAAACAATTTTCGGCTTCCATACCAAGTAGAGTTCAATCACAAGCCTTTGGGCTTGAGCTCATTCATAGCATACAAGGTTCAAACAATGATGATGGGCTCAAGCGTTGGACCTGGGCTCATCATGGTTCAAACAATGGCCAAACAAATGCATAATGCAATGCAACTTGCATGGACCGACCTAAAGGTAGGTTCTATGGGTCATTACAACATGGGTAGAAGGTAGGTTAAAGGTCCCCACAAGCTAGGACGTCGTACCTCCCAACTTATGACGCCAGGAGCGCCGCATTGGTCCGAACGGTACAGTTTGTCCTTATGAACCACCATGGCATAACCATGATGATCCTTGTCGCGGTGGGTGGTAGGTTCACCGCTGGGTATGTGAGTCTCAGGAAGACCACAATCCATGGCTAATACTACCGGGCTTCCGAGCTAGCACACAAATAAAATAAATTCCATTCAAGCAAATGATGCATGACATGCAAAATAATGACATATTAAACATATTAAACACAAAAAAAAAAAAAAGCAATAAACAAACAATGACATGGTTGGCCACCATAATCTAATTGAAGCCTAGCCCTCAATATCCCCAGTGGAGTCGCCACTGTGAGAGACCGCGCCCCCGGCCCGTTTTAATGATATGTTGGGCCAAACCCACGTGAATGGGTGGAGTCGTGTTATTGCCTCTCAAAATGGAGGTTCGACTAGTTATATTTTCCCCTTTGGATTAAGGGTTTTACAATGGAGTCACCACTTATTTAATTTTTGGAATAAATAAGAAAACCATAATTGAAAAATTCATCATTTTATTAATTTGAAATTGAATTTACATTGAACATAAGAAATTACACGGCTTTGGTCCTAGATACAATCTAAGATAAAGTACATGACTTTATTTCCTAGTTACAATCTAGAAATTGAAAATTACAAGGATAAGCACTTGATTTACTAACCCTTGATCTAAGTTCGGAGGCTATGTTACAAGGTGGGAAGGTGTTAGGCACCCACCTTGCCTAGTGAAACCGGTCTTCTAGACTATGGTGGCCAACATTCATATCACATCATCCAATATGTTATCAATCAATTTGCATGTTGAATTTAAAGTGTGTGCATGTGATAAACCCTAATTCAATTTATTAAACATTCCATTTGGATTGAAAAATAAAATTCTAGTGAATGTGTGTGGATGGTGATAACCTAGATTCAAGGATTTGAAAGAATTATGAAACAAACATGTTTTTCATATTTTTGATGTAAATTTAAGATCAAAACTAGTGATATGCATGAACATGTGATGAACAACCAAGAACATGTAAAGAACACATAAGAACATTTAAGAACATTCAAACATATTCAAGAGAATTTAAATAATCACTATCATGCTTTAATCCTAAATTCTCATCATGACAACACAATAAACAAGTTAGAGAAAGGGAATATACCTTTATGCAAGATCCATACGGTGGAGAAGGAGACTCTTAGTAGTGGTGCTAAGGTTGGAGAAAAGAAGAACTAGGAGAGGGAGAGTGAGTCTCACTCAATACCTTAAGTCTCAAGAAGACCAAGATATGACAAGATTACTCAACTTCACTAGAACTCAAGAGGGGAGAAGAGATGGGATTTTTTGATGTCTTGGAATGAAGGATGGGGAGGGTTTATATAGTGGTAGTGGAGGGAATATGAATGGAAGGCCATTTAATGAGGGTTGACAAGGATTATGAACCTAGACCTCATTTTAGCCTTGGGGAAAATCTGGTGCATTAATTGGTGGGAGTGGGGAGCAAGCCAAAATTCGGTTTTCCCGTAGCTACTGTAACAGCTTATAGAGCTAACTTCGAAAAATCATATCTGGCCCAATTCTGATCGGAATTGTCACGTTCTTGTGCTCAAATTGAAGCCCCGGATGTCTAGTTTCTGGGAAAATTAACCTCATTCACAGATTCAAAATATTCCGAGAGATATTGATGAAATAGTGAGTAGAGGTCATTTGTTAGAAAATAGTTTCAGCACAATTAATATTAATAGGTCCCAAATTAGCTCCCAATTAACATTAAATGGCTCTAATCACTCCCATTTCAGAATTAATTGGTTCCCAATTTACTCTAATTAAAAGATAATTACACAAATTACTCATTGAATAATTAATGTTTAACTATCTAATTAATTAGGTGTATGCAACCTCACCATAAAATGTAGTCCTAACCAATTAAATTATGACACATCATTGTTCTCAAATTGATTACACCCATAACCAATTGAAATCAATTGTTCATAATCACATATAGTCGGACTTAATTTGTGATAGTACATCTTAGCCATTAAAACTTGATTTGATGATAACTTTCAATCTAATGGTCCGATTAGGGCTTATGACCAGTCAATTTGATCGTTACAACATCAAGATCATTTCAGTGAAATGAGTCCAATAATCTAATGGCTAGAATCAAGTTGCATATTTTAAAAGTGAAAGTACCATTTTACCCTCCATGTGAGGTTAAATGCGGGTTGCAAAATGGGGTGTCAACATTAACCTAAATATTCACTTGTTTAAATAATTAGGTTAAACAATCTAGTTTATAGGGGTCTAAAAATGTACAAGTGGTATCAAAGCCGGTTAGCTCTTGATTTAGGTTATATATACCTACATGATATGATTGTTATTGTTTTAACCTAGATTTGAATAATTACCCTAAATATTCACTTGTTTAATTAATTAGGTTAAACAATCTAGTTTATAGGGGTCTACAAACGTACAAGTAGTATCAGAGTCGATTAGCTCTTGATTTAGGTTATATATACCTAGGGTTGATCCTTGATCCCTGTTATCATGGATAATTTGAAGTGTCTTACTATTTTTTATTTTGATGATTTGAATAAAAAGGACACTGTTGTTTCTGTTAATCTTATTAATGCCTGTGAAACTCTCTGTAAGGAATTATTGAAATCTGTGAAAATTGCTAAGAAATTCAAAAGAAGAGTTAAAATTGGTTAATCTTGAAAAAGAGGAATTGGTTGTTAGATTATATGAATCTAATAAAAAAAATGAATTTTTGAGAAATCAAATTTCCTATCAAGATGAGAAGATGAAAAGCTTGGAACAAGAGTTAGTTGAATCTAAAGCCAAAATTGAAAATTTGACTTGTACCAAGTCTGTTGTTGATAACAGAAGTATTTCTATTTCTCTTAAGCCTAAAACTGAGAAAGATTATATCACTCATTTCAAGAGGAATAATAAAGAAAAGGTTTATTTTGCTAGGTTAGACAAAAGTAAAAGTTCTGATGTAAATACTGAAGTTTCTAAACCTATGTCTAAACCTACTATTAGAGAGCATAATAAATTTGTTTTTTTGCCTACTTGTCACCTTTGTGGTGTTGTTGGTCATATTAGACCAAATTGTTCTTTGCTGAGGCAAAAACCAAAATCTGAGACTGGATTTGTTGTTAGGAATACTGATATTACTAAATTTGTTCTTATTTGTCACTTTTGTGGTGTCTTCAGTCACATTCATTTTAATTGTCATAAATTGAAATTTAAAAATTCTTTATTTCAATCTAGGAAATGTGATGATATTTCTCCTGCCATAAGTCCATACAAATTGTTTCATATTCTTTTGAAAAAATTAAGCTCGTTGACTTGTGAAAGGAATTTACAGGATTTCAGTATTTCTTAAAAGATTAGTGCAATCTCTCAAATACACTCTGTTTCTCATGGATTTTTACCTATAAAGTTGAAGACTCGTGCTATATGGGTGAGAAAAGATTCTCTAAGATGAGTGTTGTTTACTTCTCCTTGATTTAATTCTTTCAATTAATTGTGGACATATTTTCTTTTAGTTTTTGGTCGTTTTATTTTCTTAGGTTGTTTTTTTTTTTTTTTTTTAAATCCAAAAACATTGAAAATTTTCAAAAAGACAAAAATATTTTATTTTGTATCTTGTTTTATTTGTTTTGAGGATTACATGAATTATAATATCTCTCTCTTGATTTAGAACATGCTTGATATTGTAGAGAAACTTGAATAGTATGTGTTATATAAGTACAAAGCTATTTCTGATTTTGTGTGAGTATGTACTAGTTTGTACATGTACTCATAGGTTAATTAAAAACATGATATTTCTTGTTTGTGTACCCTCTTTAGCTTACTTTAGTACTGTCATGCATTGTTTTTGCATTTTATTCATTAAGCATAATGTATGCTTTTAGTTTTGGTCATAATTTTTTTTTTTAACCAAAAAGATTTTTATGTGTTTTGTATTACACATCATGAATATGTAATTGGGGTTGGCCTATTATCTTTACATAACATGTCTATGTACCTTGTTTAGCTTGGATGAGCTCTTTTTTACGCACTTTGCTAGTTTTAGCTATGTAGTGCATATTATGTAGGAGTGTTTACAGTTTTTAATCACATGATCTTGATTTTGAAGTCACATGCTTTTGATTGTAAAGACTAAAAAATCCTAAGAGAAATGCATAAATAATCATCTTATCATTGTTTACTAGCCAATCATGAACACCTTAGTGCATCTCGCAAGATTTTGTACTCGAAAAAATGTAGCACATGCACAAAAAGAACATAAGGTGTAGTCTCAGATTAATAATAAAATTGGTGTGTATATTATTGGGCTATAATAAAGATGACATAAAGAAATAAAATTGGTGTGTACATTATGAGGCAAAATAAAAAAAATTACATGATTACAAACTTGTTTTCTAAGAGATATGGGAGTTATATGATGTAAACCTTTAAGTGATAGTCACTTTCAAATTTGTATGATAAATAATATAAAAATTGTGATTGATTACTATCTACATATCGTTTCACATTTATCTCATGCTGTTACTAGTTGCACATACTACACAAGTTATTCTTTGCTAAACTTAGTACATGAAATCGTGTGTGAATCTAGTTTGGCCATCCAAGATTATGCTTTCTATGGTGTTTGATGCAAAATATGTTTAAGGGTTGGCAAAAATTGTGTTTTTGATAATTAAAAACCTTGTTTTGAAGTTCTAGGTTGAAAACTCATGTTTTTGAAAATTTTTGGAATCATTCTCATGCATTACATGTCATGAAAAATCTTTTGAAAAATGATTCAGCAGAAAATTTCTAGTTTTTTCAAAAAAAATTAGTTTTCTAGAATTTCAATCGATCAAATCTGCTTTTCGATCAATCAAAAATTTCTAGATTTTTCAAGTCTAGCTTTTGCCTAACTCAATTGGTATTTGATCAATGCTTGATTGATTGACACTGAAAAATTTTTAATTTTTAAGTATTTGAACAAGTTTTTTGTATGTATCATTTGTGTTTAGGATTCATATGCATTGTATTATTTTCTTGTATCCATCTTGCAATTTTGCAGTCATATCTCTTATTGTTTTCACACATAACATGCATACGCTTTGCTAAATTGGGTACTCAACTTGATTTAAAAATTGATTAATTAATTTTTGAGTCCTTTGTATATTTTAGTATATGCTATTTTTTATGTATGAACTGCATAAAAAAAAATTTCTTGAGGAATATGATGGATAATCAATGTGCAATATTTTCTCTACTCATTCAACTGTTTATGGGTCACATAATGTCAAGTTTGCATTTATTGAAAGAGAGAATATTTTTCTTCATGTGTATCCTCAACTTAGTTTTTTTAGTTTGGTTTGTGTGTCTTTTTATTTGTCCCTGCCTCCTAATTTTTTCTCAAAAAAGTTTTTCCCAAAATTTGTTTTGTTTTCCCATTTTTATAGAGGGAAAAGCTTGTTTTTAACCTTTGTTGTTCATACGGGGAGTTATTGCTCTTCATAGAGGGAGTTGTCTCTATTTTCTGTAAAGTTGAATTGTTTTGTGCTCCCTTAATTCTCTATTTTCTCTTGATTTTTGTTGCATATGTTTTCTATTTACTCTTTGTTTGAGTTGTCTTTATCAATACGTGACAAAAAGGGGGAGAGTTAGATGAAATGTGAGAATATGTGGGAATCCTATTTGTTTTGTTTAGGGGAACTAGAAATTGTTTTGAAATGGAGAGAATTTTTTTTTTTTTTAATGTATCTAACTTAGAGGGAGAGTTAGTTTGCATATTTGTTATTTGCTTTAGTTTGATTCATATTATTTATATGTCTTTCTTTCCACACATGCGTCGATGTGTTCTTTTAAGTGTTTTCAAGAAAAACAGGTACATTCTAAACAAGATCTTCTACCTCTTCTTGCAACTTCTAGCTTAGGAGTCTTAGATTGGGATTTGTGATGTATTTGGGCGTTTTGTTGTATTGGGTTGTTCTTGTATTTGAGCATTTCATATTGTATGTAAGTTTTGTCACAAATTACCAAAGGGGGAGATTGTTAGGTTCTAAAAGTTTAGAACAATTGGCAAATTATGAGCACAAACTTGTCTAGATATAGATCTTAGAGTCTGTAAGTATTATTAGACAATGCTCAAAGTGATTCAAGTCAAGATTCAAGAACAAGCAAGCTGCAAAAAAGAGAATTTGAAATTTGCTTGGTTCAACCGATCGAGAGACAGGCTTGATCAATCGAGATTCGTATCTACAGAATTTTAATCAAGCCTAAACAACAGGTCAAGCCCATTAAGGATTAGGGTTTCAGATCTACTTATTTTAGTATATAAAGGAAACCCTAAGCACGTTTTTAAGAAGGCTTTTCAGAGAGAGAAGAGTGTGTCTCTTTTGTATCTAGGGTTTTGTACCCAAAAAGCTCTCTCATGTCTTCTACCGTTGTTATTCCTTGAAGAATCTCAAGATCTAGTGTTATAGAAGTTGCTGCCTTCTCTAGTCATCAAAGGTGCTAATGATCTAAACTTTTAAGGGTAGTCTTGGAGTCACAAACAAGAGTGTTTGTGTTGCTAAACCTTTGAGTGGGATTTCAAAGTCACAAATGTGGGTATTTGTGTTTTACAAAGGCTAAGGAAAGAAGTAATCCATGGACTCAAAACTATCATATGGTCGTAGTAGTAAGTTTTCTACTCAAGGTAGCAATAGAATGTTAGTGGTCTAAGTTCTATTGTACAAACTTCAATTCTTTCATAGTAGATTTGCTTTTTACCTTAAAGATAGCTAGGTTAAATCCTCCCTAAGTTTTTTACCAATTTGGTTTTTGTAAGGTTGAATTTAATCAACCATTCTGTTGGCTTTATTCCGTGCCAAATTTGCTTGTAATTCAACATTTAGAAACTCTGTATTTATGTGGGAATCATGTAAAGGTAGTGTGTGAGAGAGTGTGAAGAAATGTTTAAGAATGTGCAGTGAAGCAGGGACTCGTGACTAGATCTCATGGGTGGCTTATGACTGGTAAGCCGCCAGAAGATGCACACGAGTGAAACATGCAAAGAAGCTAAACCATCATGCCAGCTGTAGCACTGTAGGATAAAAAGTCCAGACTGGCATTCAGTTAGCTCGTTGCTTGAACTTGCAATTCAATCAAGTCGCCAGCTAGCTCTGTTTTGGAAAAATGACTCTTCGCATTCCAAACACTCACCAATATAAATACTCCTTATACCCACGAAATGTAGAAAGCTTCCAGAGATAATTTTGAAAGAAAAACCCTAGAGAAAAATAAGATTGACTCATCCAAAATCTTTTCATAAAGACTCTTAAAATTCTTCTAGTTTCACCCTCTCCATTGTTACATCCTTAAGAGGTTCTTACCCAAATCCTTTTCTCACCATACCCACATCTATGAGAAGGCTATTTGGTGCTTTGAAAAGTAGTTAGGAATGGACCAATGGTTATTGGTTAATGCTATGGGCAATAGCGAAATCTGGTGAGCTAAAGAAAACAAAGGTTCGACGCAACCTCGTTGGAGCAAGAAGCTTGGAGGGCTTAGGTACACAAAGTAGATTAAACTTGGAGGGTCACCTACTGTTCATGTATCTCAACTTCATTTTTTATTGGATTATTAACCACTTGGAGGGCGGGAGAGAGGTTTTACGCCAAGGACTTCAATTTCCTCTTCGATAACATACCACTGTGTTGTCTTTGTGTTTGCATCTCTCTTCCCTTAATCTTTACTATTTAATTTCTGTTGTTGATGTGATTTTAATTGGTTTAGACTGTTCATCAATTCTATTATTTTCTTATGTTCATTTTCCGCACATATATTGTTTGACATTAAGCTTGAATTGATAATTTTGTAATTGGGGGTCTAAATGTTCATAGTGTTTAACACACTATTTGAACATTCAGTTTTCCTAGGTTATCTTATCGTGTGTTCTATATATTTCCACTGCTTTACACAATATGATTTTTATTGTTTTAACCTAGATCTGAATAATAAACCTAAGTATTCACTTGGTTAATTAATTAAGTTAAACAATCTAGTTTACAGGGGTCTAAAAACGTACACATTTGGTTTCTGCTAGAATCTTCTTGTGAGAAAGTCTAGATTGTCGCATGTTTTGGAGGGAATATTAAATGAGGACATAATGTAGTTTGGGATGCTTGCACCACAGAGTTTATCAGTGTTCCTCTACCTGGCCAAGATAAGCAATTACTTCTCCAACCTTTGAGCTTAGCTTCTAACCTATCCAACAAAAAATTGAAATCTTTGGTAAGGGATCTGGATAGGAAGAGGGGGGCTCCAAGGTAGACTGCCTCTTTTTTTAGGCTTTTCATTTGCAGTTGGTGCTTAATAGACCTTTTACTGTTGGCATTTGTGTGCTTGGAGAAGAAAACTCCAGACTTACTCCTATTGACACATTGTCCAGACCAGCTGCATTGTTCTATGTTGCTTTTGAGAAGAGCACAATATCGTTGGCATACATCACATGGGTTATAACAAGGCCTCCAATGCTAGCTTGGATGCTGCTGATGTTCTGAGAGTGAAACTCATGGTCTAGCATTCTAGATAAGATTTCTTGTCCTAAAATGAAGAGGTAGGAAGAGAGGGGATCTCCTTGCCTAATCCCCCTACTAGGCTTGAATTGTTCGAATTTGCCTCCATTCACCAAAATTTCAAAAGAGATCAAAGAGATACATGCTTCTATCCACTTAACAAAACCATCATTAAAGCCCAATCTAGATAGGATGGCTAGAATGAAACCCTAATTATAGCCATGAACCCGAATTTTACTTTCCTGACCTTGAAGCTGTGGTGCATTTCTTAGACCACCAGTTGGTTCTCTACTATCCATTTGCCCAAGATGAAAGCAGTCTGGCAAGGTGAGATGATTTTATCTAGATGTGGCCTTAGTTTGGAGACTAGCAACTTTGATATGATCTTAAACACCATGTTGCACAAACTAATAGGTCAAAAATGGTTGGTAGAGGTGGGGTTGGGATTCTTGGGAATTAGGACAATGAGGGAGCTGTTCACCTCTTTAGGCATACTACCAGCTTCAAAGAATAAGGTAACTGCTTGCATTACTGCATCTCCTACTATAGGCCAAAATTCCTTATAGAAGAGTGTTAGGAATCCATCTGGGCCTAGTGCCTTAAGATCATGCATTTGGAATAAGGTGGACTTAATTTCTTCTGGGGTAGGAACCATACTTAGCAATTTTCTGCTTCAGAGATGCATAGGGTGAAAAGATTGTCGAGATCATTAGGAAAATCAACTTGCTCCCCTTCAAAAAGGTCTTTGTATGTGTGCAGGAAGTGCTACCTAATGTGACAGGAGCCTGTTACCTAGGTCCCTTCGTTATTCTTGATTGCATCTATATTGTTGTGTCTGCGTCGGATTATAGTTGATAGATGGAAGAACTTGGTATTCCTGTCCCCTTCTTTTAGCCATAACTCCCTAGATTTTTGCTTCCATATCATCTCACTTCTGTACAACCATTCGACAAGCTCTAATTGCAATTTTGCTTCCTCCCTATCATCTTGGATTGAGCTAGCCTTTTTTTTTTTTTTGGTTTCAGTGATTTTGCTTAAAAGCCTATTAATTTGCTCTTGACAATGTCCAAAGACCTCTTTGTTCCACTTCTAAAGTGCGTTTCTGGTGGTTGCCTTCTTTTTCCACAATCTCACCATTGCCGACCCATTGGTGATCTCATTCCATGCTTTCTCAATAATGGTGTTACAACCATTGTCTCTGATCCAAGCTACATCGAATCAGAACGGTCTATGAGCAAAGCTATCCTTGGGGTTAGTATCTAGCAATATAAGGGCGTGGTCGGATTTGATTGCACCCAAGTGTGATATGATAGCTTTGGGGAAGGCAAGCCTCTAGGATATGTTGGTGATACCCCTGTCCAGTCTTCTTTTAATAGTAGAATTTCCTCATTTGCCTTTTGCCCATGTGAACTTATTACTTGAATAGCCGAGATCGATTGCCCCAAACTCGTATATAAACTCTTTAAGATAGTTGGAGGCTGAAGAGCTGCCCTTCCTAGGACTAGAGATTTCTTCATCATTGGTTGTAAAATTGAAGTCTCCCAAGCACATCCACGGTCCATCATGAGATCAGATTAGAGCCATTAAATTTTCCCATACTTTCCTCTTCTTTGCCAGGTAAGGAGGCCCATAGAACCCAATTAGCATCCAATCACAAATAGGATCAGAGACTTTAACTGCAATAAGGTTTTTGTTGAACTTAACCTTTTGGAGTGATAACCTAACTCTCCATATAACACAAATTCCTCTAGCAGAGCCCTTTGCTTCAACTACTACCATCTCGGTGAAGCTGGTTGATTTTAAAACTTCCTCCATACGAACTTTATTAGCTTTTTTTTCACTTAAAAACACGATATCAAGTCTGGACCTCTTTATTTGAGCCTTAATGGCTCTAACTGTTGCTTTGTTACAGATGCTACAACAATTCCAACCTAGTGTTTTCATGGGGACGTTGGGGGCATGATAAGGCCCACCTCTTCAGCCATCGGAATATAAGGGGAAAGAGAAAAGGAAACAATTAGGGAAGAAGGAGTGTGGTTAGGGGAAGAAGCAGAGTTGCGATTTTGAGTTTTGGAAGACTCACCATAATATTTGCTATCCTCTAAAGGCTTGTATATCTGCCTATCTTCAAGGATGATTTGCTCACCTCCAAGCTGGGGAAGGAAGGTAGCAAAATAGGTGTCTTAGCTTCCATTTGAGTTCTTTTGTCTCTTAGTGAATGCTTCAATTTCTTCCTCTGAGAGCTTCCTTTTAAGAGTTGTTGGTGGTTGGTTAGCGGTATTTAGAAGGGATGTGTTAAGGGTGTGGGGAGTACTTGCTTTAGGGGAAGCTACTGATAGAGGGGTTGTGGGAGCACAATTAGGGTGTTCAGATTGAGGATTGGATAAGAGTTTAGATGTAGGTTCTGTGTCTTGTGAGCTTTGATATAAAGTCATGCTATTAATGGATATAAAGGGGAGGGTGTCATTTGGGGTAACAGGACTAGGGTGGGTAATGTGGTTTGGGTTATGTGGGCTGAAAGAGTGTGGGTCTGAATTGTGGGCTTGTTTGGGTGAGGCGTGGGTATCATACTGGGTTGGGGGGAAGTGAGGTTAAAGTAGTGGGTTATCTTGGTTGGGACACAAGTTGGTGACGTATGATGAGGATCTAGGGGGGGCAGTGACAGCTAGGGTGTACCTCGATATCAGTACAATTTGTTGTACCTTGTGACGGATAGGATGCTAAGGGACTGTGTGCTTGGGCAACTAAGGAGGACACATGTATGTCCTTGGGCAGGGAGGTGTAGCAGCCGAATTTGCCAGCTGATTTGAACCGTTGGTGGGAGTGGAGAATATTACTTTTGGCAAGGAATCATCCTCTAATCTTATCCATAGACCTAAGCCGCTGAAGGTGTGATTGGATAGATTCGGGGCCTGAAAATCTCGCCGTGACAAGTTTGGCATTCATGACCAATGATACCGCACGCATAGCAAATGTCAGCTATTTTTTTGTATTTCAGACCAATCCACAAGTCTGGGAGGTTTGGCCCTGGGAGGAAAACTCAAGGGAGAAGGGGCTTTTCGATGTCCACTTCAACTCTAAGTTTAATGAATCGTCTCCAGCACCTTCACCTTCTCCTACGAAGTCCACTTCTAGGACCTTACCAACCATAGCTCCTAGTTTTCGAAGATTACTTTCAGATCTCCATAGGTAAGGAAGACCATGGACCTAGACCCAAATATCAGAAGTAGAGAAAGAAATCTCTTGCCATGCTAACTCAAAGCTCCAAGGTTTGAGAATGAGGTGGAATTGGAGAGTGTGGGTAAAAAACCAGTAAGGAGTTGGAAAGTGTGGGTAATAAACCAGCGGGGAAGATAGAGATGCAACTCTAGGGACAGGGAGGGAGAGAGGTGCTACAGCAAAGCACAAAGTGATATTCCTTGTTAGTTGTTAGTCTGTTATATCATATCATGCTATCAGCCAAGCAGGGGCGGAGCTACATGTTAGGGTGGGGGGGCCAAATTTTTTTTTACTATATAGAAATATTTAATATTTTAATAATTAACCCTCAAAAATGGGACTTGGCCCCCCTTTACCATTTGAGTTGGTCCAATAATGTTCTTAAAAAAATTGTCCAATTTGTCTAGTAGTTATAGAGAATGTATTGTTTCTCAAATTCATTTTTTATGGTAAAATGTGTTCTTGTATTTTTTTTAAAGTTTTGGATCATTTATGTCTTTGAACACTTCATTAATTCAATTAAAATTTTTTTACTCATAATGGCAATTTGGTAACTTATATTGAAAATGAAAATTGTAAGGATTTTACTTTGGAAGATGGTGAAAGATTAATTTAATTCTATGAAACATTTAATTTTAAGGATTCATTATGAAAGATACTAATTTTTTGTGTATGTGTATAGATACATGTGTTTGTGTATGTGTATAAAAGTTTGTATAGACTAGTAAATTAGCAACACAAATCGGCCCCCCCAAACAAAAATTTCTGGCTCTGCCCCTGCAGCCAAGTACTAAAAGGCTCGTTCATATGAATATGATCTGACTCTTAACCTGTCCTAGTGGAAAAACCTGGCCGAAAGATGTAAAGCGCACGTACCAGTACCACCAATGATCCCAACACAATTTCTTTTATATGCTTCCATAGCAGTAATGTATATTTGTGTAAACTATTACAGCAATGTGATAATGTAGCAACACCAAATTTGGCGACACGTTCATTATAGCAACGCATGGAGATATATCAACCAATGTTTACATGCAATTTCTTGTTCACAGTCATATCATACAAATGAAGCCAAAGTGGCATTTTTGAAGCCAAGAACTCACCAGCACCACCAACAACAGAAGCAGAGCAATTTAAAGGACCATAGGTGCACCTTCTGTAATAGGACTGTACAAAATAATTCACTCTATTGCAGTGTAGCATGCAAGGTCAGTTTTTCATCTTCCTCTTTTTTTATTGATTTTGACCAGCTAGGAAAACTAGGTAGAACATGGAAGGTCATACTGGTTCACCCTCTCCATGGTCACTAAATTTGCATTTATATGCAATTTTAATCAACTGGAGGACGTCAGACAACAGGCAGTCCTTAGACAAGTAGGGTTGTTTTTAAATTGTTTACTTCTCAATTCATCAATAAGCCTGTGGGTGCTGGGCAAGAAGTTCTCCAAATAGCATTCCCACATTCCCACACATGGTTAATTTTAAAGACTATTTTTAGCTTGTAAAGATCTCAAAACATAAAATAGGAAAAAATAGAGAAAAGAAAATACAAACACACAGAAAAGAACACTAAAAATTTAACTGTCCACATACTGATTGTTTGTGGAAGTATGGAACATGAAAGATATTTTGAAAGAAAAAAGAAATATTTTGAGAAGAAAAATAATAGAATTTTGGTAAAATAGACTATTTTCGGAGTCCAAGCTCCTACACAACTTGTACTTTCAGTGCATAATATTTGATGATTTTTTTTTTTTTTTTTGGCAATACTGTGGAATTCATACACATAATACAACATTCAATAATGTAAAAGATGGACCAACTTCTCCCAAACCTGCGGCCATAGTAACCATACTCCTAAAACTAGATCACAAAATGGCGGCTTTAGAAATATTTTTTAGGGTAGTTACTTAAGAGAATTTACGATCACAATATTTTTTATGTACTTTTTTTTTAAGTATAAATGAAATTATAAATTATTTTTATGTAATGGGCTAAATGAGTTCATTTAGTCTTATTTTATGTGAACTAATCAATGAAAAAAAGGGAGGTTAGAGAATAAAAATCCTAAGTTAAATATCAACTGTCTACTCTCACTAACCCAAAACTCAATCGATGCCTATATAAATTAGCCACACATATGCTCATTATCATTCTTCTAATTGTTGACAGGTTTTAGCCTTACATGATAATCAAACAAATGAGAAAAATGAAGACCTAGACAATGTAACATTGGGAGACAAAAAATACCTCGCACAATCATCCAAGAGGAGGAAGCTAAGGAGGAAAGCAGCCCCTTTGAGGGCCCCATTGTTTTAATCAAGTCCTCGTGATTGGGCCATACTTACATGTATCATCATTTCTGATATGTAACTGTAAGATTGTAAGTTCTTTCCATTTAGTATTCCATATTACCTTTTAGTTAATGTTGAGTGTAACCTGGATATTAGAATTATATTGAGGGTCATTTTGATGCCTTAGCATTGTTTTGCTACCTTATTTCATCTAGAAATTCAATTTTTTGTCAAGAACTTGTATAGAAAACTCTGTAAAGGTCTTATTTTTTATGTAGTTGGCATATTGTAGATACCGTATTTTGTATTCCTTACGATTCATGCCCTCGTTCTTTAATGATACTCAAACTCTAAGGCCCAAGGCCAGTTTAGACCCAATCAAATATTAAATTGACTTGAGAAGTGCTAAAATGGAAAATATAACATTTTAAATGAACAAAAATCTATTTTTGAAAATAAAATGACCAAAGTAGGCCGCGGCTTGCGTACGCAAACCAAAGCATGCATAATAGGCACATTTCTGCATATGCAACTAGGGTTTCAAAAACATGAAAAAGACAAGTTTTTTGCAATAATGGCTGAGGTTTGGAATGAATCACACATCATCTAGGAGCTACTTCAAACCCCATTTTTTCCACTATATAAAACTTGATATGGTACATTTTCAAAACACATAAAAATCTCATGGGAAAAATCTAAGATTCACTAGAAAACAATGAATCAAAATGGAGTTTTCCACAAAACACCCTCAAGTCATTTTTATTTGATTGGGACATTTTCTAGCCCCAATCCTTTTAGTTTAACGTTGCTTATCACTATTTTATTGAATTGTGATAGATTTGACTAAAGGGAACAGTCAAAAATAAGCCTAGGAGTTTTTTGCTTTAAGGTATTATTTCTAGCTTTTCTTTTTATTTTGTCTTTCTTTTCTTGTTTTAATCTTGTTTTTTTGGTTTGGTTTTTATTTATGCATGTTTGCCTAGGTTAGTATATAGTTTTGTTTGTGTTCTGAGCATGCTAGGTTGTTAGAATTAAGGATTCCTTGCTTGTGCTCTGTTTTCCATTTCGCACTTTTAGGTTAGGGATCTAAGTAGGTCCTACACACGCATATCATGAACATGCATACGCATGTTAAATCCTACATACACAGGCTTTTGGCTGCATACGCAAGTGCCAACCCAGAAACCCTAATCTAGATTTCTTATTTGTTTGTTTTGTTTGTTCCACATGTTTTGTCCATTTTCTTTTAAAGCCTTTTTCACATGTTTTTACGTGCTTGTGTCTCTTATATGTTTGACATGCTTAGATTAAGGTTTCTTTTTTTTTTTCTTTTTTTTTCTTGCTTTCATGCCATGCCATGCATTCACATGTCTATGCATCAATGTTAAAAGTGTTGTGTTGTTGTAAGGCAAGTAAAAAGTAAGTCATGAATTGAAAATGTTCATACATTTGGGTTATGATTTACTTTGATGATATGATGGAACATGCTTTGGTGTATGATTAGGGTTTGTGATATGTTAATGTCTTGCTGCCATGTTTAAGTTGCTGCCTTGTTTTAGATGTATGATATGGTTTTCATATGCTAGATGAATGTTAGGGTTTTTCGTGTGTGTTTGGTTCCCTTTTGCTTTATGGATAGATAATTATGCTTGTTTAGGGATAAAGATGCCATGATTATGTGTTAGATGCATGCTAGTGTGTGTGTGAGTTTAGGGTACAAGTGTTGAGATTGTTTTTAATAAAGTTAAGGTATAAGACACGATGACGGGAGAACAACCTTAGTCCCAAGAGCGTACCTAAACTCTAAACTCATACTCTGGTAGTAAGATCAATGGTCCTCCCTCAAGAGGACACTATATATATGGTTCCTAGACCATTGCAAAAACTAGGTGGCGACTCCCCCATGTGTCCACACATATTCTATGACAAAACACACTTCATTTGTATTTAGGTAGTTCTAAGTGGATTCAAAAATATTTTGAAGTACCTTGAAAAGGTTTTACAAGTGGTAGTATTGAACACATGAAGATTGCACAAAGAAACAAGTATGAAAAGCTGAAAACTGATGGCTTGATAACTACTTCTATGGAGAATTAATGAACTTCAAAACCTCTTGATCTTCAAGTTTCACAGATCTAGAATCCTCAAATCTGTTTTCCGGCCCATGATGACAATACTTTTCTAGGGTTTCATTCTCTAACCTACTAGATGATATAAAAACTTTATTTTATAGTCGTCAACATACACAGAGACTCAGATAGAGAATCTACATACTTCTTGTAAAGTTAATATGTTCTTATGTGCCTTAGAATTTTGTAACCAAGTTGCTTTCTCTTTTATAAGTGTATAGTGAAGAACTTTGCATCCAACAAGCTTCTAGTTGTTGGGAGTCAGTCATGGATTGGAGATTTGTGCAATTGAAGAACTCTCTATAAGATTGAGTCTAATCGGAGATTAGTATAAGGCTTCTACTACAAGTAGGTGCTTTGGGATAGATTAGGAGGGTAACATTCCTTGTACTTGTAATTGCTTGGTTCTTAATTAGTTGAATATTAGGAATAATAACCTGAAATTCATCCAGTGGGAGTTTTTGCATTGTGAAGGTTTCTCCCATTAGTAAACAAATCACTATCAAATTTAATTTTCATAGCACCTTAGATTAGAATTGTGATTTGTTCATTACTTCATTTTAATGCATATAATTTGACCTAATTAATCAATTTAGGCAATTGAATTAATTAATTAGGGTTAATCCAAGGGCTGAGCATCTTAGTAAAAAAATCATAAAGGAATCCTTAAAGAAACTAATGTGTAAAATAAAGTTAATGGGTTCTACCAAATGTATCCCAAAAATATAGAGGAGACCCACTTTTGTGAGAATCATGGTATTATGGTTTGGCTGAAGGGGAGGAAGATTCTTATTTGAGGTGTTTCACCGCAGCCCTTTAGAGGAAACTTTCACTAAGGAAAGTGCCCATAAGTAAAAGGTAAAAATGTAGTAATCTTAAGGTGCATGCCAGTAGAGAAAATAGAGAACCTTTGTTGAAATTTAGAGCCATCCAATGACTATAGAACCATGATATCTACCATCAAGGGAACCAACCCAAAAGTAAAACCTAGCAACACATGGAGAAAGTAGAGAAAGTAAAGAAAGGGAAACAAAGTAAAGAAAATGAGGGAAGGAAAATATCATGGAGAGTAATGTCAACATGCACCAGTAGGAACTTCCTCTCTCCCGCAAATTCTTCCTCACCTGAATCTCTTGGAGGGAGATGTCAAAGCAAAACCACTTTGATTAGAGTCTAAAACCTCACAAGTCTCATGCAATCTTAGGTCAAAGCATTAAATCTATGAGAATTGAGGCCAAAGACTCTATGGCCAACCCATTTTATGAAGTTTATATATATATATATACTAACTTGCTGAGAACCTTATGTTTACTTGAGAATATTTGGGTTATAGTGTTGTTAATGTCCAAAACTTGCAATAGTAAAGGAAAAGAACAAAGCCCATTGCATAGCAAAATGTGTAGAAAGGTTCCACGACACAAGGAATTGGAGAAAGGTTCTACGAAGCTAGGAACTAGTATTTTGGATTCCACGATTAAAGGGCCTTGTGGCTCTGAAAACCAACATCTTAGGTTCCACAGAGTAATTGCCTTGTGACTCTAGGAACAGGTATTTTGGGTTTGCCTTGTGACTCTACGAACCAGTATTTTGGATTCCATGGATTAAAGGCCTTATGGCTTTGGGAACCGATATTTTGGGTTCCATAGATTAAAGGCCATGTGGCTCTGGGAACCATTATTTTGAGTTTAATGGAAGAATAAAATCCATTGAAATACTCATTTTTCTCTATAACTCTCTTAGTTCCTTTATATGCATATATGTATTTTTCCTTCCTAGTTGTTTGAATTGCTGTTTGCACACATTGGTTTTGTAAAATGGATCTATTCTTTGTGGTGGAACCAAACTCAACTCACCCTTAACTCTATTATAGCCTTAAAGAGCCCAAGTCTTACAACTAAAACATGGGTTTGACAAATGACAAAAAAAGGGCGTCCAACAAAAGTCATACTTTATGTTATTTCCTTAATTGACATACTTTTTTTTAGACTATTAATGTAATTTTTAATATTTCACTAATTTTTTTTTTTTTTTTTTGGTTCTGTCTACTTTAATTGACTTCAATATAATATTACTAGTAATTGTTACTTCATTTATAGGAATATGATGAATTTGAATTTTGAGGCAACCTTGTAGATTCTTTATCATGTGAACTTTAGTGGAGCAAAGAGTGTATTCAAAGTAGCGCAAACAAAATAGAGAAACAAGTTGGTTCCTAAGATGTCGCCTTATTTGGTAAGAGTAAACATGACTATGATGAATAAATTTAACACCTTAGAATCTCAAGACTTTGATTTAATCGATCTTGATAAACTTAATGAGCTTTCCAAATATGTTGATCACGAACAAGATAGGAAGATGGCACATTAGATGAAGTGGTTGAAATATTAATGATGATGTAACAAAAATAATGTAGATCTTTCATAAAAGATAGTGTACAAACAAAATTCATAGAAAGATAAGTCACAGGGTGACAAAATAGTGTAACAAATTTTCAATTTATATTGATTTGTATATGTGTGAGTACAATCCTTTGTATGACTCTTTACAGTGAAAGAAAACAATAAAACTCCTCTGATTCAATTTCCAAGAAACTTTATGATTTGAAGGGCTATGAAGCTTGATCTTGAATCGTGTCTTGATGTCTCCAAGTTAGATGTGTGATTGGATGTATTTGATTTGAGGTCAAGGGCCGTTGGCTTGATCTCGAACAAAATTGAAGGAAAATCCCTTACTACTTTGATTTGAAGAAGTAGTAATGAGCTTGATTTTGAGGGAGCAAGGGTGCTACTTTGAACTTGGAGATGACTCTATTTTGATGGAGTGTCAGTAGGGTTTTTCTCTCTCCGTTTTTGTGTCCTTTTCTCATATGAAAAGACTCTATTTATAGGGAACTCAATAGCATTTGATATGGAATTTTCTCTTAGCTTTTATTGAGAATTAATTATGAATTATGAATTTGATTTGGTTTTCCATTTAATAAGAATCTTACATATGAGTCTTTTCTTCTGATGATGTCACATGGCTTTCTTCATTTGATGTTGCCACATGGCTTGATCTTATTTGCTATTTGTCTACATCATCAATTAGAAATTAATTTGATCAAAGATACTCAATCATGATCAATTGGATGGTTATGCATACAACATAAAAATTTTGATGTCTACAGATAGTCTTTCTTTTTTCCTACATAAATTTAGTTTAGATTATTTTTTACAAATACATAAATTTAGTTATGATGAAAAATACTTACAATAATTTATTTTGGCTCTTTGAATAAGTAGAACATTCTTTGATATGTATATTAGTATTACTGTTTTTCTTTTTGAAACAAGAATTTATTCATAATTATTGAAATAAAGTTTTTACTTAAGTAGATATTTCGAATTGGTTTAGGTTCATGTTATACATAGTGTAACTCTAAACATTGTTATATCATCCAATAATTTGTTATTGAATTCATATTTTAAAATTTTCAACATTGGATCATACGTTCAATATTTTCATAACATGCATACCAATATTCGTGTCAATCAGCTATTATTTATGATTCAATCGATAAACTTATCTTTTATGCATTATTTTAAATTACAAAAACTTGAATTTAAAAAATTGATTGATGACATGAATATTGATATTTAATTATCTTGAAATTTTGCAAGTATGAAGAATGTACGAAGATAATATAATCCAATGGTTGATTTGTTAAAATTCGTATTCAATTAAAAATTATTGAGTGGTGTAACATTGCTTAAAGTTATATCAAATGTAACTTGAACTCAATTCCTTCAAATTAAATTATTGAGAATTTTGTACATGATCGTGAAACAAATTTTCTTTTCTTTTCTTTTCTTTAACTTTTACTTTTACTTTTACTTTTAAAAATATATATATATATGGCAAGTGTTTCTATACATTTTTGTTACGAGATCTTTAAGAACAAATACTCATACTATATATGTTTCATTCTTTCTTTGTTTTCATGTTTTTGTATCAAATTTTTGAAACATACATTTTTATTTTAAAGCTGACGAATTCTACTAACTATGCTCCTTCTTTTAAAAGTAACTAATTTAAAAAACATGATTCTTGTACTAAAAAATCCAAATAGAAAATGCAATAATTTTTCAAATAATAACATTATAGTAAATTGCAAAGTGCACCCCTGAAATTTGGAGTTGCTTGGATTTTATACACTGAAATATGAGAAGTTAGATTTTACATCCTGAAGTTTCATTTGGTTAGCAAAACTCAAACTTATGTTAATGACTTGCATACATTGTTGCTAAGTGACAAGCTGACATGTTGATGTGTAATTTTTTTTTTTTTTTTCCAAATTAGCTTTACAACACCGTTTCAAAGAAAGCAAAATCATTGGCAAATTGAGATGGCATTGTTTTTCCCAAACTCAAAACACAAAGCCTTTACTCTTACAACCCGTTTCAGCACAACTAGTCCTGATTCCCAAAATCCCTAAACCAAACCTACCAAGCCACAAACCTAGCCTTCAACTCCATCAGTGATGGCTCCAATTTAGGTCTAAGATGGCGACAGTGAGATTCTCTTCTCTTTCTCTCCGACTAGTCTCTCTCTTCTACCCAACTAATGGTTAAAGCTAAGGAACTACCTAGTTGGTTTGAAGTGTTAGTGTATAGATTAGCCCATTGGGCTTAGCTTAGTGTATAGATTAGCCCATTAGGTTTAGCCTAGTATTTTACTTATACTATACTTCTATTACTTGTACTGCACACATACCTAGCCTATATAAAGGCTCTCTTTTGTACATTGTTTGATACACAATATTATACTGACTATTCAGTCATTCTCTCTCTCTTTATATTGTTAACATGGTATCAGAGCCTTTCCTCTGATTTTTTGGTTCCTGTGGACATCTCCGGCGTTCTTCCGCTGCCCTCGCCTTCATCCGGTAGTCACTGCCAGAAGCGAGTCACCGCCGTCACGCCCACAACCCTAGAACACTCGGATTTTGTCAATTTGTTGATCAAACCGCCAAATTAAACGCATACATTGACAGATCTGACAGTCCCGAGCAAAACACAACAAAAATCTGCCAGAAACAGTACTCCACGCGCCCCCATGCGCGGCCAGAAGTTTCTGCCTGTCGAGCACGCGCCGCCACGCGCCTCCATGCGCCGCCACGCGCCGTCGCTACCTTCCACGCGCCTCACGCGCCCTCCACGCACCCTGCTTCGTTCTCGGACTGCCACATCAGCCCTAGGGTGACGTCATCCCACGTCATCGTCCCACGTCAGCATCCACGTCAGCGTCAGCCGTTGACCGTTGACCGTTGACTTTGACCGTTGACTTTGACCGAGGTCAAAATTTTTCAACAGGACCTGTCTTGCTCAATTTTTCGTGTAGATTCCGATTTTGGGCTCCGTTTCTGCATTTGAGGTCTCTAAATCCCATTTTTTGGGTCATTTTCTTCATTATGGCTCAACAAAATGAACGCGACATCATACGTCCGATCACCATTATGTTGGATGGTCCTACTAGCTATCATGCATGGTCTCAGAATATGACTATTTTTCTCAAGGGTCGTAAACTGTGGAGATATGTGACTGGTTCAATTCCTAAGCCAGTACCAAACCCTAAGTCCAAAGTCATAGCCGCTGAAGAGTCTTCCACGACTACTGTTACAACAGATGATTATGAAGATCGCCTAGAGGAATGGGAGAGTATTCAAAGTAAGATCTTGTCTTGGTTTATTAATACCTCTATTCCCTCCATTCATAATCTTCTTCCTCGTCTTGAGACTGCTGAGGCTGCTTGGAAGTTTTTGGCCGATCGCTATAATTGTACTAATGATTCAAGCTTAGAGTTCCACATTGAATCAAAACTTTATCAAATGCGACAAGAGACAGGTCAGTCCATTTCTGATTTTTATTCTCAGACTTCTACTATGTGGGAACAACTCTCTACTGCAGATCCTCCACTAGTGTGTTCTAAGGACATTGAGCTCTTTGCCAAATATCGAGATCGCCGTAAATTTATGCACTTCATGATGGGTTTGCGTGAGGATTTTGAGCCTACTAGGGCTTCCCTGCTTAGCCGGTTTCCTACTCCTTCTCTTGATGCTGTAGTGAAGGAGCTCATCTCTGAGGAAAACCGTCGGCCTGCTTATCACATGTCATCATCTGATCATGTATTGGCTACACCATCTCCACAGCCTCCCATTGCTGCATTCACTGCTCCTCCACGGATAAACTCTGGGCGTCCCACCTCTCAGTCTTCCAAAGGTACTCGTTGTGAGTTTTGCCGTGCTAAAGGCCATGACATCTCAGTTTGTCGCAAACTGCAGAAATTTGTGCAAGAGCAGAATAAAGCTTCTCTTCCTCGGGCAGCTGCTGTATGTCCTTCAGATCCATCGGTTCCTACAGGTCCATCTTTGACTTCCTCACTTACTACGGCTGATATTGAGGCAGTTGTTCAACAGGTTTTATCCCGCACTTCCACTGCCCTTTCTGTCACCTCAGGTAAACAACCTTGGTTTTTTGATACTGCATGTTGTAACCATATGACTCCTGATGAATCCCAATTTTCTGATAAGGCACCCTTAGAACATCCAATCATCATTTACACTGCTGATGGAACTCCTATGCCTGTTAGTCATAAAGGAACAATCTCTTCTCCTTGTTTATCCCTTAGTGACACTTTTCATATCCCAAAGTTATCCCTCAATTTGCTTTCTGTTGGTCAACTTTGTGAATTAGGCGTAGATCTTCTCTTTACTAATCATGGTGTGGATGTGCAGGATCCCCGGAGAGGTCAAGTGCTTGGGACAGGCCGTAAGGTTGGTCGCATGTTTGAGGTTCGTGACTTGAAGATTCCTTCACAAGTTGTTTCTGCAGCTGCTACCACTACCACCTCCTCACCTGATCTATGGCATGCTCGTCTTGGTCATCCATCCTTATCTCGTCTTCAGTTGTTAGCTTCTCAAGGTCATTTAGGTTCAGTTCAGTTTCAAAAATTTGATTGTACTTCCTGTCATTTTGGCAAACAAACAAAATTACCCTTTAATAATAGTGACTCATTTTCTTCTGCACCCTTTGATCTTATACATTCTGATATTTGGGGTCCTGCACCTGTTCCTACTGAGGGGGGATCTAGATATTTTGTCATATTTGTGGATGATTTTTCTCGATATACTTGGATTTATCTGCTTCATCATAGGTCTGAACTTGTGTCTATTTACCAAACATTTCATAAAATGATTCAAACACAGTTCAATCGCACCGTCAAAGTTTTTCGATCAGATAATGCTCAAGAATATAATGATAAATCTTTCCTATCCTTTTTAGACAATCATGGTACACTTACTCAGCGGTCTTGTCCTTACACCTCTCAACAAAATGGTCGTGCAGAACGAAAACATCGTCATATTCTTGATGTTGTCCGCACCCTTCTCATTTCTGCCTCTCTTCCTGAGCGCTTTTGGGGTGAGGCTGCGCTCACTGCTGTATACACCATTAATCGTATTCCTTCACCAACTACACACAACAAATCACCATTTGAGCTTCTCTATGGTCAAACCCCTAACTACTCCTCTCTTCGGGTTTTTGGTTGTGCTTACTTTGTCTCTCTTCCTCCTCATGAACGACCAAAGCTCCAACCTCGTGCTCGTCTCTGTTGTTTCCTTGGTTATGGTGTATCTCAAAAGGGGTTTCGCTGCTATGATCCCATTTCTCATCGTCTTCGTGTCTCTCGTCATGTTGAGTTTTGGGAACATCGTCCTTTTACAAGTCTTCAGCAGTTTTCTACATCCTCTTCCTCTGAGTCTCCCATTTTTACTGATCTTTTCCTCCCTCTCTATCCTGAACTTGTGGAGGATTCTTCAACATCGGCTGCCTCTCCAGACGACTCATCTCCGGTTCTGTCTCCGGCATATGACCTGCCTGTCTCGGATCCTGTGGCACCACCCTCTCCTGAGTCTCCTGATGGTCCTGAACTTCGTCGTTCCACTCGGGTAAGCATTCCTTCCCCTTATCTCTCTGATTATCACTGCTCTTTTGCCCTTGCCACCCTCTATGAACCTCACACCTATCGTGAGGCCCATACTGACCCTCTTTGGCAGCAAGCTATGAATGATGAACTAGATGCCCTTCATAAAAATCACACTTGGGATATGGTTGATTTGCCTCCTGGTCAGTCTGTAGTAGGTTGTAGATGGGTTTACAAGATCAAGACCAAGACTGATGGATCTGTTGAACGATACAAGGCTCGCCTAGTTGCCAAGGGCTTTACCCAAGAGTATGGCATTGACTATGAGGAAACATTTGCTCCTGTTGCTCGCCTTACATCTGTCAGATGTCTCATTGCTGTGGCTGCTGTTCGCCGTTGGCCTCTTTATCAAATGGATGTGAAGAATGCTTTCCTCAATGGTGACCTTCAAGAAGAAGTGTACATGCAACCACCCCCTGGCTATCCACATTCAGGTAGTCAAGTTTGTCGCCTTCGCCGTGCTCTTTATGGCCTCAAGCAGGCTCCTCGAGCTTGGTTTGAAAAGTTCAGCTCAGTTGTTGCTCAGCAGGGTTTCACCTCGAGTCCTCATGACACTGCTCTCTTCGTCCGAAGATCCTCTGCTGGTATCACTCTTATTCTTCTCTATGTTGATGATATGATTATTACTGGAGATGATTCTGCAGGTATCCGCTCTCTCCAGCACTTCCTTAGTCAGCATTTTGAGATGAAAGATTTGGGCACTCTCAGCTATTTTCTTGGGCTTGAGGTTACCTCATCCTCTGATGGATACTATCTTTCCCAAGCTAAATATGCTTCTGATCTTCTCTCCAAAGCCGGCATCACTGACAACAAGACTGTTTCCACTCCTTTGGAATACAATGCCAAGCTCACACCCTTGGATGGTGAACCTCTATCTGATGCTACTCGCTATCGTCAGTTGGTTGGTAGTCTGATCTATCTCACTGTTACTCGTCCAGATATTTCACATGCCGTGGTATGGTTAGTAAATTCATAGATGCCCCTCGTTCTGTCCACTATGCTGCTGTTCTTCGGATTCTCCGATATGTCAAGGGTACACTTTATCATGGTCTACACTACTCCTCTCGGTCTTCTCTTGAGCTTCATGCTTATTCAGATGCGGACTGGGCCGGTGATCCGACTGATCGATGCTCTATCACAGGTTTCTGTTTCCTATTAGGTACTTCTCTTGTCTCATGGCGTAGCAAAAAGCAGGATGTTGTTTCCCGTTCAAGTACTGAGGCTGAGTATCGTGCCCTTGCCGACACCACCTGCGAGCTTGTCTGGCTTCGCTGGCTCTTGGCTGACATGGATGCTCCACAGCCCACTGCTACTCCTCTTTATTGTGACAATCGTAGTGCTATCTACATTGCTCATAATGATGTCTTCCATGAACGCACCAAGCACATTGAGATCAACTGCCACATTACTCGCCATCATCTCAAGAAAGGCAATCTCAAGTTATTCTCCATCTCATCTGCTGACCAGCCTGCTGATATCTTCACTAAGTCTCACCCACCTGGTCGTCTTCGAGATCTTATATCCAAACTCCAGTTGGCTTCTTCCTTGCCACCTCGAGTTTGAGGGGGGATGTTAGTGTATAGATTAGCCCATTGGGCTTAGCTTAGTGTATAGATTAGCCCATTAGGTTTAGCCTAGTATTTTACTTGTACTATACTTCTATTACTTGTACTGCACACATACCTAGCCTATATAAAGGCTCTCTTTTGTACATTGTTTGATACACAATATTATACTGACTATTCAGTCATTCTCTCTCTCTTTATATTATTAACATGAAGCATCAAGAAATTAAAATCAAAAGCAAGGCCTCTTCTACCCACTTTTTTTTCTTTTGCTGAAACAACACACAACAGAAAGCTCAAAAAGAAGCCAAAATATTGATACTTGGCATAAAGTCACATTTGGGTTAGTAAACAACTGTGCTAAAAAAACAATAATGTAAAAGCAAAGCTCAAATGTACGTGTCTGTGTGGGAGAGAGAGACATCAAAGGTAATAATAAGTACTCTCAAATCAACAAAATTACTCAGTACTCAAATACATTTTTCAGTTATTCCAACTTCTAAACATTTCAACCAAGATGCACAGTCACATAGGATGCAAAACTGGCTACCAGAAGAGAGAGAATTGGAGAGAGGAGAAACAGATGGTTTTGTGTTTTGAGTTTGGGTGAAAAAGTGTCATTTCAATGTGCTAGTGCTTTTGTTTTCTTTTAAACAGCGTCATTTTGTAGAGTTGATTTGGAAAAAAAAAATTACACATTAGCATGCCAATGTGTTACTTAACAGCCATTATGCAAGTCACTAACAGAGGGTTGAGTTTTGCTTATGGAATGAAACTCTAGGGTGTGAAATCTAATTTCTCAAACTTCATGGTGTAAAATCCAAATAACCCCAAATTTCAAGGGTGTATTTTGAAATTTATCCATAAGATTATTATAGTTGACATGCATATTAATTATAGTTACCAAAACCGAACTATTCATTAAATTGTCAAGAGAGTAATGATGGTTCACTAGTTCACCTATTGGATTAATAATTGATTTATTTTTTAAAATAAATAAAAGAAATTAAAGAATCACATAAAAAACAAGACATTATTAAATTTAAACATAAATGTGCAAGCACTCCAAAATAGAAATTAATAAAATAATATTATTTAGAAAATTATTCAAATATAAAATTTAATATTTATCTATATATATACATATAATGGAAATCTTGAATTGATTTTTTTAATATTTACTTGAAGTTTAAAAGAAAAATACTTTAAAATCTCACAAATAATGTGCAAAATTGAAGGAAAGTATGATTATTTGATCAAAATAACTTAACATTTAAATAAATATATAAATAATATATATATATATATATATATATATAGACATTCCAATAAAACCATGTGATTCAATATTTTTAGGGTAAAATATTATTTTGGTTTCTAAACTTTACTATAAGTTTGCTTTCCATCCATAAATTTGTAAACTTTGAAAATTTCATTTTTCGTTTTAAAACTATTGAAAATGTTTTACTTAAACTTGTAAACTTTGAAAAATTCATTTTTCATCCTTAAACTAGTGAAAATTTTTTACTTTTGGTACTTAAACTTTATAAAAGCTTGTATTTCGTTTATAATTAAAAAAAAAATTATCCCTACTTTTATCTCTAGACTGTTTTGAAAAGCTCTTTACAATATTAGTATGAAAATAAATATTTTTTGAAATTTTAAAGACAAAAAAACATACTTTTAATAAAATTTACAAAATAAAATAGTATTTTACCCATATTTTTATCAATTGTTTTAAAAATCTATAATTTCTTTCAATAAAGAACAAAATTTCTCAAAAACAAAAAAGTGAACATAATTTTTCACTTGTTTAATGGTAATGTGATAGTAAAAAAATAAAACCCATTTTGTTTAATGGTAAGAAAAGAAAATGCATGAAGACTAGAAATTTTTGAATGGTATCCTAAAAAAGAATTACTTTATCTATTTTAATATATTGCTTAATAATATATCCTACACCACATTTTTTATTTTAATATTACAACACATTAAAATAACCTATAAAAATTCCTCGAGTAAAAAAAAAACAACCAACCAACTACCACTACCACCATTCAAAACCAACCACCGCCATCGCATCATATTGAAACCCACCTCTACAACTACCACTACCACAAATCCATATCCACCAACTACAAAAAAATAAATAAATAATGCTAAATTGTAAACCCATATAAAAAAAAACCCATCAAACCTCATGACCCACCACTCACAATCAAACCACCATCATTGAAACCGAAAAGCCACAATCAGACCACCACCGTCAAAACCCAAAGGCCAACAAAGAACCAAAACCACCAACAATTGGACCACGCCATAACTCATTCAAAAAACCAAACAAGTTCAAACCAGTATTCACGGCACCATTAACCATCTCCACCAACCGATCTCCACGACGCTAAACTCCACGGCGAGGTCTAAGAGAGAGGTGTGGTCTGCGAGTAGAGAAAGAGAGACACGAGAGAGCGTGATGAGAGAGACAAAGTGAGAGAAAAGAAAGAGAAGAGATAAACTGATAAAATAAGAGAAAAGAGAGAATATGTTTGTAAAAGAGGAGAGAGAAATCGATTAAAAATTGATTTTTTTTTCAGCCAAGACCGTACACTTGTATTAATAGAAGTGTACGGACATATGCTAAACTTTTTTAGCATTTGAAACATCTAATGAAGGGTATTTAATTTTTATGTTTGATTTTCTAAATGCTAAAAATTTAGCATTTAGCATATCTGATATTAGTACTCTCAAAGCATTCACATCAAAGAAAATTTACTATAATCAAATACTTCAAAGACTCTCTCTTACCTCTAGATGAAATTAACCGACGAATCCATAACAAGAACCAATCGAGTTATGTAAGAGGTGACACACTGACACTTCCCACTTTCAGTACAAGTCTACAAGATATACAAAGTTAAAACAAAAATGTAGATATTAAAAAACTTGTGGAGGATTAGAGTGAAAAGTATCGGTGTTAAGCCTCCAAATGCGCAAAGAAGAGAACAATGACAATTGGCACTTTGTAAAAATATCAAATATTCTTAATAAAATCTTAATCGTAAAATGAATATATTTTTTATTTTTTCCATTTTAATTGAAACGTATTCTTTGGACTAAATTATGACTTTAAAAATCTGAAATATGGACAAACAATTGGTTTTTTTTTTTTTTAATCAGGAATAGCCTACAAGTTTGTATGTATATACTCTACAATCTATATGTTATCATTGTTCATATTATTTGTCCTACAAGTTTCACAGCTTATAGTAATTAGTCAAAGATTTGCAACCCAACTCCTTTTTGAAAACTTAGTCGTGAAGTCTGTCAAAGTGAATTGCCTTTAAATTGCAGGTTTCTCTAGTTATATAAGCTTCGGCAATGGTCCACAGTAAGTGTACTCTCTACTACAAGGGTTGAAGAAAACCGGGTTGGCCAACACTCGGTGCTCTGAGCTTTTGTATTTGGATATAATCTGGGGAAGTCTATCAACGCGAATTGCTGGTCAATTGCAGGTTTTTAAGCGTTATTGTGTTTATCAGCTGGTATAAAAAAAATATTTTACACATCTTTATTGAATTTAATTTCTTTACTCATAAATGCAAATTACAATGTTCTCAAATTAGGCAAAATTTGTGTTCAAATTAAAGCTAATGATATCTACTTTCCAATAGAGAAAACTGCACTTAAAAATTCTTTTTGGTTCAAAATTTATCGTCAAAATAGTGAGCAAATGTTATTTATTACCTCCAAACTATTAAAAAAGTTATTAACAAGTACAAAATAAGGTGCCTACGCCAATTTATAGGAAAATGAAATTTGGAAGATTTTGTTTGCCTCCAAGTAGTAGCTTTTGAAAGATACAAGTCCACGTTGGACGTGTAGGACACACTCATACCTATATTATTATGATACACCCGCACCTTTATCTTCGTTGGTTGCTCGTGGAAACCTTTCATGGATGCAATCACACGGTCCAGAACCTTCAAACGGCACACCATTGTTAACAATTAGGAAATGACAAAACTTAGATACAGTATCTTAGGTGTTGTTCCTTAAATTCCCCTCTTAAGATTTAGCCATATGGCTATTTAACTAAAAAATACACTTCCATCCCATGAGAAAAAGTTCACATGGCAGAATCTTAAAAAGAGAACCAAAGGAATAACACCTAAGTACTATACCTAAGTCTTGCTCATTAGGAAAAACCTGTCTGATCTCATTGACGATGTCTGGCCGTTGATTACTCGAGTCCACTCCACATAGGTCGATAACGAGAATGATTTTGGATCTGGATCTAGATCTTGACTCAAATCGTGTCTTGGGTTTTAAGGTTGGATAGTGCTTCATGTAGGTGAACAAAGAAGCAAGGGATTGTAGTGATGCTAGAGTCAACAAGGCCTTTCACTACGACTAGGGGTGGCAAAATCTATCCAAACCCATTTTTGCAACCAAACCTATTTACCCAAACCTACCTAATTATTAATTGGGTCAAATGGGTATTGGCCCATTTAAACCCAATTAATTAACATAATTATTAATTGGGTTTGAACTAAGTACCCAATTAGACCCAAGTATAACCTAAATTATTTACCTAAATCACTCATCTCTAAAATATCCCAAAACCACTAAAAAGAACAAAATACACTTGAAACCACCAAATGACTAAAATACACTCCAAATGACCAAAAATATACTAAAACCTCTAAAATGACTAAAATACCCCATAAATCTCTAAAATTGAGAAAAATACCCAAAAACCCCTAAAATGACGAAAATACCACCAAAATCTCCAAAATAAGCCAAAATACCCAGAAAGCTCTAAAACAACCTAAATATCCCCGAAATCTCAAAAACAACCAAAAATGCTTGAAAACCTCTAAAAAACCAAAATACCATTGAAGCATCTAAAATGAACAAAATACCCTCAAAATCTCTAAAATGGCCAAAAATACCCAAAAACCCCTAACAAGACCAAAATATCCCCCAAATCTCTAAAATGACCAAAAATACCTAAAAGCCTCTAAAAATTCAAAATACCCAGAAACTTATAAAATTATCAAAATACCTCTAAAACTTCTAAAATAACCAAAAATACCCCAAAATTTATAAGATGATCAAAATACCCCCAAAATCTCTAAAATGAGCCAAAATACATAGAAACTTCTAAAACGAGCAAAATGCCCCTAAATTTTTAAAATTACTAAAGTACCCTAAAAATCTCTAAAATGATTTTGGGGTATTTTTGGTAGTTTTAGTTTTTTTTTTTTTTTTTTTTTTTTGTGGGGGCCGGGGGGTCATTTTTTAGGTTTTAGGGATAGTTTGGTGGTTTAGGAGTATTTTAGTCATTTTGGAGATTTCAATGGTATTTCAATCATCTTTTTAGGTTTTAGGAGTATTTTCGTTCTTTTGAAGGTTTCAGGGGGTATTTTGGTTATTTTGGATGTTTCAGGAGAATTTTTGTCAAATTAGAGGTTTTAGGAGTATTTTGGTAATATTTGATGTTTTGGGGAATATGTCAGTCATTTTTAGGTTTTGGGGGGTATTTTGGTCATTTTAAAGGTTTTTGGGTATTTTGGTCATTTTAGAGGGTGTTAAAGGTATTTTGGCCGTTTTTAAAGTTTTAGATGTATTTTTGTTATATATATTCATTGATTATTGGGTAATTGGGTGGATTGGATTTTACCTACTGGGTTAGCTTGGTTTGGGTTATAAGAGCATTCACATTTGGGGATGGAAAAAAAACATCTATTTTACATGGCAAAAAGCCACTTTTAATCCCTACATTTTCAGGCAATTCCCATGTTAGTTTCTACATTTTATTTTTACCGCTTTTAGTCCCTATCCTGAAAAAAGATTCTCATTTTGGTCCCTGCAATTACATCAGAAACAGAGAAACCTGACGTGGCAAACAGCAAGAATAAATAATCCTAAATTAACATCCACATGGCCTAAATTAATAATAATAAAAAAAAAATTTTGGCATTAAAAAATGCCACGTTAGCATTTAAATTAAAAAAATTACTTTATTAATTTTAACTAAATAAAAAAAATTATAAACAGAATTAAAAACTAAAAATCATATTAATTAAGATCTAAGTGTGTCTTGAACAAGAACAATAAGAACACAAGCTCAAATCCAAGAACACAAATCCAGAAATTATAAATTTAAAAAAAAAAAAAAAAAAAAAAAAAACCCATGAAAGCTTTAGTTCAAACCCACTCTGATCTCCGCCGATCCAAACCCACACACACATTACAGCACACACCCAGCTTCGGTCACGCCCAGATCAACCTAGAAACCCACCAAGAAATCCACCAATCTCCACCGATCCAAACCCATGCACACATTACTGCATACACCCAGCTCTGGTCAAGCTCAGATCAACCCAGAAACCCATCGAGAAACCCACCACCCACCAAATACCAAATCAGAACAATCACTTATGTTAAGTTGTTATTTACAACTATGTGTTTTGTTGGTTTTTATTCCATGCCAAATTTAATTGTAATTATTTTTCAATCTTTTGTACCCTGTATTTATTGTAGGATTTGATTATAAGAGTTGTGTGATAGAGAGAGAGAGTGTGTGAAGACTCAAGCAATTGAAGACTGAAGAGTTTTCACGGGTAGCTCGCGATTAAGCATCCCACGAAGTGACTCATATTCTTTGCACATGCTAGAATGCGAAGAGTCAGGCCAAGATGAAGACAACTATGTCTCGTAAGTATCTCGCGAGTAAGGCCTTCCCGCAATACAACTACGAGACATTCTGTTCTGCCAGCCTTTCTATTCTGATAGACACTTTCTATGCCTACACTATTTATACCCACATTACCCACAAATGTTGAGGAGTGCTTCTGAGAGAAAACTCTATCCAAACACCTTGAGAGTTAGAAATTGTTATACCCACAATCCTCTACACATTTGCTTGTAGAATTTCCTCAACTCCTACCTCTCCATTTTCATACCATTGAGAGGTTGATAGCCCAAACACTTACCACACCCTTTCAGAGTGTCAAGTAAAATTTTGGTGCTGTTAGAAAGTATTGAAAGAAGTCAAGGATAGCAGATGCAACATAGAGCTTGTTACGGGATCCAGAGAGCTAGACAAGACACGGTTCCGAGAAGCCTTGTTGGAGTAGGAGCTTGGAGGGCTTAGGTACATCAGGTAAATTAGGTTTGGAGGGTCTTTTGCTAACCCATATATCCCAACTGATTGTCTAGTGAATCGATTACCGCTTGGAAGGCGGCAAAGAGATTTTTCGCCGAGTTCTTCGATTTCCTCTTCGATAACACATCAACGTGTTATCCTATGTTTGCAACTTTCTTCCTTACTCTTTTACTTTCCATTTTACTGCTGTGTTGCTTTAATTATAGATTAGAGAAACTTTTTTGTTTATCTGCTCATTTTTACACTATTCTGTATTTAGGCTGTGTTTGGTTCTCGTAAAATATTTTCTAGAAAATAGCCTATTTTTTGAAAATGCTATTTTCGGGAAAAGAAAATATTTTCAAGTGTTTGGTTGCATTATGAAAATTGTTGTAGAAAATATTTTCATATGTTTGGTTCTATTCTGAAAATGCTATTTTCCTACACATTTTTCACACTTTCTTAGCTATTTTCTCAACATCCAAACAAATTTTATTACAAAAAATTTCAAAATCACAGCCAAATCCCAATCCACAGAACAAATCACAGCCAAATCCCAACACCACACACCACCAAAACTCCAATTCAACCCACGGCAGCAAACTCTGACCATCAAAAGCCACAAAAGAAACAAAACCAAAGAAAAAAAATCATCAAATCCGGTCAGATCGTTGCGGTGAGGTGACTGGGTTTGATCAGCGCGGTGCGACTCGCGGTTCATGGGTTCGCGGTGTGACTCACGACGCAGCATGACTCACGGTGCAGTACGACTCGCTGGGTCTGGGTCGAAGGTCGAAGTCGATGGGTTCATGGGTTCATGACGATGGGTCAGGGTCTAGGTCGAAGGCGATGGGTCTGGAAGTTCAATCGACGATCGAAGTGCAATTGACGATAGACGCAGCGCGATGCTGTGATTGACGATCGAGGTTCGCCTGCGAAGTCTCTTCTTCCTCTCTCTTTGCGATCTAGGCTCTCTCTCTCTCTCTCTCTCTCTCTCTCTCTCTCTCTCTCTCTCTCAATGCTTTGAAGTGAAAATAGGAATCGAAAACCATTTCCGTGGTCAAAGGGAAAATAGGAAATGATTTTTCAAAAAATTCTATTTTCCATAATTGCCAAACACGCGGGTCAGGTGGAAAATGATTTCCTAAAATTGTTTACCACCCAAACAAACGCAGCCTTAATATTAAGTTCATGTAAAATGAATCAAGCTGTAACTTTTAATTGGGGGTCTAAACAGCTCTTATGTTTTCAACACATTTTCAAGCTTTCAATTGGTATCAAAGCGGGTACACTCGCTGTAGTTTTAATACCTGAGTGTGATCCTAGACTCCTTGGTATACCATGAAAAGTGATATGACACTCTATGAGCATATTTGAAGACTGTTCTAGTAATGAGCTTTTAGAGCTATTCAAATCAAAGAAACATGCTAGAGTCTTTATACACATGCTGAAATCATTAATTCATAGGAATCATGATATTCATAATAGCTTGTGTGAGTCGAATTCCTTAATTAATAAATATAAGAGAAGGAATAGACATTTGTATGATAAACTTGATTGTCTGAAAAGTAAGCTACACACATCTATGAATGAAGTAAAGAATGATGAGTTTTGCTTTGATGGTCAAGAATGCCTATCTCTTGCTTATCTCTTTGTTCACACTGCATTGAAAGTGTTTAATTCATGTTTATGGTATCTTAACAGTGGTTGTTCAAGGCATATGACTAGAGATAAATCTTTGTTCAAAACTCTACAAGAGAGGGAAGATGGTATTGTGACATTTGGAGATGGGAGTCACTCACAAGTTCTTGGAAAGGGAACTGTGGATATTCCAGGACTACCTTTGTTAACTGATATGCTGTACATTAAGGGATTGAAAGTGAACTTGCTGAGTATTACTCAGAATTGTGATGAAGACTTCTTAGTCTAATTTTCAAAGAAAGGATGCCTAATCCTAAATGAAGAAGGTGTTCAAGTTTTGAAGGGACTTAGGACCACCGATAATTGTTATGGGGTCATTCCCAAACCAAGCATAGCATGTAGGAGTGCTTGAGTGAATCTTTTGGAGTTGTGGCATCAACGACTTGGACATGCTAATTACAAACAAATGGCAATAGTCTCGAAGCTTGAAGCTATGGTTGGTTTACCAAAGTTTGAAAAAGTTGAAAAGAAGGTTTGTGGCCCATGTCAATTAGGAAAACAAACAAAATCAAGTCATCCTAAAGTAAATGTAGTTGCCACGTCTCACCCTTTGGAGTTACTACATGTGGATCTGATGGGTCTAACTAGAACAGAAAGTATGGGTGGAAAACGCTATATAACGGTGGTTGTTAACGATTTCTCAAGATATACTTGTGTGGACTTTCTTAGAGAGAAGTCAGAAGCATGTGACAAGATGGAAAGGCTATGCAAAAGGCTGCAGAATAAGAAGGGAGTTCTCATAGTTAACATCAGAAGTAATCATAGGAAGGAGTTCGAAAATGAAAAGTTTGACGCATTCTACAATGAACACGGCATTAAGAAGGAATTTTTAGCTCCAAAAACTCCACAACAGAATAGGGTTGTTGAAAGAAAGAACCGTGTGATCCAAAAAATGGCAAGAGTAATGTTACTCAACAAAAACATTCCACAGAAGTTTTGGGCTGAAGCAGTGAACACATCGTGTCACATTGGGAATAGGATTTACTTTCGAGGTAGAACAAAGAAGACATCATATGAAATTTGGAGAGAAAAGAAACAGAAGGTGAAATATTTTCAAATATTTGGAAGCAAGTGTTACATTCTTAATGATAAGAAGAATCCTGAAAAATTTGATGCGAAAAGTGATGAAGGGATATTCCTAGGCTACTCCACAAATAGCCGAGCATATAGAGTGTATAATAAGCGCACTAAAATGGTGATGGAATCGATAAATGTGGTCATCGATGACTCTATCTCTGAAAAAGATATTGATGATGATGGTGAAGGACAAAATCTTAAGAAGAATAAGGGAGATGACAACATGTCTCAAGGTGAGGATGCTGAGAAAGAATCACCGAAAAAGGAGTTTACACCTCTTATATCAAGAAGGGAGACTAGATCAACTCAAGGATCTTCTAGTCCACTCACCCCTCCAAAAGTTCAACCTCCAATCTCTCGTGATGAGGAACCTTCCACTTCCAAGAGACCATCGTCAAGAGTAATTCTCAATCATCCCTCATTAAATATCATTGGTGAGATAGATGAAGGATTTCGGTTGAGAAAAGGACCAGCATATAATGTGAATTATGTGACATACAACTGCTATCTTACTCAATTTGAACCAAAGAAAGTGGAGGAAGCTTTGAAGGATGAGAATTGGGTAGAGTCCATGCACCAAGAGCTGCATCAATTCGTTAGAAATGATGTATGGGAGTTGGTACCAAGAACCAAGGATACTCACGTCATTGGCACCAAGTGGATCTTCAAGAACAAGACTGATGAAGATGGTGAAGTTGTCCGAAACAAGTCTAGACTGGTGGCTCAAGGATATACTCAAGTTGAAGGCATAGACTTTGATGGGTCTTTTGCTCCAGTTGCAAGACTAAAGTCAATTCGAATTCTTCTCTCCATAGCATGCATTATGAACTTCAAGTTATATCAAGTGGATGTGAAGAGTGCTTTCTTGAACAGATTTTTAAACGAAGAAGTGTTTGTTGAGCAACCAAAGGGGTTTCAAAACCCTCACTTTTCGAATCATGTGTTAAGGCTAAAGAAGGCATTATATGGGCTGAAACAAGCACCAAGAGCTTGGTATGATCGCCTCACCACATACCTCTTGGATCATGGTTCTAAGAGAGGTCAAGCCGATCAAACTTTGTTTGTCAAAAGAGATGAGAGATCTCTCCTTTTTGCTCAAGTATATGTGGATGGCATTGCCTTTGGATCCATAATTGATCACCTAGCTTATGAATTTTAAGAAGAAATGAAAAGGGAGTTTGAGATGAGCATGGTGGGAGAGCTAAACTACTTCCTAGGGCTTCAAGTGAAACAATGGGAAGATGAGATATTTATCTCTCAAGAGAAATATGCCAAAAATCTTGTAAAGAGATTCGGCCTAAACTCTAAGAAACACACTTCCACTCCCATGAGTTCCTCAGCAAAACTGAGTCTTGGTGCAGCAGGTGTAGAAGTGGATCCAACAGTTTATTAAAGCATGATCGGTAGTCTTCTCTATCTCACTGCTAGCAGACCAGATATCGTTTTCACACTATAACAAAATGTATTTTTAGTAACGAAAATTAGTGAGAAAATATAGCTTTAGTGACGAAATATGAATTTCGTCACTAATAATGAAAAAAAATTATTACATTTAGTGACGAAAAATAAATTTCATCGCTATTGTGATCTAAAAAATAAGCACCAAGAAGGGAAACTTTGGCACCAACTTAATTAATCTATAGTGACAAAATATGAATTTCGTCACTAAAAACAATAATAGATTTACCCTTATATGTTTTTAGTGACGAAATCATATTTCGTCACTAAACGTATGCTTTAGTGATGAAATATGAATTTCATCTCTAAATCATAAATATGAGTACATTTTTAGTGACGAATTCGAGTTCGTCACTAAAGGTATCCAATAGTGACGAATCCGAGTTTGTCACTAAAAGCTTTGTACTTATATGAGCTTCAGCCTTTTTTTTTTTCACTTTTTTTTTTTTTGGTTTTTCTTCCTTTCCCTCACAGCCCATCCGAGAAAAACACATACCCACAAAGACATCTATTCCTCATCGATTCCGCAACAGAGATCGCCGATTTGACTCACTGTCGTTGTCGATTCAGTAATGCTTCGGCTCAGCGACGCTAAGGTGATGCACCTAGCAATGCTTGGAATCAGCAATGCTAAGGCGACGATCCCAGTTTCGCACTCAGCGACGATCCCAACATTGCACTTAGCGACACTTCGGCTTCACTTTAGCGACGCACCAACGACGTACTAGCGACGCTTCGGTGACACACCGGTGACGCTTGTGCAATGCACCAGCGACACTTATGTGACGCACCGGGCAACGCTTCGGCGACGTACCCAACAACGCTTCAACTCCCACCTAGCGACGCTTCGGCTTCCCTTCACCGATTCAACCTCCCACTTCTAATCGGTGACCCTTCACCTTCCCTTCACCGATTCAGGTATTTTTTTTTTTTTTCTCCTTTTGAGTTAATTTTTTTGTTAATTTTTGTTTCTAAATGCTTAATGTTAATTTTTCTACTTGATGTTAATTTTTTTTTCCTTTTTTTTTTTTTTGAAATTTGTTCTCTATGGTAAGATAATTTGTCTAAGTTTGAATAGAGACCGTTCTCATCTTTGTGCTATTGTTGTTTGTGAACAGGAATGGTGATTGTGGTTATGGAATGGTGATTGTTGTGAAATGGATTTGGGTGTCAGTTTTGAAATCAATCATAAACTCTTATTTTTACATGTTGATGATGCGTATATCTGTTTTGTTCTATGAATTTGAAGCTTTTATCTTTTGTTTTGTTTGATTTATTTTTTAGTGAGAAGTGAAAAGGATTGTTCTTTTGGGTATTTGTGGTTAACCATTTGATGAAATATACATTTGGAGCTTATTATTGTGGATGTTTGAGTTGCAGGGCAAATGGGTTTGTTTTGTACTCTTATGTAACTCTGAAAATTGAAAAGAAAATTTTATTTTTCATGGAAATCCCAAGTACCCATTTTTGGGATTGTTCCAAAGATGGATTTTTTTTTTTTTTTTTTTTGATGGAAAGCCGTGATTCATTTGTAAAGTTATAGAAATGATAAATTCTATGGAACTTTTTGTTTTAAGGGTTGTTTTCATTGATGTATGAACATACTTATTAGGATGGAGATGTGGTGTAAAGAATAGTGGAGTAGTTTTCATGTCTTTAGCAAATTTTTTCAAGGGGATATCTAATAGTTAAACATGATTACATGCTCTAAAAGGAAAAGTTTAGATTGATTTCCTTGTGTGTTTATATTTGTAGAACTTCTTGATAGGGTAGTTTAACACCTTTAGTTACTATAACATTGTGTTTCCTTCTTTTCTTTTAATGCTGGTTGTGATTTACCTAATTCTAATGACTTTATGTCAATTATCTACTTATTATTTATTATGTAAATCTATGGTATTCTAGATTGAGAGTCATCTTTTTATTGAAATTCTTACATTGTCTCCATCAAGAGGTAAAGCTTCACTTATCTATGTGTTGCATGTAGGTAAAGCTTCACTCATCTTTTTGTGCTTATCATTGTGTTGGAGCAAGCGGGTGGCTTGCATGGTATTATAAGGTGGCTTAAATTTATATTGGGAGTATTTTTTAATTTCTTACAAATGTGAATGAAACTTATTGATTAGCAGCAATTGTGTTCCTTTATTCAATTTCAATACTTGTAAGCATTATAGTTATGATGTTGGAAATTTGTTTTGTAGTGGGTTGTTGTGTTGGAGCAAGTGGGTGGCTTGCATGGTGTTATAAGGTGGTTTAAATTCATATTGGGAGTGTATCTTTGTGTGTGCAATATATATTTATTTAAGTATTAATATAGACTTGTGCATTCATGAATAGGATAGAACTTTATCTAAGTAGCTTATAAACTTAGATGTTAGAATACATTATGCATGAGTTGTCCTTATTTTACTAAAGTAGCATTCATCTTATAATTGTAGTCAAACATGGATAGAAGTTGGATGACAATGGGTAAGACACCCGATGGCAGATTAAGTCATCCATATATTGAAGGGGTCAATGCATTTATTAATTCTGCAAGAGCGATTGTGGACTTGAGTGGTAATATTACGTGCCCGTGTATTCACTGTGTGAATTGCTATCAACAATCTCTTCAAACTGTGCGTATCCATTTGCTTCATCATGGAATTATGCAATCTTATATTAATTGGTATAATCATGGAGAACCTCGTGTATTGAACAAGAACATTCATGATAATGAAATGTCGGATGATGATCATATGGATGGTATCGATGCCTTGGTAGGTGACTGAATTAGAGGGGAACCAAGAAATGCAACCGAAGATGAGGAGGTGCATCATTTTGACAAACTTGAGAAAGATGCAAAGCGTGAGTTGTATCCAGGTTACACTGATTATAGTATCTTGAAGTTTGTTATTGAGATGTTGAATGTAAAGGTAATGACCAATTTGAGTAATAAGGGACTTGATATAATGCTAGAATTGCTAACAAAGGTTTTACCAAAAGGTAATTTGGTTCCAAGGTCAACTTATGAAGCAAAGAAGAAATTACGTGACTTGGGTATGTCATACGAGCATATAGATGCATGCAAAAATGATTGTGCACTATTTTGAAAGGAAAATGAAAACCTTGATAAATGTTCGGTGTGTGAGGCGCCAAGGTACAAAGATACACGCACCCAAGGTAAGAAGATTCCTCACAAGGTATTGCGTTACTTCTCATTGACACCGAGACTGAGGAGATTGTACATGTCTGGCCAAAGAGCTAAGGACATGAGATGGTATATAGACAAACGTGTGGACGATGAGATAATGAGGCATCTGGCTGATAATGAGGAGTGGAAGGAGTTTGATTTACTACATCCTGATTTGCAACATCCTAATTTTGCCCTCGAACCTTGCAATGTAAGATTGGGATTGGCTACAGATAGATTTAATCTTTTTGGAAATATGAACAGCAAGTATAGTATGTGGCCTGTCATACTTATCCCCTATAATCTACAGCCTTAGTTGGTTATGAATGAGCCATATTTTATGTTGTCCTTACTTATTCTCGGTCCCCATCAACCGAGGAATGAGATTGATATTTACTTGAAACCATTGTTTGATAAGTTGAAAGAGTTGTAGGAAGAAGGTGTAGAAACTTATGATGCTTATAGTAAAGAGCATTTTCAGATGTGCACAACTTTTTTGTGGACAATACATGACTATCCTGGATTTAGTAACGTGTCCGAGTGGAGGACAAAGGATTATCATTCTTATTACACTTGCAATGATCAACCATATTCAGAAGCTTTGGAAATTAAAATTAGATTCATTAACCATCAAGCTTATTTACCTATAGAACATCGTTGAAGACATAGTCAATTGCATAATGGTTTACCGGAGAAACAAAAGAGATCTTTAGAGTTACAAGTGGGAAAGATACAAGAACAGCTAGATAGAATGCCAAATATAATTTTAGGAAAGCATCCAAGTAACAAAAAGAGACAACTTATTGGAGAGCCAAATTGGTCAAAGGTAAGTATTTTGTACAAGCTTCCATATTGGAAAAATAAGAAGCTTAAGCACAACATTGATGTCATGCATGTGGAGAAGAACATTAGTGAGAGTACTTATGGTACTTTGTTAGGCATTGAGGGGAAAAATAAGGACACTGACAAGGCTCGAATAGACTTGCAAAATATGAACTTTAGGCATACGTTGCATTTGAAACAACATCTTGATAGATCATATGACAAGCCTCGTGCTTTCTTTTCATTAAGCCCTAATGAAAATGATGGTTTTTATGACTTTTTGAAATCAGTCAAGTATTTGGATGGCTATGCAGCCAACATATCAAGGTCAGTAAATGCAAAAAATAGTAGATTATCTAGTTTGAAAAGCCACGACTGTCATGTGCTACTACAATGAATTCTTCCCATTGGGTTGCGAGAGTTTGTAGATAAAGACATTAGTATTGTATTGTTTAAGTTGGGCAACTTCTTCCAAGATTATGCTCAATGACCTTAAAGCGGAGTGAATTAGAGAATCTAGAAGAACGTATAATTCTTATACTATGCAAGCTTGAGAGATTCTTTCCTCCAGCATTCTTTGATGTTATGGTCCATCTTACTATTCATTTACCTCGAAAAGCAATTCTAGAAGGCCCGGTACAATATCAATGGATGTATCCAATTGAAAGGTAACTAGATCTTTTGATGCATTCATCAATTGCATATTTTCCACGCGGTATAAAATCACATTCTGTGTGTCTTTTTCCTTGTAGGTACCTTGGAAAATTGAAAAGATACATTTCCAACCGAGCTCGACCAGAAGGTTCGATTGCAGAGACTTACATTCTTAAAGAATGTATTAATAACTGATCTTTGTATATTGATGGGATTGAAACTGTGCATAACCGAAGAGAAATAAATGAAGATTTTGGTGAATCTAGTAAAGGATTGATAGTTTTTTCACAGACTGCCCGACCTACAGGTTGTAGGCGGAATGATGGCGACTTATCTCGTACATTGCTTGATACTGCTTATTGGTACTTGCTGTATAATAGTCCTGAGCTTAAACCTTATTTAAAGTATGTGATTTCATATGCATATATTGTTTAATCAAGTTTTGAATATTATTTGCAATGCTTAGCTGAAATAAATCACTTTACTTTTAACAGCAAACACAAAAGCACATTCCAATAACAAGAGTTTCTCAAGTGGTTTAAAGAACATGTAAGACATTTGAAATTTAATCACACATAATAAATTTAAACATTTAAATTTATTCGTCATTGCTTATTACTAATAAGATATCACTTGTTGTATGTCATTATAGATGAATAGATTGAAAGTTAACGAGTCATCAGAAGCTACTAAACAGTTATGGTCATTAGCAAATGGTCATAAGCCGCATGTGAAGGAGTACACCGTTTGTATGGTCAATGGTGTAAAGTTCCATACAAGAGACCTAGACAATTGTCGTGTAACCTAAAATAGTGGTGTATGTACCAAAGGGGACCATGAGGGAGAAATGCACGACTTCTATGGTCATGTGTGCAAAATTTGAAAATTAGAGTATATGTTTCGCTATAAAGTTGTTTTGTTCTAGTGTGAATGGTACAATACTAGTACCAATGGTTGAAGGAGAACGATAAAAACCGATGCACACTATACGAGCATTGATGTTATAAGTCGATGGTATCAAAATGACCTTTTTATACTTCCTAGTCATACGAAATAAGTTTTCTACCTTCAAGATACAAAATTATGTGACCCTTGGAAAATCGTGCAATGCATCCAACATAGAGGTGTGTTTGATGTCCCAGAAGTCAGGGGTAGAGAATCCAATGATAATACAGAAGATAGTGATGTATTCCAATAAGAAGCAATTGTTGATATTGTCTCAATCAATGTTAAAGACAATATTATTGAGTATTGTATAGGTAATGTTGAAACTGAGGTTGTTCTTGAAGGTGGAACTTCAAGAGACACTAATCAAAATGAAGAGCATGACATACCTAATGTTGATCTTGATATGGATTATGATATGTAGAGTTCATAACAATTGTCTTAAATGTTATGTGATTGTCTTAAAGTTTTATGCTTGTCTACGTAGCAATTGTTATTAAGATGTTTTTTGCTTATCTTAAACTTAATATGGATATTGATGTGGTCATTTGTTGTGTTGAGTTAGTAGCAATTGTGTTCAAATTTAGCACTTGTGAATTGCTTGATATGGATAATGGTGTGGACTATAATATGTAAAGTTTGTAATAATTGTTATTGAGATGTTTTGTGCTTATCTTGAACTTGATATGAATATTAATGTGGTCATTTGTTGTATTGAATTAGTAGCAATTTTGTTCAAATTTTACACTTATAAATTGCTTGATATGGATAATGGTGTGGACTATAATGTTAAGTTAGTAGCAATCGTACTTATCTTTCATGTCAATACATAGTTTCAAAAAATGCCTAAAAAGGTCAAATACACTCATAATATACCAAGGTATGAGATGGCAAGATTGGATAGAATGAGGCAAACCCAAGAGATAATTGATGCTTTGGGATTGAAGCACATTTTAACTTCTCTAAAAGATTTTGCTCAGTCCAATTGTGTAAAAAGGAAAAGAAATAGAACTAGTATTGTGGTAGATGATGATTATGTACCACCTACTGATGACAATGAGAATGATGTTGAGTCATCTAACTCTTTAATCTATAAGGTACAATAAATGTTTCATAGGGTACAATAGATAATAACTTTGTTGTTCTATTATTTGTAATGATTTTGTTGTTCCATTATATGTATGTTTCTAGTTACAGATGGCACCAAGACGACTTACATACTCGCGAGATGAGGCATCTATCCCGGTGGTCCAATCTGTGGTTCAATCTACAAAAACACCTCTTGAAGCAAATCCTCCCTCCCAAAGTTCTTTGAGTACGGAGGCTACTGATGCATTAACTAGCACGACTGGTAATTACATAAAATATACTTAATTGCAACTGCACCTTGTCTTTACTATTGAGATTATACTTAATGTACATAGAATGTATAATTTTATAACATTGATAATTTTTAAATAGGATCTACTAGCAGAAATACTCGTGGAACAACACGTAATATAGCAGTATGGGCACTTGTTGAAAAAAGTGGTAAACTACCAGTACGTATAGCTGCAAAGTATGATGCTCCTATTGGGAAGAATGCGTGCAAGCTTGTCAATCAAATTGCATACAAGTGCAAAGTAATTTGTCCAGTTACAACGTAAAAAATTGGAAAAGTGTTGATGCTACTACTAGAGATGTGGTGCTTCAAAATATCACGGTAAATTTATATTAATAATGTCTAACTCGTCTTTGTTGTCACTAAGTATATTAAATTCATATGATAATATTTTTATAATACATATATACTCCATTTTACAAGATCAATTTGAGCTTAAAGGAGATTCCAACTTGGTAACGAAAACAATAAATACAAAATGTGTAAGATTATTGAGTAGCGGCTCTAACAAGTTGTGTCAGACTTAAAAAGCTTGTACAATCTCATGGTGCTGACTATGCAAAAAGCCACCTGGCAAAGAATGTCACACTTGAGCAATGGACTGGACTTATTAAAGGAAAATGGACCAATAGGGACTGGCTGGTAAATTATTTATGCGTATATTATTATTATCCAATATTTACTATATTATGTTGTCAAATGATTAGATTAATACTTAGATGAAGTAAATGTATACTGTTTTTTTATGATCTAATAAATATCTTGAATGTTCTTTATTAGGAAAAATCAAGAATTAACTCTGAAAATAGAAGCAAAACTTCAGGCAAACATAGATGCGGGACAAAGGCACTTGCTGTTAGGGTTGATGAGGAGGTACGTGTTTTTTCTTTTTCTTAAACCTTAGTATATTACATGTTGTGGTTAATTAACTATAAATAACTAACACTCGAATGTTAATTAATTAAACAAATAATAATGGTGAAGTTCCTGAATTGGCAAAAGTCTACAAAGATGTTCATTTTAATCCAAACACAAATAAGTGGATACACCATGAGGATGAAGTAACATATGCATGTTTATCATTCCATCCCTATTATTCCATTCTTATCATATTTGTAAAGCTATTACATATGTAGTATTAATGTTGTAATTGTTGTTTTTTTTTTCCCCCTCTTTCAAATGGTAGGAAACTATTCTCAAAATGCAAGAGGATCATTGTCAAGATCCTAATGCAATTCCCCTTACACAAGAGGAAATCTTAAACTTGGTTTTTAAGAAAAAAAACTGGTATTGTAAAAGGACTTAGCATGAGACCTTCCTCTTCTCTAGTAACCACTACCTCATCTAGTTCCTCGGTAAAGTATGTTCATTGGTTAAAAAAATGAGATAATTGAGCTCAAAGAGGCAAGAGTTAGGGACGAAGAGGAGCGAGCTAAGGAGCACGAGGCACAAGCTAAGCAAGATAAGATCCAAAAGAATATTCTAATTTTTTGAGGAGTAAGGGTTATGATGACAGTTTTAACTATGGAGGAGGTTCATCTTCAAGTTAAATCACTTCTTGGTTAGTACTTTATCTTTAAGTTAAAACACTTCATTTTTTATGTATCATTTGAAACTAATTGTTAGAAATGTTTTTTTTATAACATAGTTAATATTTTTACTTTACGATTTTAATGTAGTAGTGTTTTTATATTTGTGCAGATTTCTTAGTGGTGGCTTTAGGGGATTTACTTTTGGCATTATTTGAAGACATATGAGGACATCTTTTGGCTTTAGGGGGTTCTAATTATATTATGCTACATTTTTTGTATTATTATAAAACATCTTAAGTTATTGTATGTGTTGCAAACAATTATTGTATAAAAGGAGTTTGAATTTGATACTTGTTTTAATTTTAACTTGTGGAATGTATGGATCGATTTTTTATAAATGTGTTGTTGAAATAAATGTGTTAATCAAATGTGAGGTTTTAATAATGTAATGACAAGTTACAGGTTAATATCAACGTCATGAAAATAATAAAAACAAAAAATAAGTTTTAGTGACGAATTTTTTCGTCACAAATATGGCAATAAAAAATTGTTTTAGTGACGAAATATTTCGCCACTAAATGCAGTGGAATTTTGTAAAAAATGGTTTTAGTGACGAAAATTTTTGTCGCTATATGTGCATGGATTTTCTTAAAAATAGTTTTAATGACAAATTTTTTCGTCACTATATGTACCCGAAAATAGTTTTAGTGACAAAATTGTTCGTCACTAAATATGATTTAATAAACTGAAATAGTTTTAGTGACGAAATATTTTTGTCACTAAATACTGTTTTTAGCAAGGAAAACATTTAGCGATGAAACGTTTTCATTGCTAAAAGTTTTTTTTTTTTAACAAATCGGACTTTTAGTGACGAAGTTTTTTGTCACCAAGACTTTTAGCGACGGGGCTACAACAACGAAACGAATTTCGTCACTAAAAGTCCAATTTCATCAATAAAGGTTCTTAGTGACGAAAAACTGGACTTTTAGTAATGAATTTTTTCGTCACTAAAAATACATTTTCTTCTAGTGTCAATGTAGGAGTTTGTGCTCGATTTCAAGCGCACCCAAACAGTCACATTTGACAATAGTCAAACGAATTATCCACTACATAAATGGCACATCTGAGTATGATATTTGGTATTTAAGAGACTCGAATGCGTGCCTAGCTGGATATTCTGATGCCGACAGGGCCAGGTGCATTAATGATAGGAAAGACACTTTTGGTGAATGTTTTTATCTTGGAAATAACTTGGTGTCATGGATAAGCAAAAAGCAAAATTCAATTTCTCTATCAACGGCTGAAGCTAAGTACATTGCAACGGCGAGTTGTTGTGCACAATTATTATGGATAAAGAAGCTTCTTCATGGTTATGGAATTACTCAAGACACTATGTGTGTATTCTGTGATAATACAAGTGCCATAAATTTGTCAAAAAATCTAGTTCAACACTTGAAATCAAAGTATATCAAGATCCGGTACCACTTCATTCAAGATTTGGTGAAGGAAAAGACTGTGCATTTGGAGTTCATCAACACTGAAAATCAAAAGGCAGACATATTTACTAAACCTCTTAATGGTCTGAAGTTTGAGTCTTTGCGTAAGACCATCGGTGTTGGTATCATTCCTTGAACTCTATCTCATGTGTGAACCTTTTTGCTCTTTGTTGCATATTTTTTGTTTAGGTCTCACATGTTTAGTTCGATCATGTTTCTTTTACAAGCTTTTGCTTTGTTCTTGTTTTTGTTATGCTTTTGAGTGTGTTCAAAAATTCAAAAACTCATAAAAATTGAAAAATCTTCAAAATGTTTGATCGCTTGTATTGTGTATATCACATGTGAGTTTGGCCTAGTACCTTCGTACTAATAGCATAATGCATTTACGAGCTTAACTTGTTTTGTATGCACATTTATCTGTGTGGAAGAAATCTTGAAAACTATGTGTAATTGTTGTAAATAAATCTTCAAGTTTGTCATGAATGATTGGTCAATAGTCTTAATGGTCTTAATACTTGCATAGACTTGTGCCTATATCTCTTCACACTTTATTTTTTATTTATTTTTATTTATTTATTTTTTTTTTTTTTTGTTTTTGCAAAAGAGCTCACTAACTGTAAATCTCCAAAATGAAAAGAGATATTGAGCTACAAAAACATATCACACATACTAATATTTGCCTAGAAAAAAGGGAAAAACGACTTTTGTTTTTAAAAAAGCATGGTGCTCAAAAAGCCAAAAGCTAATTCTAAATGTTGATATATCAAAAATATCAAGCACCAATCTCAAAAAGAGATGTATTATCCAAAATGGATCAAATGTTATGATTTATGCAAAAGTTAAATGAAAAGCTTCTAAGATTTGTAATCAATTTGTGGGAGGTCATATATGTTCATTTCTATAATTAAGATAGACCACTTGATTTAGTACCAGTTGTGTATGACTTGATTGAATTGATCATTGAAGCTTCACTCTCGTTTAAGGACTATTTCACACTTGATACTCACCCACAACACACAAGACTTTGATTCAATTAATGCTTATCTTATTTGTGTGATTGTACATGTTCAAATGTGATGTGTATGCTCAAGTACTTGTTGATCAAACTCAAAAAGATTTTTGAGTGTTTTATATATTTTTTAATGTGATTTTATACTTTCGTGTCTTTAATTTTTGTTCAAAATGCATGTTTGTGTTTTTTTTCAAAAACTAGTTCAGAAAGTGTTTCGCAAGAAGCTCACGACTTTGAGCTTCCCGCAAAAAGGATTTAAGGGAAATAAAACTTTTGGTCATTTCACACAGAGACTCTCGCTACTGCCTCGCAAGTATTTCGCGACTAAGCACTTCTCGCGAAATGTGTTTTAGGCAAAAACTAGAATTTCTTCAAATTCAGATAGAAACTCTCGCGACTGTCTCACGACTGATTTGCAACTTAAAGCTTCTCACGAAAGTTTTTGTGCTTCAATGGCCATTCCCATGACTGTCTCGCAACTGCCTCGCTACTGTCTAACCCGCAAAAGCGCTTGTTTTCAGTTTTATATTACAGATGTGATAGTTTTTCAAAACATTCCCATTTCCCTCGCTAAGCCTCTCTCGAACCCTTTTCAACCCAAAATCACATTTTACTTAAACCCCATCATTCTCAAGCCTATTTTCTGCATTTTCAACTTCAAGGTATGTTTTCTAAAACTTTTTCTTCATGTTTTTCTAAGATTATGCAGTTATTTGAGTTAAGGTTCCAAAAATTTGGGGATTTTTTGAAATTGTGTTAGGGTTCTTTATTTTGTGATTTTTTTTAAAATCTTTCATTAGGCTATGTGCCATTTGTTGTTTGTACATCTGTGTTGGCCTCTTGAGGCATTTTAACATGTATTGAGGCAAGTTTTCACCATTTTCATGCATTATTCATAACTGTTGTGCATTGTTGCATGTTAGATGTTTGACAGAATGTTCGAATGACATCTTTGTGTTGAATTGGACTCAACTGAGTTCCAATGCTTGATTTTGGTCTTGAATGATCATGTTTACTTTATTTTGGTCAATGGTTGTGTTTTTTACACACTTTGTCCATTTTGTGCCTCAATGCCATGCCATGCACACAACTAGGCACCCTCTAGGCATACTCATGCATCAGCACATGCACATATATGCACACACATACACACCTACTTAATTTCATTCATTGTGTCTATGTTTACATGTTTAAACTGTTTTAGCATGTTGTTTTGAGTTATTTATGCTCTATTTTAGGTTATTTTACCTTTTTTTTTAACTAACTTGAATCTAATCAAGTTTTGTGTTCTATTTTGTTTTTTTGCACATGTTTCTGGTTTGCTCTGTGTAATTGTGCAGATGTCCCCTACTAAACATTCTGCGACCAAGAAATCCACAAAACATCCTCACACTGATTCTGACAATTTCAAGTCTACTGATACTGATATGAAATACAATGATTGCTACAAAAGAGCAAAAATTATTATGGAGAGGGTGGTCCAACTAGAAACCCTTGAGGATACCTTCAAATATTAAGGTGTTCAAAGAAAGGACTTGGACCAAGCTGTTGAACCCGGTTGGGGTTATGTACTCAGAGATCATTCGAGAATTTTTCTCAAATGCTACTGTGGAAGAAGACAATATAGTTTGCTAGGTGAGGCACAAGGAATTCATAATTACAAGGGATAGTATTCAAAAATTTTGGAGGTTCATCCTCCCTCTCAGCCAATCTCAATTCAATATGAAGATAGATTGGGCTCCACTGAGGAGATGATAAAGATACTTGGTGGTACACTGAAGAAGACATCCATGAATACAATCCGATTTTCACCGAAGATGAGGACATTGTCTTATGTGATGATCCATAACCTGTATCCAGTCACCAACCTTACCACTTTATCTACTCCAAGGACAAGATTTTTATATGATCTTTTTACCCACAAAGAGATAGATATTTGTGGACATATCTTCCATGTGTTGAAAAAAAGCATTGAGAAGTAGAATTCAAGGATTGTAATGCCCTTTCCCTCACTGATTATGGGCCTAATTGCGAAGAAAAAGCTGAAACTTCCAAGTGGTCTCACTGTGGTTCAGAGGGACTATCCCATTAGTGCACACACAGTCATTAGGAGCACAACTCATATCAAGGGCTCCAAAACAAGTGTGTATACAATACCACAAGATTGTGTTGAAGACGTTGGTTAGGTGGAGATACAGATGAGGAGATTGACAGATTCACTTCTACTCTAGAGCCTTCAACTTAGCTACCATCTTCAGCACCAGCATGAGGATTAGACAAACTCAATCACCTACTAGCAAAAATGGACCAGATGTCTTCAGTAATTGACTCCCATATGCAACACACCGCAACATAGTTTGCATACCTCCAAGGACAGATCACTGCATTGTCTTCACAAATCAATGACATGTCCATGGCACGGGGATCAGATTCAGAGTCTGGTCAGTTCTAGCCCTTTGGCCATTCCGGTAAAAAAGGGGGAGAAAATTTTGAGGGGGAGTTGAGGAAGAGCCTGCACAGTGTTAGGGGGAGCATAGGTTTAGGCTTAGAAACATTGGTTATTGGTTCATAGGTGGTTTAGTTTCATTTATGTTTATGTTTAAACTGTTTTTAGTCTTTATATCTACTGGTTTTTGTTTTCAGTTTTTATTGTTACTGCTTTTGTTTAAAGTTTTAAATACTCTGTTTTTAATTTCAGCTTATTTTCAGTATTTGTGATTATCTCTATGCTTTGTAGCATTTTTTTTGTACTTTTAAGATATTTCTAATATGTCTTAAGTACCTCACTCTTGTGCCCTAGTAGGATCTTGTATCCTAGATGCAAATACTTCATGTATTTTGCATTGGTTGAGTGTTAGACATGCAATTGATCCTTGGATTGTTCTTAATTGCATTGCATGTCCGATGAGTATCTACTTGCTAAATGTTCGTTGTTGTCATTCTTTAATGACTGTTTTTGTTTAATCAAGATATGCTTACATGTTTTATAATGTTTACAAATTTGATCGCACTTTACTTGCTCATATACGTACCTTGTGTTCAACTTGTCATAAGCTTAATGAAAGTTTTGTTTGTGTGCAAGTGTTTCAGGTTCTAGGTATATACGTACAAGTGTTTCACAGCTTCCAGATTAGGTGTAAGTGAATTTTGTCACTATTCCCAAACTCATGTTTAAGTCTAGAGTCTGTTTTAGGGGTTTTGTCACGGAATAGCCAAAGGAGGAGATTGTAAAGTTGTTATTTACAACTATGTGTTTTGTTGATTTTTATTCCGTGCCAAATTTTATTGTAATTATTGTTCAATCTTTTGTACCCTGTATTTATTGTGGGATTTGATTGTAAGGGTTGTGTGATATAGAGAGAAAGTGTGAAGACTCAAGCAATTGAAGACTGAAGAGTTTTTGCAGGTATCTCGCGAGTAAGGCCTTTCCGTAATACAACCACGAGACATTCTATTATACCAGCCTATCCACTTTGATACACATTTTCTGTACCTACACTATTTATACCCACATTACCCACAAATGTTGAGGAGTGCTTCTAAGAGAAAACCCTAGCCAAACACTTTAAGAATTAAAGATTGTTATACCCACAATCCTCTACACATTTGCTTGTGGAATTTCCTCAACTCCTACCTCTCCATTTTCATACTATTGAGAGGTTGATAGCCCAAAAAATTACCACACCCTTTCAGAGTGTCAAGTGAAGTTTTGGTGCTGCTGGGAAGCATTGGAAGAAGCCAAGGATGGCAGATGCAACATAGAGCTTGTTGCGGGATCCGAAGAGCTAGACAAGACACGACTCCGAGAAGCCTTGTTGGAGTAGGAGCTTGGAGGGCTTAGGTACATCAGGTAGATTAGGCTTGGAGGGTCTCTTGCTAACCCATGTATCCCAATTGATTGTCTAGTGGATCGATTACTGCTTGGAGGGCAACGAAGAGGTTTTTCGCTGAGTTCTTCGGTTTCCTCTTCGATAACACATCGGTGTGTTATCTTATGTTTGCATCTTTCTTCCCTACTCTTTTACTTTCTATTTTACTGCTGTGTTACTTTGATTATGGATTAGAGTAACTTGTTTGTTTATCCGCTCACTTTTACACTATTCCGCACTTAGTATTAAGTTAGTGTAAAATCAACTAAGTCGTAACTTTTAATTGGGGATCTAAATAGCTCTTGTGTTTTCAACACATTTTTGAGCTTTAAATTTACCCAAACCATAACTTACCAATTTGTTTTCCATTTCACTCAATGGAGATATCTCACAATCCAAACTAACCTAAGCTCCATGCCGATCTGAGAGTAAGGACCGTTTGGTTCTCCCCAAAAAAAAAAAAAAGAACATCTATGCTCCGATCTAAGAATAAGGAAGGATAGAGAGACTAAGATCTACGGATTTGACGATCCAAAACCAAAAATTGATGCGTTAGCTATGGGTTCAAAAGGGTTTTTCAATTTGGGTTTTTCTTTTACGCTAATGATTGTTTTTTCAAGAGTGTTAGGGGAGATGGTTTTAGGGACTAACATTTTTGAGAGATGTGTTTTTGGGGAAGGAGAGATTTTTTATTATCCGATTCTAGTTTTAGTTGATAGAAGAAGTGTCAGGTGGATAAATAGTGAAAAATACCTTCTTCTTTTTTCTTTTCTTTTTTTTAATTTCTGGGTTTATGTTCTTGGATTTGAGTTTGTGTTCTTGTTGTTCTTGTTCAAGACACACTTAGATCTCAATTCATATGATTTTTAATTTTTAATTTTTTTTATTTAGTTAAAATTAATAAATTAATTTTTTTAATTAAATGCTGATGTGGCATTTTTTTAATGCCAAAAAACATTTTTTATTATTAATTTAGGCCACGTGGATATTAATTTAGGATTATTTATTCCTGCCGTTAGCCACATCAGCTTTCTCTGTTTTTGATGTAACAGTAGGAACCAAAACGAGAAGAGTTTTTCAGGATAAGAAGTGAAAGCAGTAAAAATAAAATGTATGAACTAAAATGGGAATCGCCTGAAAATATAGGGACTAAAATGTGCTTTTTGCCATTTTACATCTTCAAAACCTACTTTAACTATTTTACCATTCCATTTTACAACCCACCCAATATCTCAGTTTCTATTTTTACATACAACTCATTAAAATAATATAAACTAAACCATCAAATAAAATAAAAAATTGATAGATATTTATGAGAAGAGAGAGAGTGATTAAAATATATTTTTATCTTTACACAACCCATGAATGGTAGGTTGTATAAACACAAACATATTGTTCATGGTTGCTAAAAATTTTTAGTAACCTTCACTCGAGTAAAGCTCAATTTGAGCAGGTGGGTTGCTAAAATAGCAACTGGAGAGTTTTACAACCCCAATGCTAATGCTCTAACTAATTAGTAATTAAATGGGAAAATAATTTTATGTACCTAACTCATTTATGTCCAATCCAAACCGACCAATTTGATACCTAACTTCGACCTTGTTTCTCGAACTGTTTCACCTCTTTGGCTCTGTCGTAGCCTTTAGAGCTACTCATGATGGTGGGCCACAGGGCATGTGGCATCATCAAGTGGCTTCCAATTTCACGTTGGAGCAAAATTGAAGCCACTTCCACTTTGGAACAAAAATGAGGCAGTAACAAAAGTAGTTATTATTGCTTTCCTATCACTGTTGAGTGTTTTTTTTTTTTTTTTTAAGAATCAAGACAATAAAATATTATTAGCTTAGGCCACTCAAATCAGCCATGTAAACAGAGTTAAGATCTAGTGGTATTTCTTCCATCCAGATTGACAAATCAGGAGTAGAGAATGCTCGTCAAGCTAATGCATGTGCCAAACTATTACAATGTCTCCTAACATGAGATAAACTAATCAATGAGAACCGAGCCATGAGCATATGAATGTCTGCAAGTAAGTGACCATAGTAAGCCAGAGAATTGCCACCCTTCACCAAAGATTTGATCAGAACTTCTGAGTCCCCTTCAAGAGTGATGTTGTCAAAGCCGAGTTCAAGTGTAAGCTCTAATGCTTTCCGTGCTGCCAAGACTTCCACCTCTATAACTGAACCGGGAAGAGGCATTTGCTGAGTAAGAGAAGCCATGATCAGTCCATGGTCATTACGGATCACAACGCCCAAACCAGCAAGTCCCTGTTCAGCAAAAATCGCACCATCGAAGTTGACTTTATAAGCATCTTGAACCGGTGCCTGCCAAGCTGCTACCTGATGGGGTCGAGGTTGTTGAAAGCTAATGTTGCAAGAAGCTTGCTCCAGGATTCGGTCTTGAGCAAATTCAACCACCTGACCAAGTGAGAGTGCAGGCTTGCCCAAGCGCAAATTATTCCTCCTGTTCCAAAGTGTCCATAGCACAGCAGCAAAAAGATCAGGCTCCTTATTACCTGCAAAAATAAGTTCAAAAATATCAGTGAAAGAGGAGCACACTTGAAGCGTGCTGTGATTCCATTGAGTTCGAGACCTCCAAACGGGTTGCAAAGCTGGGCAAAGGAACAATGCATGAACCACATCCTCCTGGTGCAATTTGCAAACATCACAGTAGCCCTCAGTAATGACCTTTCTGCGGATCAGATTAGTCTTGGTTGGCAATGAATCCTTACAAGCCTTCCAAGCCAGGTGCTTGACTTTATTTGGAACTTGAAGTCCCCAAATTTTCTTCCAAAGAGGCGTGAGCACCGAATTGTCTGAAGGTCCAGGCAGGCCGTGTTGCTGTTGCTCATGAAGGTATCTGTACCCGGATTTAACAAAATAGACTCCATCGGGGTTAAAAGGCCAAATGAGGACATCATCTTGTATGGATCGGCAAAGGGGCATATTTTTAATAAGGGCTGCTTCAAAATCATAGAACAAATTATCAATGACATTCACCTTCCACTCCTTAGTGTCCTGATTAATTAAATCAGCCACCAACCTTACTCCCCTCCCTTCAGCCCGTGGTGATAAAAACTTAGGGTGATACAAATTGGGCAGCCAATTCTCACCCCAAATAGGAATATACCTGCCTGATCCAATCCTCCATTTTGCTCCTCGTTTGATCACATTCCTACCCTTCATAATACTCTTCCAAGCATACGAAGAGTTGGCTGGAATTTTGGCCTCCATAACTGAGGTATGAGGGAAGAATTTTGCCTTGAACACACGATAAAATAAAGACTACTTGTCATGGAGCAAACGCCAAGTTTGTTTGGCCAAGAGCGCATCATTGAATAGAGACAAATCTTTGAACCCCATACCTCCCTGCGTCTTGGGCTTACAAAGTTCCGACCACTTCACCCAATGAATCTTTCTATTATCCCCTCTTCGCCCCCAGAAAAATCTACAAATCATGCTCTCAAGTTCATGACAAAGTGAGGTAGGAAGTTTGAAGCATGCCATGGTATAAGTTGGGAGGGATTGCGCCACCGCCTTAATAAGTATCTCTCAACCCGCCTGACTGAGTAACTTACCCTCCCACCCTTGAATCCTCTTCCATACTTGCTGTTTGATGTAGGTGAAACTTTCCTTTTTATTATGGCCAACTAATGAAGGAAGTCCAAGATATTTCTCATAGTGCTGAACAACATTAACACCCAACAAGTTTTGAATCGTTGTTTGAGTGTCTGCATTGGTGGATTTACTGAAGAAAATAGTGGTCTTAGTATGGTTGATTTTCTGAACAGAAGCTCTCTCACACGTAGCCAACACTTCAAGTAAGCTCTGACATTCCTCTTCTCTAGCTCTGCAGAAAATTAGACTATCATCGGCAAAAAATAGGTGAGTGATTCTAGGTCCATTCCGGCAAAGAGAGACACCCCGAATGTCACCATTGTGGGCTGCCTTACTAATTAAACCATGAAGACCTTCAGTACACATGAGGAAAAAATAGGGGGATAGTGGGTCTCCCTGGCGCAAACCACGTGATGGAGTGATATGCCCATGGGGCTCCCCATTAATTAGCACCGAGTAAGAGGCTGTAGTGATACACATCATCATCAATTTTATCCACCTAGAATGGAAACCCAACTTTATCATCACTCTCTCCATGTACTCCCACTCCACCCTATCATATACCTTGCTCATGTCAAGTTTCAAGGCCATAAAGCCATATTTCCCCTTATTGTGATTCCGCATATAATGTAAAGTTTCAAATGCCACCAATATATTATCTGAAATCAATCTATCAGACAAGAATGCACTTTGATGCTCTGAAATAAGGTTAGGCATAATAGCTTGCAAACGATTAGTAAGAACCTTAGCATAGATACGATACAAAACATTGCTCAAGCTAATAGGTCTAAACTCAAAGACATATGTAGGATCCTTTACCTTAGGAATCAATGTAATAAAAGAATGGCAAAGGGTTTGGGGGAGAGAGCCCGAATTGAGATAGTGCAAAATAGTGGTTGACACATCAGAGCCAAGTAAAGACCAATAACTTTGATAAAAGAGAGGGGGCATACCATCCGGACCGGGGGCTTTTAGGGGTGCCATCTGCTTCAGAGCAGTCTCCACTTCCTCAATTTTGAAATCAGCCATAAGCAAGTCATTCATCTCATCAGTTACCACTTGTGGAATAGTCTCAATAACCTCCTCAAAATTGCTAGGGCTACCTGAGGTGAAGATATTTTGGTAGAATTCTACAATGGTGGCATTAATTTGATCTTGGCTTGAGCACCATCCTCCATTAGCATCATGCAACTTGGTAATATAGTTCCACCAACGGCGTTGAAAGGCCTTACTATGGAAAAACCGAGTATTACGATCCCCATCACGAAGCCATGCAATTTTGGACCGCTACCTCCACATTTTGGCTTCCTTATCAAGAAGCTGATTAACCTCATCCTCCAGTAATCTCATATGGCTTGAGTGTTAATAATAAGGATTTTACTCATTTATGCCTTAAGGGTATATATTAGTAAACTAATTTAGAAAAATTTTTGTGAAAAAAGAAAAAGTGGTTAACTATTTTGACAATTTTTTTAATATCTCATAAATTTTTTTCTAAAATTGATAATTAATTAGAGTATACATTAATTGGATTATAAAGCTTTCTTTTACGGCGGATTGTGAGAGTTATAGGACAAAAAAGTGTTCAGCTTTGCCGATGAATTGGGTGTTAAAGAGCAGAGTTTTAGACTTGCAAGACAAATGGTAAGTGTAGAACACGGGCATACTTTGCCAAATAGCGTAATATTTGAAAATATTTAAGAAAAAATCATAGAGTCAAACTTATTTAATTATATAGCATTTTTTCGAACTCAAGCATGTCAAACTTGGGTTTTAAGTAAAACTCGAATTTACTAAACTCGAGTTCCAAGCATTATGGTAATTGATCAAACATAATATTTGGAACTTGGAACTTGTGTTTGACAAACACGAATTCAAAAAAGGATAATGTTAAAGAGTGTCGTAGGGCATTGGTTAATAATCTAATTAAAGAAAGTTTTTATGGGAAAAGAAAAAAATAATTAATATTTTGACAAATATCAAAATTTTCTTAAAATGAATTCTTAACCAACGTCTCAATGACACTCATTAACATTTTCTTTCAAAAAAGTGATACATTACTAAATAAGTTTGGTAAGATGTTATTTAGCAAATTTTTTCAAAAATCATGGTATTTAGAAAATTGTTCCGTAGAACACGAGTTGTCAACTTTTCTGGGCCAAAAATAGACAATTGATGATGTCATTGTTACCTAATTTGCCTTAATTGGTGATCAGTGATTTCCCAAGTGTCAGTGTCCAATGCATGCATTCTGCTGGGCCAGACAATTTTATTGCTGACGTCAATACCGATATGGATTCGAGGCAGGTACAGGAAAAGAACTAAATTAGCCTATGATATTATTAGTTGTGTTGGTGGTGTTGTTTTCTTTAGTCGTAGGTAGATCTCGCAAAATTGAACTCAAACTTGATAATATGACTTGAACCCGAAAGAAAATACTTGATCCAAAATAAACAAGTCAACTTATATTTGACCGGCTTAACTTATGGGTTGAATCAGGTCCACTTGTACTCAACCCGCTTTTAAAATGAATGTTTTTTCTCCCACCTATCAGATTCAAATTAGACAATACAGTATATTTATTATTTACAATTTTACTTGCACACGCTACATCACACTTGTACACGAGCTTGAAATCATTATAATAATAATAATTAGTCGATGATATGTGCAATGCATGAAATAAATTCTTATGAAAATATAGTTTATATATATATATATATATTAGTTAAAAATGAATAAAAATCAATATTTATTATATGAAATAAAGATACACATATTTTGAAAAAAAAAATAAAAAAGAGCAAATTGTGTGTGTGTGTGTGTGTATTTCTACCATTATTAAACTTTTATGAAATATGGAACAACAAAATACAACAACAATATTGACAAAAAGAAATTTCTAAATTTCACCGAGGCTCTTAGGTGAAAAAAAAAAAGCAAATAAAGTAATATAAAAATAACATTCTATAACACAAATTATTCATCCAACAAAACAAAGATGTACATGAGAATAAAAAAATCACGATGTTTTAGTGACATCCATTACCTGTTAGCTTCCTTTTTAGCATTTACTCCATCAATAAAAATTCTACATTCTTCATAAGATGTTACACAAACAATACCAAAAAAAAAAAAAAAACACAATCACAAACACAAGCACAAAATATTAACGAAAAAAAGTAACTACAAAATAGAAATTCATGTAAAAGATACTTGGGACTTGAGGAAGAAGGGTTTGTAAAAACAAAAGGGTAGAAATGGTAGAGAGAGAAAGGGAGAGAGAGTAAACCACATAGAAGGTTTTAGTGTAGTGCTATATATATATATATATATATATATAGTATGTTAGTTTGGTTTAAAACTATGCACATTGTTGAGTAATAGTTGATTTAAAACTCTTTAGTTTGCTAAGTAGTTGTCGGTTTTGACTCTCATTTTGACATGGTAAATAAATTAATAAAAAAATGTTAAGTAAAATTGTGGGACAACCAAAACTTATGTGGCAAATTATTAAAAGGTCAACTAATAGTCAAACTTCTTTAGTTTGGCTTAAAATTCTCCATGTTGTTGAGTAATAGTGGGTATAAAATTTTCCATGTTACTAAGTTGTAGTCGATTTGAAATTCTCTATGTCGTTTAGTAATAGTTTATTTAAAACTCATCATTTTGTTGAGTAGTAATCTATTTAATAAAAAAAATGATGTGTAACACTGTGAGACTACCAAAACTTATGTTTTTTGAAACCTAATCCCAACACGAGTATCTCTAGACTCCACTATTGCAGTCTAATCAAAGAAATTAAAAAATAAAATAAATTAATGAAAGCCCTCAAGTGTTCTCTCCATATGGAGATGTATTCAATCAATTTATACTTTGATCTCAATTCTTCAATGTATCTTATGTCATATTATTATCCTATTTTGTAAAAGATTAGAGATATACTACCTATTTTCCCCAACTTCAATAGGTTTATGATTACCCTTGTTCCAATATCACGGCTAGATTGTAACCTCACATAAAGAAGACAAACATCGACATTATCTAAGTGTTTTATATGTCGTGGGATTTCAATGTTACTCTAGGACTTAGGAAGTCATCTAATATGAGATTGTAAAATTGTATCGGGTACAAATATAATATATATATATATATATAACAAAAAAAAAAATATAGGAGAAAAACCATCAAGTAAAAACAGAAGTATTAGAAAAACTTAGATGAAAAAAAGGGACATACCAAGATTAGGGTTTGTTAGTTGTAGATTTAGATTTATAAAAGTACCACCTTTAGTACCACGATACTTGTCCTAGGCCTCCCAACAAGCCTAATGGGCAATCAATAAGCATTGATTTGGGAGTGTTGGTTGGAATGTAGGGACTATCACAGAGCAAGGAAGAGAATGGAAGAGTCTTACATTTATGGTCCGTTTGGATTGAGGGGGAGGGAGATGGAGTGGGAGTGGAGTTGAGTAGAGTAGAGTAAATTTAGCACAAAATTAGCTTATTTGTAGTCAACTCTACCCTACTCCCCTCCACTCTCCCTCCTTCCCCCCTCCATCCAAACAGGCCATTAGGGTTTGAGAAGCGATGATTATTCTAACCTCTAACGTTTAGGTTTGAGGAGGGACGATACTTAAAAACCAATTAATTAATAAACTAAAAACCAAATAATAAACTAAATTTAAAAAATAATAATAAGGTGTAGATTGGTGAGACATTTTAAATTGTCAACAAAAAGTTAAAGGTTTCGATTTTATAGTATATATAGATAATAATTAAAAATAAAAATACAAATCCAAAGAATTTATAGTGATTATATACTGTACCTAAAAAAAATTTATGAGTCATTACATTTAGTATTTTATTTTGCTTTTTAGGATGATACATTAACAAACTATAGTTTGTGTAAATTTAAACTTTTACTTTTTAGCATTTTTTATTTTTATTTTTATTTGTATTGAAAGGAAGATATAGGCACATTAATCAAATTTATTATTATTATTTTTTTGTATATAAAAAAGTATAGTCAAACGATAACCAATTAACCTTTTTTTTTTTTTTTTTTTACAAAGTAGAATTTCTACTCTAACTTAATCTAAGTGTTTATATGTGTGAAGCTTCTCTTGGAGGTTTGAACCTCGGTCCTTGCCCCCCACACCCTACAAGCACTTATACTTATGAAATGATCACTGCACTAAGAGTGCGCGGTGGTGGTAACCAATTAACCTGATTTGTGAATCCACTTGCAATTTATTTAGGACAATCCATTTTCGACCTGATCCAATCTCTCAACAAGGACATGTTTGTGTTGTTATCTTTTAGGGATATTGCAACGTTGGGTTTGATATAAGCGTTTTTGTAGTGTTCATAATACTTATTGTACGTGTATTTTGTGTCAAACAAACTACTTGCTAGTTTGAACATGATAGAAAACGCATTGATTGATGAAGATCAAGTTCATTGTGTGTAGATGTGGCAAAATTGGACACGACCCGTGACCTCGACATGACACGAAATTAGCAGGTTATAGGTTGAAACTTATTGGGTTTGTGTCATATTTGGATTAACATAACTAACTCATTTAATAAACGGGTTGGGTTAGTGTCTATCATATGAAACTCGTTTGACCCGTCTGACCCATTTAATTAAATAACATTTTACTAATATACCCTTCAAACCTTATGTATATAAACTTATTAATTGTTGTGACTTATTTTCTTTGACATATTATGATTGATTATTTATAATATTAAGATATACTTTAGTTTTGAATGATTATTTATGATGAAATTACTCGTTAGTTATGAATTTTATATTAAAAATATTTATATGTTTGGTTTTTCATAATTTATATTAACTTGGTTCGTACTAATATTTGTTTTTTCTTTTCGTTTTAATAAAATTTGATAAACAGGTTGATATGATTAACCCGTTTAATAAATAGGTTGTGTTAGAGTCGAGAAATCTTGACCCGTTTAATAAATATGTTGAGTTGTTGTTGACCCATATAGTTGGATACTCATTAGTTAACATGACACAAACCCGATGCGTGAACACAAATTGCCACACTTAATTGTGTGCGAGTTAGAGATGTAATTAAATGAAGTTTATGATGGCCAAAGTGCAGGACCAGCTCTAACCGGAGTTGTCAGATATATAGAACAGAGCAACGCCCAAGCGTTACTCCAAAACGTACACTGAAGTAATTTGGGTGTCACTCCATTCAACAATGGGATGATTTCAATATATACAACCGGTCCCATTCCTTTGGATGATAAAACATTAACCATTACATTATATCCACAAAAAAAAAAAAAAAAAAAAAAAAAAAAAAAAAAAGAAGATAAAACATTAACCACCAAGAACAGGAAAGTGCTCTCTCAATGTGTACATTGTTTATAAGGCTATTTGGCTGTGAATTTTATCCTATCTCTCAAGAGTGGAGCATCATCAGTCACGAGTTTGGGCATTGTACTAAAATATACAAGCTAGAATGAAGGCCAGTATTAAATTATTGGTATTCATGGATGCTAGCTTTGGACGAAGAAAATCAACTATATATCCAAAATTTGTGCCATTGTTGCTTCAATCTGAGAGAGTCAATTACCAAAAAAACGAAAGGTGATTTATTAAATTCCATTATGTGTAGTACTGTTAACACTCATCCTTCTTGATAATGTGAGACAAGTTAATAGGTTTGATTTTGATAGTTACTCTGCTATCTTTACTTGAATGGTCACTTTCTTGCATGTACGAGTCGAGCTTGTCCTCCAGGCCGCATGCAGCAGATATTTTTTTTAATAAACAGCAGAAGATTTGGCTGAAATCAAAAGAAAGTGACTAGACTACATTAATTTTTGTTGTTGACACTTGACTGTCACAGAATAGATTATTATTATTATTATTATTATTATTATTATTTCAATTCATTGTACATTTCAAGTTGGGTGTCCACGAATTAATTCAGGTCAAGTTTGTGCTCAATTCAGACTCAACTTGATCACTTTAAGAGGAGGCAGAACTGAACCTGCCATTGACGAGGAAGGAACGGCAGTTCACAGAGACAGAACTAAGTTGAGGCTGAGGGGGGCCATGTCTAACACCCCCCCCCACCCCCCCCCCCCCCCCCCCCCCCCCCCCCAAGCCTTTGAAATATTCACATTTAGTATATATATTCACACACAAAATTTTACTTTTGTCCCTAAGATTATAATATACTTCACCCCTTCTCCCAAAAAATTTACAAGTTGACTCATGAAATCCCAAAAAAGAAAATTTATTAAATTCAACATTTTTATCTAGATGTCTTGAGAATATCAAGAAAAACTTTTAGACAAACATTGTACAATTTACAAATCCGGATAACAAGAAAAATCTAGAAAAGAATTCACAAATCTAGATAATAAAGCTTTATTATTTATATATTTAGTTAACCCTCCATTATCCTGTAATTGTTTAACAGCTATCATATTTTTTTTACTATTTTTTCAAACTTGCAACTTTTGAAAGGAAAAGATCTTAAATCTTTATGCTATCTCACCAATAAATGTCTCACTCTTTTTTTGGCTCAATATTAATGCATGACCATGATTAGACATTATTTTAGTTTTTTTTTTTTTTTTTTAGTGTCATGTTTGACATGAATTTGAACTTTTACGTTTTAACTATATTTTTTTCTAAGATTTTTTTTTTTAACTATAATTATTATAATGCTAGAGATACTTTTTTTTTTTTTTGCAAAAAAAAAAAAAATTATAAGTTGTTGTTCTGGGTAATTTTTACTAGTATTCATCTGTACTTTCCACTAATATCACTTTTTCACTTACTAATAATTTTTCACCACATTAGCAGTTTGTAAAAATTTTTGTACAAAAAAAGTATATCTCTAGCATTTTTCTTATTTATATAGCATTACGAAGATGTTAGGAAAACAATTATGAGAAAAGAATAAGTATATTGATTTTTTTATTAAAAGAAATTATAAAGAATAAAGAATCAATTCAACCTCAATCCCATGTTGATAAAATCAAAATGTGTTAATTGAGCTACAAAGAATTTAATTATAAATTTCTACTATTGATTTATTTTATCAAAAAAAATACAAATAATTCAAAAGTTGCCAACCTCTAGTATTAATATTCCAATATTTGAGAATTTTTGAACAAAGAACTTTGGCCCCCCAAGTTTTAATCGTGGTTCCATCCTTTGCGGTTTGGATGGCTTGTGTCCCAACTAATGGTTGTCACTAGTGCATTAACTCAAGGTTGCCAGCCTTTCCTTTTCTTTTCTTTTTTCTTTTAGGGTCTGTTTAGATACTGCTTATTACTGAAAACTAAAAATTGAAAATATTGTAGTAAAATAATTTTTAAATGTATGAATAGTGCCATGGGACCCAAATTTATATTGAAATTTGAATTTGGATGACTTTTGTATCACATTAACAATGTCATGTGACCCTAAAAAACGCAAAATGCAGCACTGAGAGTATGTTTAGATACCGCTTGATGGATCTTTGGAAATCAGTAGGCTAAAAGTCTTGGGCATTGATGATCTTAAGGCTGAGTCATGAAAAAACAAATACAAAATCAGAGAAGACCGGTGGAGGCCGGCCAAGAATCCTCTGATGGTAAAGTCAGTGGGTTTATAATTCCAAATAAAAATGAAGCCTTTTTGGGGATTTTTTTTTTTTTTTTTTTTTTGTGGAAAGATGTCTCAATGCCCTGCCTTATCATTGGTGAATGCTTATATAGCACTCATCTTGGGACAGTTTTGTTTGGTAACTGCTTCTATTGTTGAGAAATTTCAGAAGACTCGGAAGTAACTTCCATAATTGCCATGGAAGTTATATTATTTGGGTGTTTTCCATAACTGTCACTAGTGACTGGCTATAGTGACGAATTGTACCCCTTCGTGTTCCAGGCAAAAAGCTAGTCCAAAAATTGTATAGTAACTTAGAATGTATGTAGCTCGTCCAGGCGCGTTGGACGAGTCACCTAAGCCTGGACAAGCACATTATTACACAGTTCTACGTTTGCTTCTCTTGCTGTTTCCCTTGGACGACCTCTGTGGACGAGTTTGGAGTTAGTGTGTTTTAATACACTATCATCGCTTATTGCTAAAAATTGAAAATACTGTAACAAAATAATTTTTAAATGTGTGAATAGTGTTTTGGAACTCAGTTTTAACTTAATTTTTGCATTTTTTCATACTTGTGAGTCCCGTGAACAATGCATGGGATCCACATTTAAAATGCCAAATGCAAATTATTTTGCTTTTCATTACACTTAGGGTATGTTTGAATACCACTTATTTTGCTCAAAATTGAAAACACTGTAGTAAAATAATTTTTAAATATGTGAATAATGTTGTGAGACCCATTTTTAATAAAAGTTTTGGTGAAAAAAAAAAGTTTATGGATCCCGTGAATAGTGCATGTAACCCACTGGAAAAGAAAAAAACACGCTTCTCCCAAAAAAAAAAAAAAAAAACTGAACGCAAACGCAAAGAAGGCAATTGAAATGATTTTTCAGCTACATCTAGTGTCTGTCAATGAGTTTGTGCACTGTTCACAGGATTAACAAACCTCTTTTTCCAGTAAAACTTTCATTAAAAATGGGTCTCACAATACTATTCACACATTTAAAAATAATTTTACTATAGTGTTTTCAGTTTTCAACAATAAGCGGTATCCAAACAAACCTTTATTATTATTTTTTTTTCAATTCATTGTACATTCCAAGTTAAGTGTCCACGAATTGATTCGGTCAAGTTTGTGCTTAACTTAGACTAAACTCAATCACTTCAAATAGGGGTAGAACTGAACCTGCCATTGACCAATGACCAAGAAGGAATGGCGGTTTGGATGGCTTGGGTCCCAACTAATGGCCATCAAATGTCAGTCTGAGTCAATAAATTAAAATAGCAAGGATAGGAGATTTTTGCTGGATTTTGTCAAAAAACTCAAGATCTCTGCCACATCTAGTTTAAGATATCAAGATCTCCACTAAATACGGATAGAGAACTTGCCAAAAAGGGTGGAAGAGAGGGACAATAGTTAGATCGGCTCTAACGTGTTGAGAGAAGCCAAAACTGAGACTCGAATCGACTTCGTTAAATCTTCATCTCGCAAACAAAACCGTCATCGATTGCCATGGTGATCAGATTGGTCGGCCTTCATATTAGATAGAAAACTACAGGTCGAATCTTCATATCAAATATAAAGACTCGGCGTTCATATCAGTAGCTTTACTATATTGTCAGTCCTTTTTATTGCAAGTTATGTTTTGGGGAAAGATATAGTAAAGCCACTGGCTAAATGCGTGGTTAAAAAGAAAGTAGCTTTTTATGTGCTGTACTGCACTTAAAAAATGTGGCGGAAGGTGAATTGATGTTTGTGTATTTGTTTATAATATATTATTATGTTATTATTATTATTATTTTATTTTATTTTACTGAAAGGGTAGAATTATGTTATATATAAAAATGGTATGGTTGAGTTTATAACTTAAATTATATAATGTCAGACTGTGTGCTTTACCGATCCATCCAACGACCAATTGGTGAAGGATGAGGAGAACAAATCTTTTATAGCATTCGATCGCAGACCAAGCCCATTGGTATTAGAGCGAATTGTGAAATCCCTCACATATAATAATAAAAATAATAATAATAATAATAGTGTTGTATATATTGAGTGATGTATTTATATTTTGTATTATTATCTTGCTACAAACTTTATTTGGTTTTAGTTGATTTGACATTTCTTGATGTGTTCATTACATTTGGAACTCGAATCTTTCTTTTCCCATTCTAATTATCAAAATAAATTATCCAAAAAATACTTGAATGGGTCATTTTTAATTTTTATGACATAAATGACTTGTTTGTGTCTTCCATTTAAAAAAAAAAAAAAAAATCTTAAGAATTTTGTTACATTTAGCTTGGCCCGTTACAAAAATTTTCTGACTCTGTCACTGTGCGAATACTATACAGTTTTCCAATTTATAATCAGGACAACAACAAAATTTTAGTAGTAAAAATTCCGTATTATTTAATAATTGGCAGGAGTTGAGTAGTTCGAGCTCACCACAAAGCCAAAAACGTGTTATATTTTATAACTAAAGGTTTTGCACTCAAATCTTTGATAACGCACATGTATCGTAGGACACTCTAACATGGGAGGTAGGTGAGGTAGGTGCAATTTTTTTTTTGGTTAAAGGTAATTGCAAAATTCACGCCATCTGAATTTAATACCCAACAACATGCAGGAAAAAGAGAAATAAGAGATTTAGTAAAGAACTGAGAATACTACATAATAGAATGACCAGGTTACTTTTGGTGTGGGAGTAAATGCATGACAGCAAGTTTTGTTTTAAATAATTAAGGATTGGAATTCGTCACCCAAGTACTTCACAATTTTTTTTTTTTTTTTACTTTTTTTTTTTATATTAATAGTTAAGATTTAAATCCTGTTTTAATACCGTTTATTAATAAAAATTAAAAAATGAAAAAATTATAATAAAATAATTTTTAAATATGTGAATAGTATCGTGTAACTTAATTTTTTTTTAATTGTTAAAATATGTACTTGCAAGTCTCCCACACAAAAAACATCACTCTGAAAACTTTCATTTCCGTGCAGTCCAAAAGTTGTAAAATAATTTTTAAATTTATGAATAGTACTATGTGCCCGTTTGGCCTCAGCGTCCACGTTTAGGATTCTGCGTTTTTCCTTTTTTTTTTTTTTTTTGCGTGAACAGTAAAATTACTGTGCGGGGGACAAAAATTACTGTTCACGCACTATTTTTTACTGTTCACGTAATAAAAAAATATTAAAAATGGGTTCCACGGTACTATTTACACATTTAAAATTTATTTTGCTACAGTGTTTTCAGTTTTCAGTTTCAGCAACAATAAGTTCAATCCAAACGGATCCTATGAGACCCATTTTTAATAAAAAAGTTACTGAAAAATGAAATTTATGAGTCTCATAAACAGCGCACAAAACCCACTAATATGCTAAAAAGATAAAAAAAAGTCAAACATTTTTACTACTGTACATAAACTATGTATAAACAGTAACCATAACAGCAAAGTTTGTCTCTCAAAGGCTAAAAAAAAAAAAAAAGCCCGCCAGACGCAGACGCGCTGGATCGAATCCAAATGTAACCTTAGAAAAATCTTCCGTAGAACACGGGTCGTCAACTTTTCTGGGCCAAAACTAAACAATTGATGATGTCATTGTTACCTAATTTGCCTTAATTGGTGCTCAGTGATTTCCCAAGTGTCAGTGTCCAATGCATGCATGCTGCTGGGCCCGACAATTTTATTGCTGAACATCAATGCCGATATGGATGTGGTTGTTAATTGGTGGTGTCGTTTTCTTTAGTCGTAGGTAGATCTCGCAAAATTGAACTCAAACTTGATAATATGACTTGAACCCGAAAGAAAATACTTGATCCAAAATAAACAAGTCAACTTATATTTGACCGGCTTAACTTATGGGTTGAATCAGGTCCACTTGTACTCAACCCGCTTTTAAAATGAATGTTTTTTCTCCCACCTATCAGATTCAAATTAGACAATACAGTATATTTATTATTTACAATTTTACTTGCAGACGCTACATCACACTTGTACACGAGCTTGAAATCATTATAATAATAATAATTAGTCGATGATATGTGCAATGCATGAAATAAATTCTTATGAAAATATAGTTTATATATATATATATTAGTTAAAAATGAATAAAAATCAATATTTATTATATGAAATAAAGATACACATATTTTGAAAAAAAAAAAAAAAAAAGAGCAAATTGTGTGTGTGTGTATATATTTCTACCATTATTAAACTTTTATGAAATATGGAACAACAAAATACAACAACAATATTGACAAAAAGAAATTTCTAAATTTCACCGAGGCTTTTAGGTGAAAAAAAAAAAGCAAATAAAGTAATATAAAAATAACATTCTATAACACAAATTATTCATCCAACAAAACAAAGATGTACATGAGAATAAAAAAATCACGATGTTTTAGTGACATCCATTACCTCTTAGCTTCCTTTTAGCATTTACTCCATCAATAAAAATTCTACATTCTTCATAAGATGTTACACAAACAATACCAAAAAAAAAAAAAAAAAACACACAATCACAAACACAAGCACAAAATATTAACGAAAAAAAGTAACTACAAAATAGAAATTCATGTAAAAGATACTTGGGACTTGAGGAAGAAGGGTTTGTAAAAACAAAAGGGTAGAAATGGTAGAGAGAGAAAGGGAGAGAGAGTAAACCACATAGAAGGTTTTAGTGTAGTGCTATATATATATATTTATAGTATGTTAGTTTGGTTTAAAACTATGCACATTGTTGAGTAATAGTTGATTTAAAACTCTTTAGTTTGCTAAGTAGTTGTCGGTTTTGACTCTCATTTTGACATGGTAAATAAATTAATAAAAAAATGTTAAGTAAAATTGTGGGACAACCAAAACTTATGTGGCAAATTATTAAAAGGTCAACTAATAGTCAAACTTCTTTAGTTTGGCTTAAAATTCTCCATGTTGTTGAGTAATAGTGGGTATAAAATTTTCCATGTTACTAAGTTGTAGTCGATTTGAAATTCTCTATGTCGTTTAGTAATAGTTTATTTAAAACTCATCATTTTGTTGAGTAGTAATCTATTTAATAAAAAAAATGATGTGTAACACTGTGAGACTACCAAAACTTATGTTTTTTGAAACCTAATCCCAACACGAGTATCTCTAGACTCTACTATTGCAGTCTAATCAAAGAAATTAAAAAATAAAATAAATTAATGAAAGCCCTCAAGTGTTCTCTCCATATGGAGATGTATTCAATCAATTTATACTTTGATCTCAATTCTTCAATGTATCTTATGTCATATTATTATCCTATTTTGTAAAAGATTAGAGATATACTACCTATTTTCCCCAACTTCAATAGGTTTATGATTACCCTTGTTCCAATATCACGGCTAGATTGTAACCTCACATAAAGAAGACAAACATCGACATTATCTAAGTGTTTTATATGTCGTGGGATTTCAATGTTACTCTAGGACTTAGGAAGTCATCTAATACGAGATTGTAAAATTGTATCGGGTACAAATATAATATATATATATATATATATAACAAAAAAAAAATATAGGAGAAAAACCATCAAGTAAAAACAGAAGTATTAGAAAAACTTAGATGAAAAAAAGGGACATACCAAGATTAGGGTTTGTTAGTTGTAGATTTAGATTTGTAAAAGTACCACCTTTAGTACCACGATACTTGTCCTAGGCCTCCCAACAAGCCTAATGGGCAATCAATAAGCATTGATTTGGGAGTGTTGGTTGGAATGTAGGGACTATCACAGAGCAAGGAAGAGAATGGAAGAGTCTTACATTTATGGTCCGTTTGGATTGAGGGGGAGGGAGAGGGAGTGGGAGTGGAGTTGAGTAGAGTAGAGTAAATTTAGCACAAAATTAGCTTATTTGTAGTCAACTCTACCCTACTCCCCTCCACTCTCCCTCCTTCCCCCCTCCATCCAAACAGGCCATTAGGGTTTGAGAAGCGATGATTATTCTAACCTCTAACGTTTAGGTTTGAGGAGGGACGATACTTAAAAACCAATTAATTAATAAACTAAAAACCAAATAATAAACTAAATTTAAAAAATAATAATAAGGTGTAGATTGGTGAGACATTTTAAATTGTCAACAAAAAGTTAAAGGTTTCGATTTTATAGTATATATAGATAATAATTAAAAATAAAAATACAAATCCAAAGAATTTATAGTGATTATATACTGTACCTAAAAAAAATTTATGAGTCATTACATTTAGTATTTTATTTTGCTTTTTAGGATGATACATTAACAAACTATAGTTTGTGTAAATTTAAACTTTTACTTTTTAGCATTTTTTATTTTTATTTTTATTTGTATTGAAAGGAAGATATAGGCACATTAATCAAATTTATTATTATTATTTTTTTGTATATAAAAAAGTATAGTCAAACGATAACCAATTAACCTTTTTTTTTTTTTACAAAGTAGAATTTCTACTCTAACTTAATCTAAGTGTTTATATGTGTGAAGCTCCTCTTGGAGGTTTGAACCTCGGTCCTTGCCCCCCACACCCCACACCCCACAAGCACTTATACTTATGAAATGATCACTGCACTAAGAGTGCGCGGTGGTGGTAACCAATTAACCTGATTTGTGAATCCACTTGCAATTTATTTAGGACAATCCATTTTCGACCTGATCCAATCTCTCAACAAGGACATGTTTGTGTTGTTATCTTTTAGGGATATTGCAACGTTGGGTTTGATATAAGCGTTTTTGTAGTGTTCATAATACTTATTGTACGTGTATTTTGTGTCAAACAAACTACTTGCTAGTTTGAACATGATAGAAAACGCATTGATTGATGAAGATCAAGTTCATTGTGTGTAGATGTGGCAAAATTGGACACGACCCGTGACCTCGACATGACACGAAATTAGCAGATTATAGGTTGAAACTTATTGGGTTTGTGTCATATTTGGATTGACATAACTAACTCATTTAATAAACGGGTTGGGTTAGTGTCTATCATATGAAACTCGTTTGACTCGTCTGACCCATTTAATTAAATAACATTTTACTAATATACCCTTCAAACCCTATGTATATAAACTTATTAATTGTTGTAACTTATTTTCTTTGACATATTATGATTGATTATTTATAATATTAAGATATACTTTAGTTTTGAATGATTATTTATGATGAAATTACTCGTTAGTTGTGAATTTTATATTAAAAATATTTATATGTTTGGTTTTTCATAATTTATATTAACTTGGTTCGTACTAATATTTGTTTTTTCTTTTCGTTTTGATAAAATTTGATAAACAGGTTGATATGATTAACCCGTTTAATAAATAGGTTGTGTTAGAGTTGAAAAATCTTGACCCGTTTAATAAATATGTTGAGTTATTGTTGACTCATATAGTTGGATACTCATTAGTTAACATGACACAAACCCGACGCGTGAACACAAATTGCCACACTTAATTGTGTGCGAGTTAGAGATGTAATTAAATGAAGTTTATGATGGCCAAAGTGCAGGACCAGCTCTAACCGGAGTTGTCAGATATATAGAACAGAGCAACGCCCAAGCGTTACTCCAAAACGTACACTGAAGTAATTTGGGTGTCACTCCATTCAACAATGGGATGATTTCAATATATACAACCGGTCCCATTCATTTGGATGATAAAACATTAACCATTACATTATACCCAAAAAAAAAAAAAGAAGATAAAACATTAACCACCAAGAACAGGAAAGTGCTCTCTCAATGTGTACATTGTTTATAAGGCTATTTGGCTGTGAATTTTGTCCTATCTCTCAAGAGTGGAGCATCATCAGTCACGAGTTTGGGCATTGTACTAAAATATACAAGCTAGAATGAAGGCCAGTATTAAATTATTGGTATTCATGGATGCTAGCTTTGGACGAAGAAAATCAACTATATATCCAAAATTTGTGCCATTGTTGCTTCAATCTGAGAAAGTCAATTACCAAAAAAACGAAAGGTGATTTATTAAATTCCATTATGTGTAGTACTGTTAACACTCATCCTTCTTGATAATGTGAGACAAGTTAATAGGTTTGATTTTGATAGTTACTCTGCTATCTTTACTTGAATGGTCACTTTCTTGCATGTACGAGTCGAGCTTGTCCTCCAGGCCGCATGCAGCAGATATTTTTTTTAATAAACAGCAGAAGATTTGGCTGAAATCAAAAGAAAGTGACTAGACTACATTAATTTTTGTTGTTGACACTTGACTGTCACAGAATAGATTATTATTATTATTATTATTATTATTTCAATTCATTGTACCTTTCAAGTTGGGTGTCCACGAATTAATTCAGGTCAAGTTTGTGCTCAATTCAGACTCAACTTGATCACTTTAAGAGGAGGCAGAACTGAACCTGCCATTGACGAGGAAGGAACGGCAGTTCACAGAGACAGAACTAAGTTGAGGCTGAGGGGGGCCATGCCTACCACCCCCCCCCCCCCCCCCCCCCCCCCCCCCAAGCCTTTGAAATATTCACATTTAGTATATATATTCACACACAAAATTTTACTTTTGTCCCTAAGATTATAATATACTTCACCCCTTCTCCCAAAAAATTTACAAGTTGACTCATGAAATCCCAAAAAAGAAAATTTATTAAATTCAACATTTTTATCTAGATGTCTTGAGAATATCAAGAAAAACTTTTAGACAAACATTGTACAATTTACAAATCCGGATAACAAGAAAAATCTAGAAAAGAATTCACAAACCTAGATAATAAAGCTTTATTATTTATATATTTAGTTAACCCTCCATTATCCTGTAATTGTTTAACAGCTATCATATTTTTTTTACTATTTTTTCAAACTTGCAACTTTTGAAAGGAAAAGATCTTAAATCTTTATGCTATCTCACCAATAAATGTCTCACTCTTTTTTTGGCTCAATATTAATGCATGACCATGATTAGACATTATTTTAGTTTTTTTTTTTTTTTTTTTAGTGTAATGTTTGACATGAATTTGAACTTTTACGTTTTAACTATATTTTTTTCTAAGATTTTTTTTTTTAACTATAATTATTATAATGCTAGAGATACTTTTTTTTTTTTTTTTTGCAAAAAAAAAAATTATAAGTTGTTGTTCTGGGTAATTTTTACTAGTATTCATCTGTACTTTCCACTAATATCACTTTTTCACTTACCAATAATTTTTCACCACATTAGTAGTTTGTAAAAATTTTTGTACAAAAAAAGTATATCTCTAGCATTTTTCTTATTTATATAGCATTACGAAGATGTTAGGAAAACAATTATGAGAAAAGAATAAGTATATTGATTTTTTTATTAAAAGAAATTATAAAGAATAAAGAATCAATTCAACCTCAATCCCATGTTGATAAAATCAAAATGTGTTAATTGAGCTACAAAGAATTTAATTATAAATTTCTACTATTGATTTATTTTATCAAAAAAATACAAATAATTCAAAAACTAATGCTAATAATGCATTGTTGCCAACCTCTAGTATTAATATTCCAATATTTGAGAATTTTTGAACAAAGAACTTTGGCCCCCCAAGTTTTAATCGTGGTTCCATCCTTTGCGGTTTGGATGGCTTGTGTCCCAACTAATGGTTGTCACTAGTGCATTAACTCAAGGTTGCCAGCCTTTCCTTTTCTTTTTTCTTTTTTTTTTCTTTTAGGGTCTGTTTAGATACTGCTTATTACTGAAAACTAAAAATTGAAAATATTGTAGTAAAATAATTTTTAAATGTATGAATAGTGCCATGGGACCCAAATTTATATTGAAATTTGAATTTGGATGACTTTTGTATCACATTAACAATGTCATGTGACCCTAAAAAACGCAAAATGCAGCACTGAAATAATTTTCAGTGCTACGCAAACGAACACTTAGAGTATGTTTAGATACCGCTTGATGGATCTTTGGAAATCAGTAGGCTAAAAGTCTTGGGCATTGATGATCTTAAGGCTGAGTCCTGAAAAAACAAATACAAAATCAGAGGAGACCGGTGGAGGCCGGCCAAGAATCCTCCGATGGTAAAGTCAGTGGGTTTATAATTCCAAATAAAAATGAAGCCTTTTTGGGGATTTTTTTTTTTTTTTTTTTTTTTTTTTTTGTGGAAAGATGTCTCAATGCCCTGCCTTATCATTGGTGAATGCTTATATAGCACTCATCTTGGGACAGTTATTTGTTTGGTAACTGCTTCTATTGTTGAGGAATTTCAGAAGACTCGGAAGTAACTTCCATAATTGCCATGGAAGTTATATTATTTGGGTGTTTTCCATAACTGTCACTAGTGACTGGCTATAGTGACGAATTGTACCCTTTCGTGTTCCAGGCAAAAAGCTAGTCCAAAAATTGTATAGTAACTTAGAATGTATGTAGCTCGTCCAGGCGCGTGGACGAGTCGCCTAAACCTGGACAAGCACATTATTACACAGTTCTACGTTCGCTTCTCTTGTTGTTTCCCTTGGACGACCTCTGTGGACGAGTTTGGAGTTAGTGTGTTTTAATACACTATCATCGCTTATTGCTAAAAATTGAAAATACTGTAACAAAATAATTTTTAAATGTGTGAATAGTGTTTTGGAACTCAATTTTAACTTAATTTTTGCATTTTTTCATACTTGTGAGTCCCGTGAACAATGCATGGGATCCACATTTAAAATGCCAAATGCAAATTATTTTGCTTTTCATTACAATCCAAACATACACTTAGGGTATGTTTGAATACCACTTATTTTGCTCAAAATTGAAAACACTGTAGTAAAATAATTTTTAAATATGTGAATAATATTGTGAGACCCATTTTTAATAAAAGTTTTGGTGAAAAAAGAAGTTTATGGGTCCCGTAAATAGTGCATGTAACCCACTGAAAAAGAAAAAACCACGCTTCTCCCAAAAAAAAAAAAAAAAAAACTGAATGCAAACGCAAACGCAAAGAAGGCAATTGAAATGATTTTTCAACTACATCCAGTGTCTGTCAATGAGTTTGTGCACTGTTCACAGGATTAACAAACCTCTTTTTCCAGTAAAACTTTCATTAAAAATGGGTCTCACAATACTATTCACACATTTAAAAATAATTTTACTACAGTGTTTTCAGTTTTCAACAATAAGCGGTATCCAAACAAACCTTTATTAATTTTTTTTTTTCAATTCATTGTACATTCCAAGTTAGGTGTCCACGAATTGATTCGGTCAAGTTTGTGCTTAACTTAGACTAAACTCAATCACTTCAAATAGGGGTAGAACTGAACCTGCTATTGACCAAGAAGGAATGGCGGTTTGGATGGCTTGGGTCCCAACTAATGGCCATCAAATGTCAGTCTGAGTCAATAAATTAAAATAGCAAGGATAGGAGATTTTTGCTGGATTTTGTCAAAAAACTCAAGATCTCTGCCACATCTAGTTTAAGATATCAAGATCTCCACTAAATATGGATAGAGAACTTGCCAAAAAGGGTGGAAGAGAGGGACAATAGTTAGATCGGCTCTAACGTGTTGAGAGAAGCCAAAACTGAGACTCGAATCGACTTCGTTAAATCTTCATCTCGCAAACAAAACCGTCATCGATTGCCATGGTGATCAGATTGGTCGGCCTTCATATTAGATAGAAAACTACAGGTCGAATCTTCATATCAAACATAAAGACTCGGCGTTCATATCAGTAGCTTTACTATATTGTCAGTCCTTTTTATTGCAAGTTATGTTTTGGGGAAAGATATAGTAAAGCCACTGGCTAAATGCGTGGTTAAAAAGAAAGTAGCTTTTTATGTGCTGTACTGCACTTAAAAAATGTGGCTAAAGGTGAATTGATGTTTGTGTATTTGTTTATAATATATTATTATGTTATTATTATTATTATTATTTTTTTTTTACTGAAAGGGTAGAATTATGTTATATATAAAAATGGTATGGTTGAGTTTATAACTTAAATTATACAATGTCAGACTGTGTGCCTTACCGATCCATCCAACGACCAATTGGTAAAGGATGAGGAGAACAAATCTTTTATAGCATTCGATCGCAGACCAAGCCCATTGGTATTAGAGCGAATTGTGAAATCCCTCACATATAATAATAAAAATAATAATAATAATAATAGTGTTGTATATATTGAGTGATGTATTTATATTTTGTATTATTATCTTGCTACAAACTTTATTTGGTTTTAGTTGATTTGACATTTCTTGATGTGTTCATTACATTTGGAACTCGAATCTTTCTTTTCCCATTCTAATTATCAAAATAAATTATCCAAAAAATACTTGAATGGGTCATTTTTAATTTTTATGACATAAATGACTTGTTTGTGTCTTCCATTTAAAAAAAAAAAAAAAAATCTTAAGAATTTTGTTACATTTAGCTTGGCCCGTTACAAAAATTTTCTGACTCTGTCACTGTGCGAATACTATACAGTTTTCCAATTTATAATCAGGACAACAACAAAATTTTAGTAGTAAAAATTCCGTATTATTTAATAATTGGCAGGAGTTGAGTAGTTCGAGCTCACCACAAAGCCAAAAACGTGTTATATTTTATAACTAAAGGTTTTGCACTCAAATCTTTGATAACGCACATGTATCGTAGGCCACTCTAACATGGGAAGTAGGTGAGGTAGGTGCAATTTTTTTTTGGTTAAAGGTAATTGCAAAATTCACGCCATCTGAATTTAATACCCAACAACATGCAGGAAAAAGAGAAATAAGAGATTTAGTAAAGAACTGAGAATACTACATAATAGAATGACCAGGTTACTTTTGGTGTGGGAGTAAATGCATGACAGCAAGTTTTGTTTTAAATAATTAAGGATTGGAATTCGTCACCCAAGTACTTCACAATTTTTTTTTTTTTTTACTTTTTTTTTTATATTAATAGTTAAGATTTAAGGTCTGTTTTAATACTGTTTATTAATAAAAATTAAAAAATGAAAAAATTATAATAAAATAATTTTTAAATATGTAAATAGTATCGTGTAACTTAATTTTTTTTTAATTATTAAAATATGTACTTGCAAGTCTCCCACACAAAAAACATCACTCTGAAAACATCACTCTGAAAACTTTCATTTCCGTGCAGTCCAAAAGTTGTAAAATAATTTTTAAATTTATGAATAGTACTATGTGCCCGTTTGGCCTCAGCGTCCACGTTTAGGATTCTGCGTTTTCCCTTTTTTTTTTTTTTGTGAACAGTAAAATTACTGTGCGGGGGACAGAAATTACTGTTCACACACTATTTTTTACTGTTCACGTAATAAAAAAATATTAAAAATAGGTTCCACGGTACTATTTACACATTTAAAATTTATTTTGCTACAGTGTTTTCAGTTTTCAGTTTTCAGTTTCAGCAACAATAAGTTCAATCCAAACGAATCCTATGAGACCCATTTTTAATAAAAAAGTTACTGAAAAATGAAATTTATGAGTCTCATAAACAGCGCACAAAACCCACTAATATGCTAAAAAGATAAAAAAAAGTCAAACATTTTTACTCCTATACATAAACAATGTATAAACAGTAACCATAACAGCAAAGTTTGTCTCTCAAACGCTAAAAAAAAAAAAAAAAAAAAAAAAAAAAAAAAAAAGCCCGCCAGACGCAGACGCGCTGGATCGAATCCAAATGTAACCTTAGAAAAATCTTCCGTAGAACAGGGGTCGTCAACTTTTCTGGGCCAAAAATAAACAATTGATGATGTCATTGTTACCTAATTTGCCTTAATTGGTGCTCAGTGATTTCCCAAGTGTCAGTGTCCAATGCATGCATGCTGCTGGGCCCGACAATTTTATTGCTGAACATCAATGCCGATATGGATGTGGTTGTTAATTGGTGGTGTCGTTTTCTTTAGTCGTAGGTCGATCTCGCAAAATTGAACTCAAACTTGATAATATGACTTGAACGGTTGAACCCGAAAGAAAATACTTGATCCAAAATAAACAAGTCAACTTATATTTGACCCGCTTAACTTATGGGTTGAATCAGGTCCACTTGTACTCATCCCGCTTTTAACATGAATGTTTTTCCCCCACCTATCAGATTCAAATTAGACAATACAGTATATTTATTATTTACAATTTTACTTGCACACGCTACATCACACTTGTATACGAGCTTGAAATCATTATAATAATAATAATAATTAGTCGATGATATGTGCAATGCATGGAATAAATTCTTATGAAAGTATAATTTATATATATATATATATATATATTAGTTAAAAATGAATAAAAATCAATATTTATTATATGATATAAAGATACACATATTTTGAAAAAAAAAAAAACACACAAAATATTAATGAAAAAAAGTAACTACGAAGTAGAAATTCATGTAAAAGATACTTGGAACTTGAGCAAGAAGGGTTTGTAAAAACAAAAGGAGAGAGAGAGAGAGAGAAAGAGAGTAAACCGTACAAAAGGTTTTAGTGTAGTGCTATATATATATAGTAGGTTAGTTTGGTTTAAAACTCTGCACATTGTTGAGTAATAGTTTATTTAAAACTCTTCAGTTTGCTAAGTAGTTATTGTTTTTAACTCTCATTTTAACATATTAAATAAATTAATAAAAAAATATTAGTTAAAATTTTAGGACAACCAAAACTTACGTGGCAAATTATTAAAAGGTCAACTAGTAGTCAAACTTCTTTAGTTTGGCTTAAAATTCTTGATGTTGTTGAGTAATAGTGGGTATAAAATTTTCCATGTTACTAAGTTGTAGTTGATTTGAAATTCTCTATGTCGTTCAGTAATAGTTTAATTAAAACTCATTAGTTTGCTTAGTAGTAATCTATTTAATAAAAAAATGACGTGTAACATTGTGGGACTACCAAAACTTATGTTTTTTGAAACCTAATCCCCACACGAGTATCTCTAGACTCTACTATTGCAATCTAATTAAAGAAACTAAAAAATAAAATAAATTAATGAAAGCCCTCAAGTGTTCTCTCCATATGGAGATGTGTTCAATCAATTTATACTTTGTTCTCAATTCTTCAATGTATCTTATGTTCTATTATTATCCTATTTTGTAAAAGATTAGAGATATACTACCTATTTGCCCTAACTTCAATAGCTTTATGTTACCCTTGTTCCAATATCATGGCTAGATTGTAACCTCACATAAAGAAGACAAAAATCGACATTATCTAAGTGTTTTATCTGTCGTGGGATTTCAATGTTAGTCTAGGACTTGGGAAGTCATCTAATATGAGATTGTAAAATTGTATCGGTTACAAATATAATATATTATATATATATATATATATAACAAACAAACAAACAAACAAAAAAATACAAGAGAAAAACCATCAAGTAAAAACAGAAGTATTAGAAAAACTTAGATGAAAAAAAGGGACATACCAAGATTAGGGTTTGTTAGTTGTAGATTTAGATTTGTAAAAACACCACCTTTAGTACCACGATACTGTCCTAGGCCTCCCATTAAGCCTGATGGGCAATCAAGAAGCATTGATTTGGGAGTGTTGGTTGGAATGCAGGGACTATCACAAAGCAAGGAAGAGAAGGGAAGAGTCTTACATTTATGGTCCGTTTGGATTAAGGGAAAGGGAGGGGGAGTAGAGTAGAGTATAGTAGATTTAGTACAAAATTAGCTTATTTTTAACCAACTCTACTCTACTCCCCTCCACTCCTCCTCCTTCCCCCCTCCATCCAAACAGACCATTAGGGTTTGAGAAGCAATGATTATTCTAACCTCTAACGATTAGGTTTGAGGAGGGACGATACTTAAAAACCAATTAATTAATAAACTAAAAACCAAATAATAAACTAAATTTAAAAAATAATAATAAAGTGTAAATTTGTGAGACATTTTAAAATGTCAACAAAAAGTTAAAGGTTTTAATTTTATAGTATATATAAGATAATAATTAAAAATACAAATACAAATCCAAAGAATTTATAGTGATTATATACTGTACCAAAAAACAATTTATGAGTCATTACATTTAGTATTTTATTTTTGTTTTTTAGGATGATACATTAATAAACTATAGTTTGTGTACATTTAAACTTTTACATATTTTTTAACTTTTACTTTTTAGCATTTTTTATTTTTATTTTTATTTTTATTGAAAGGAAGATATAGGCACATTAATCAAATTTATTATTATTATTATTATTATTATTATTATTTTGTATATAAAAAAATATAGTCAAACGGTAACCAATTGACTTTTTTTTTTTTTTTTTTTTACAATATAGAACTTCTACCTTAGCCTAATCTAAATGTATATGTATGTGAAACTTACTCTTGGAGACTTGAATCCCGATCCTTGCCCCCCCCCCCCCCCAAACACCCCACAAGTACTTATACTAGTAGAGTGATCACCGCACCAAAGATGCGTGATGGTGGTAACCAATGAACCTACTTTGATTGACCCAATTCACTTGCAATTTATTTAGGACGATCTGTTTCCAACCTGATCCAATCTCTCAACAAGGACAAGTTTGTGTTGTTTTCTTTTAGGGATATTTTGATTTTGGGCTTGATATAAGCGTTTTTGTAGTGTTCATAATACTTATTGTGCATGTATGTTGGTGTGTTAGACAAACTACTTGCTAGTTTGAACACAATAGAAAACACATTGAGAGATGAAGATCAAGTTCATTGTGTGTAGGGGTGGCAAAATTGGACATGACTCGCGAACTCAACATGACACGACACGAAATTAACAGGTTATGGATTGAAGTTTAATGGGTTCGTGTCATATTTGGGTTAACACGACTAACCCATTTAACAAACAGGTTGGGTTAGTGTCTATCATATGGAACCCGTTTGACCCGTCTGACACATTTAATTAAATAACATTTTACTAATATATTCTTCAAACCCTAGGTATATAAACTTATTAGTTGTTGTGGCTTTTTTTTTTTTTTTTTGGACATATTATGATTGATTATTTGTAATATTAAGATATGCTTTAATTTTGAATGATTATTTATGATAAAATTACTTGTTAGTTATGAATTTATATTAAAAATATTTATATGTTTAGTTTTTCATAATTTGTTTTAATTTGGTTCGTACTAAAATTTGTTTTTTCTTTTCGTTTTAATAAAATCTGATAAATAGGTTAATATGATTGACCCGTTTAATAAACATGTTGAGTTATTGTTGATCCATATAGTCAGATACTCATTAGTCAACATGACATGTACCCGACACGTGAAGACGAATTGCTACCCTTAATTGTGTGCGAGTAAGAAATGTAATTAAATGGAGTTGATGATGGCCAAAGTGTAGAACCAGCTGTAACCGGAGTTTGTCAAATATATAGAATAGAGCAACACCCAAGCGTTACTCCAAAACGTACAATGAAGTAATGCTTTGGGTGTCACTCCTTTCAACAATGGGATGATTTCAATATATACAACCAGTCCCATTCCTTTGGATGATAAAACATTAACCATTACATTATCCAAAAAAAAAAAAAGAAAAAAAAAAAAAGAGAGAAAACATTAACCATCAAGAACAGGAAAGTGCTCTCTCAATGTGTACACTGTTTATAAGGTATTTAGTGAACGTTTGGATGCAGTTGAAATGATTTTTCAGCTGTGTCCAATGTCTGTCAGTGGGTTTGTATACTGTTCACAAGACCCACAAACATCTTTTTTCAACAAACCTTTCATTAAAAATAGGTCTCACAATACTATTCACATATTTAAAAATTATTTTATTACAATGTTTTCAGTTTTCAGTAATAAGCTGTATCTAAACAGACATTTATTATTCTTTTTTTTAATTCATTGTACATTCCAAGTTGGGTGTCCACGAATTGATTCAGTCAAGTTTGTGCTTAACTTAGACTCAACTTGATCACTTCAGATGGAGGCAGAACTGAACTTGCCATTGACCAAGAAGGAACGGTGGTTTGGATGGCTCGGGTCCCAACTAACAGCCATCAAATGTCAATCCAAGTCAATAAATTTAAACAATCAGATTGGCAATTTTTGCTGGATTTTGTCAAAAAAACTCAAGATCTCTACCACATCTAGTTTAAGATATCAAGATCTCCACTAAATATGGACAAAGAACTTGCCTGAAAAGGGTGGAAGAGAGGGACAATAGTCGGATCGGCTCTGATGTGTTGAGAGAAGCCAAAATTGAGACTCAAATCGACTTCATTAAATCTTCATCTCACAAACAAAACCATCATCAATTACCATGGTGATCAGATTGGTCGGCCTTCATATCAAATAGATGACTATAGGTCGAATCTTTATATCAGATATGAACATTCGGCCTTCATATCAGTAGCTTTACTATATTGTCAATCCTTTTATTGCAAGTTATGTTTTGGGGAAAGATATAGTAAAGCCACTGGCTAAATGTGTGGTTAAAAAGAAAGTAGCTTTTTATGTGCTATACAACACTTAAAAAATGTGGTGGAAGGTCAATTGATGTTTGTGTATTTGTTTATAATATACTAGTTTCTAAGCACGTGCTCACATGCGTGTCTATAGACTCTTCTATTTTTGGGTAAATTTTAATAATTTATATCCATTATAATTTGACATTACTACATTTTCGAATCACACAAAAAAAAAAAAAAATCTAGGGGTGTGATGAAAATCTGATAAGTATTATGAATTTGTTATTGATGTGCAACGAACAAAAAATCTATTTCAATTAGGAATAATATGTGGGGAAGTTTTATTGTACACGTTTCCTTTTTATGAGAAATTCTATTCAGAAAATGTGGAGAAAGTAATTACGTGGGGAGTTTTTTAAGCTGTTGAGTAGAAGTAGGAATTTATTAGAAGTAGAAAGGCATTTCAACGTAAAAATAGGAATTTATTATTTTTGTCAATTTACTATTTTAACCCCATTTTTAAGTTTTAGGTAGGGGTATTTTTTACAGTAAAAAAACAATAACTAATTTTCTTTTGTCAATTTACTATTTTAACCCCATTTTTAAATTGTTGGTTAATTAATTTAGGGGTATTTTTTACAGTAAAAAAAAGTAATAACTAACTTTCTGAATCTTCTTAATATATTAATTAATATATTAATATATACAGATGAGAAATTCTATTCAGAAAATGTGGGGAAGGTAATTACGTGGGGAATTTTTTAAGCTACTGAGTAGAAGTATGAATTTATTAGAAGTAGGAAGACATTTCAACGAAGAAGTAGGAATTTATTATTTTTATCAATTTACTATTTTAACCCTATTTTTAAATTGTTGGTTAACTAATTTATGGGTATTTTTTAGAGTAAAAAAAGCAATAACTAACTTTCTGAATCCTTTTAATATATATAGATTATTATGTTATATATATATATATATATTGACTGAAAGGGTAGAATTATGTTATATATAAAAATGGTATGGTTGAGTTTATAATAATAATAATAATATAGTGTTGTATATACTAAGTGATGTATTTATATTTTTTATTATTATCTTGCTTCAAACTTTATTTGGTTGGCATTTCTTGATGTGTCCATTTTACATTTGGAGCTTGAATCTTTCTTTTCCCATTCTAATTATCAAATTAAATTAAAAAAAAAAAACTTGAATGACTCGTTTTTAATTTTTATGACATAAATTACTTTTTTGGGGTCTTCCATTTAATATATATATATCTTTAAGAATTTTGTTACATTTAGCTTGACCCCCCTTACAAAAAGTTTCTGGCTCTGTCACTGTGCAAATACTATACAGTTTTCCAATTTATTATCAGAACAACAACAAAATTTTAGTAGTAAAAATTATTGTTTAATAATTGGCAAGAGTTGAGTAGTTCGAGCTCACCACAAAGCCAAAAAAATGTTATAACTAAAGGTTTTGCACTCAAATCTTGGACAAAATGGGCTTCTGCCATTTTCGAGCAAATTATATAGGGAAATGCCTCCCCTCCCAAACTAAATAGGGAAATGCCCCTCTTTTAAAACTTGATTTTTGATAAATCGAGTTAGGAAAAAAAAAATTGAAGCCCTATAATAGCGTTTTAAGAAGCCTATAGTGACGTTTTAAGAACTTATAGTGACGTTTTTTTAACTCGACTTCAAAGAAATCAAGTTATAGGTAAAAAAGTGCCACTATAGGTCAATTTCATTTCCTATAACTTGATTTCATTGAAGTTGAGTTAAAAAACGTCACTATAGGCTTATTAAAAACGTCACTATAGGGCTTAACTCAATTTATCAAAAATCAAGTTTTAAAAGAGAGGTATTTCCCTATTTTTTTTGGGAAAGAAGGCATTTTCCTATATAATTTGCTCAAAAATGGCAGAAGCCCATTTTGTCCCTCAAATCTTTGATAACATATATGTATCGTAGGCCACTCTAACATGGGGGTAGGTGATGTAGGTGCAAATTTTTATTTTATTTTATTTATTTATTTATTTGGTTAAAGGTAGGTGCAAAATTCACGCCATTTGAATTTAATACCCAACAACATGCAGGAAAAATAGAAATAAGAGATTTAGTAAAGAACTGAGAATACTACATAATAGAATGACTAGGTTACTTTTGGTGTGGGAGTAAATGACAGCAGGTTTTGTTTTCAATAATTAAGGATTGGAATTCGGTGTAATTCACCCAAGTCCTTCACAATTTTTTTTTTTTTAAACTTTTTTACCTTTATTTTTTTTATTTTTTTCTTTTTTTTTTTTATGTTTAATGGTTGAGATTTAGAGTTTGTTTGGATACTGCTTATTACTGAAAACTAAAAACTGAAAACATTATAGCAAAATAATTTTTAAATATATGAATAGTTTCGTACAACTTAATTTTAAAAAAAAATTGTTAAAATCTGTATTTATGAGTCTCATAAATAATGCATAGGACCCATACAAAAAACACACTCAGAAAACTTACATTTCAGTGCAGTCCAAACGTTGCAACTTTAGTCTACTAATTGCATCAATCTCAATCCAACAATTAAATTTAACCATGTCAGGTACGGTTGGAAAAACCATGAACAAACGTTTCTGTTTTAAATGTACCCATGACAGACTGAGGTACGGTTGGAAAAAATTTAAAGAACGGGGGATTTGTGCTCAAAATAAAGAAGTTACGATGCATGATTTTTCACTAAAAAGGCGCTAGCTTCAAAAAAGGCTAGACCAGGATAAAGATCCTTGTAGCCGACTTGTAAAATTTTACTGTAAATTAAACCTAACTCATTGGTAAAAATAAATAAATAAATAAGTGAATCTAATAAAGTGGCATGGAACTTGTCGGCCAAAATGGGTAATTGGCAATAATTTTTCAACTATATAGTTAGCAGTTAATGTTTGCGAACTATATTTTTTACTAACATCTCAAGTCTAAGAGACTCGATTTTGGCATATAAATTGAGTCTTAGAGATTTAATTTTTAAAGTCTGATCACGTCTGATGTGGCATCTTTTTTTATGTGGTGACTACCTGAAAATCAAGTCTCTAAGATTTGATTTGTAAACCAAAAAAATTTTAAAAATTTCTTAGTCCCAAGTCTCATGTACAAGCTAAAACACCCAAACTGAAACACCAAAAAAAAAAAAAAAAAAAAAAAAAAATACAATCAGATCAGAGAGAGAGAAAGACTCACGTGGCCTAGGTGCGCCCCCGCGGCCTGGGTCTCAACCCGATCCAGTGCAGGTGCTGTTTTCTTCGACTTCTTTTCTTTTTTTTTTCTTCTTCAGCATTTTTTTTTTTCTGGCTCTGATTTCTTTGTTTTGTTGGTGCTGTTGTTCTTTTGTTGGAGCTGTTGGTTGTTCTTTTTTATGGTCTGGGCTTATAAATCGATCTGGCCTTATAAATCAAGTCTTAGAGACTCAATTTTCATGTGGGCCCCACATGAAAAAAAATGCCACATTAGATGTGATCAGACTATAAAAATCGAGTCTCTGAGACTCGATTTATATGCCAAAATCGAGTCTCTTAGACTCGAGATGCTAATAAAAAATATAGTTTGCAAACATTGACTGCTAACTATATAGTTGGAAAATTATTGCTAGTTACGGGCCGAACTTGTCCTGCACAAACCCAACATCTATATATTTAATTCTGAGAGACGTCCAACCTTTAGAGCCTTTCGGAAAGAAACTATGAATGAATCGAGAAATGTACATCTTGCATCAAAATATAAAGTACAAAAACGTCATCTCTATCTCTCTTCTTTCAGATTATAGCAAATTTTTTTCAGTTTATATCAAATTGCAATTATATTAGTTATTAGATATGAAATTCGTTTCAATTTTTTTATTTTCTTATTTTCCGGTAAATTAAGGAGGCAAATATTATCTGAAAGGATTTTTTTCTTTTTTTTTTTTTTTTTTTTGGGGTGATGAAGTATATACTTTCTAGCATAGAAGAATATAATTACTCATTTGATTTTTACAGAAGAGTTATGTTGGGATACCTCCATGGCTAAATGAGATGTGCAACAGCATATACTTCCGCACTTGCATCATGCATCAAGATGCGAAGAAGAACGATTTGGACCACTTTTGCATAGATTGCCGTCGGTCTCTGTGTTCAAATTGTCTTTCCGCACACATGCATCACAATTATGTTAAGGTCTACTTCTTTCATTCCCTTCTCCTTATATCTGCATCTTTTGTGAGGAACCTGTCTAAAGAATGTGATTGGTATGCGGTTTTATAATCTTGAAGATTCGGAGATACGTTTACAATGATGTTATTAATCGGAAAGACTTGTGCAACCTCTTCAACTGTTCCGGGATACAGGTTTGTAAACTGCAAACTGCTTTTTGAATTAGATGTTATCTTAATAGTTGTCCACCAGCCTCAATGCAAGCTCTCCACTTGTGCACGAGGCTCTTTTTATTTTTATTTTTTTAGTTTAGTATCATAACTTTAGAATTAAGTGTATGTTAGATTATATTATGCATTTGAGAATGTACTGATATAACCACTCTCACTACACACATAAGCGTATGATTTAAATGTTTTTTCACTGTTCAATTTTTGTGGCTAATGTTATGGTATATATACAAATGCATGTGCAATATCCCGTGCACCTCACCTATATATGAACAGTATCCATATATATATATATATATATATCAACAAAAACAAATATTCATATACTTACAAAAATAATAAAGAGAAATGAACAAAATGTAAGCTCTATGTGCGTTTTTAAAGACTTTTTTAGTTTCTTTTATCTTTTTCTTTTTCTTTTTCTTTTTTCCTTTTCTTTTAAGGATTCCCTAATGGTTTCTATATAGCTTCAAATTAAAAAAAAAAAAAAAAAAAAAGTAACCTAAAAAATAATCTCACATACGTGAATAATATGAAACTAACAAAAAATATTCAATATATATAGCGAGTATAAATTATAAAAACGTTTTAAAGATTCAATAACTTGGAACCTTGCATGCAGATGAAGAATTTTTTTAAAAAAAATTGTGTTAATCTTGTGAGACACTTTGAGACAACATCATTATAAATAGAAAGAAGCCAAAAAGAAAAAAAAAAGAAAAAAAAAATGAAAGAAATTTCAAGACAGCCATTAACATAAGCCCTCATTAGTCATATTTTTCTCAAAAAAATTACATGCGAAATTATTGAATTCAAAAATGAAAAAGAAAGAAAAGAAAGAACAGTTTAACATCAAGGAAGAGAAATAAGTATCAAACAAATAGAAATTGTCACATGGCAAGAGACAAACAAATACATATGGTGGAAGCATGATATCAAGAGCATGGCTGAGATAAAAACATCTCATTATCACAAATACACGTTTGAGAGACATTTAATGTTAGGTAAAAGAAGAAGAAACCAAAGCAAATATTTAGAAACGGTAATTGAATATGAGAAATAGGAAAAATAAAATTAAAAAAATTAAAAAAAAAAAAAAAGATAAGTAAAAAGGAAGAATGTTTGCTTATATACTTATCCGGTTAATCTTGGAAGTTAGATAATCAAATCTTTTGTTATTTTAGTAAAGCAGTTATATACTTATTTGCGTTCTTCTTTAGTTTGCTATTTCAAGAAGAAGAATGAGGTGGATATAGCATCTAACCTAAAAAGAATTGGATAAATTAAAGATTTTTTTTTTTGAGAGATAATATTTAATAAAAATTGTTCTTAGGAAGAAGTAATTTTAAAATTTGAGAGTAAAGAAGTTTGTTAGGAGTAAAATGGGGGGAGTGGGATTCAAACGTGTTGGTTTTTAATTTTTTTGAGTTTAAATTAGTCTCTTAAATATATGTAGTTCAAATTACTTTTATACACTCAATTATTTTTTTGTTTGAGCAGTGCTAATTAAATACTAAATTTTCAAGGTATTTTAGATATTGTAGGAATATGTAATTAACTTTTTAAATCATCTTAATATATGGAGATTAAAATAAAAATAGTAATAAAAAAATTAAAAAAAAATTCCCAATTTGTAATCTTTTTAATTATATAGACTATAGTACAATGTTAATTCCATATATATTACATGTCACCAAAATAAATTAGGAAATTTAAATGGTTAAGATTAATTTTAGTTAATTCAAAAATATTTAATTTTTAATGGTTTTTGTGTCCATTATTGATAAAGCAACTAAATATGAGGAAGAAAATTGTCACAGCCCAAACTTGTACTTCAGATTTTAGAGCATAACCGGTATGTTAATATTAAGTTACACTCAATACTAACACGAACCAACTAAGGCTAAAAATGATTATCAAAATTTCATTTTTCATCTTTCATTTTTTATTTCTTGCATAAATGCCATAATATACAAAATTCCATAAAACTTAAAACTTTATTATTCTCAAATTTGCAAGTTTAACAACTTGACTTAAACTTAAGGTTTTCGTGAAAATATTATGTAACAAAACATTTATCAAAAACCTTATATACACACCTAACCCCAAAGACATACAACTAGGGTTTTAAAACAAGCTTAAAGACTAGGGTTTCAAATTAACATCTATGCTCATAAGGATCAAGTACATCTTGATTCCTTCTATACAACAAAATATTTATACCTTTTATACAACATAAGAGCTATACAATCTAACAAACGTGAACCATAGACCCCCTTGCCATTTCTAATACTCTCGTTGATTCTAGGAAAAAAACCTATGCACTGAAAAATAATAGAGTGAGCTGCAAAATCCAATAAGGTTTAAGTTACACCAGCATTTAATAAAAATGCATGTAAATCAAATATCTTATGAATATGCCTACTTGATAAATATTCTTCATATAATTCTTAAAATAAATTATGAACTTTTGTTTGAAGATACATCATTTTCCTTTCATGTAATAATAAAAGGACAGAATGAGGAACTTACATTAAATAACTTTTGTCACAACTTTTGGGAGGTTTCAAGCATGCTATGCTAGACATCTAGCATTCCCCATAATACTAGAAAATCTCAGGATCATATCTAAATATATCAAACCCCTTTCAATGTGCTTAGATCATCAACTATGAGGATTAGTTGGCATCCTCCACAAGTTGGCATTTTCCAACAAGGGTGAATACAACAGAGACCTCACCACTTTTAATGGCCAATCAATTAATATTTTCCATGGAAAGCCAGATATTTACCCCTACTAACCGAGTTCAAATCATAACAATGGACATAACCTAAAACCAAAGCTTTTTAAAAATCATTCTTTAGATAAACATTTCATAAAAGTAGCATATCCACATCATTCTTAAATGGGAGAGGGTTTGCTAAATAATTGTATGCAGCAATTGCTATATAGTGGGTTAGGTGGCAGTGAAAAATAAGTGAATAGTGTCCAAGGGTCCACCTGGTCAAGTGCATTGCACATGACCCTTCGACACTTGTTGCTTCATTCTGCTACCACCTATTTTATGTAGCAAATCATCTCCCTTCTTGAATATCATGTTTGGGATATGTTTAATAGCACCAATATGCTTAAAAATCATATATAAGATTTAAAAAGTTCATGAACATATCTCTTTACTAAAAATATGATTGTATGCAACATTTCTAGTTAAAATGTTTTAATACATAATAATTTTACTAAACAAATCTCATGCTTACCTAATACCCATTTCACATATACCTTACCTAAAAGCAGAAAACACAAGATATTAGGATAAAAGGAGCTCAAGTGTCCACATTCTCATCACTTAAACGAAGAATCAAAACTTATTACTAACAATTCTTCTTAAGTACATAAACTTGCACATGAATCCCAACCTAACTCTCAAACTCAAGAAAATCTTAATTCCCACCTCAAAGGGTTCCTCACGGTACCATAAATTCATACATCATAAGATTGACTAGTGCATGTTTACCAGAAGCATGCATCTAACAAAGCAATATAAAACACAAAAAATAAGAAGATTCTTGTCATTTCTTTGAGTATGATAAAGTTCAATCAATTAGAATTCATTTTAAATGATACTGTACCAAAAGATAAGTCTCAAAGGTGAGTTGCTTTTTTTGACCCACTCAGCCAATGTGACTAATTACTAGTAGTATTTAGGTTATAGTGATACATAAGCCCATTATTTATTTATTTATTTATTATTAGATTGCAATTGAAATTTTATAAATTATTGTTAGATTACAATTGAAAGTATAGTAGCTGACATATAGTTATTTCCTTAATAACATTAGTCCCTTGTAAAATTTTGCACTTAATCATTACTTTGCTGAAACAGTAAAATCCATAGACCAATGTTCTATGTTTATGAAGCTTTGGCCTTACCAAGCAATATAACGGAAATTTCTTACAGCAACTTTTATATATATTAAACTTATAAACCAACAAGAAAACCTATTCAATTTATAAATTAAATACATAATGAATCAGCACCTTTTCATGATAATCAGTTAATTTGTTCTATTGAGAGAGAGAGAGAGACTCGGTGAGAGAGGGGAGGGGCTGTTGGTGAGGGTGACACGGGGATGGCACAAGAACAAAAGAAAGAGAACAAAAAGGGTTATCATTTTGGTGTAGCAAAGAAAAGATAAAGGAGAAAGGGGTGGGGCCGGGTGGGGCCGTGGGGGTACGTGCCTTGTACAAGGAAGAAGGAGCTGATGACTCATCCCTTAAAATCAGAATTTCTATTTTACCATTCCTTAATTATGCTCTATTTTCTAAAACTCCCAACTAATGAAAGAAAATTTCATATAAGCCATTAAGTATTATTGAATTTTTTTAAAAATACCTTATGAAAGTAAACTTTACAAAAAATAATTCATCTAAAAAACTAAATAAATGATATTTCTAAAAATTTGAGTAAGTACATTATACCATTTAATTAAGCATATAATTTGGTTGGGATATTACGAATATCATATTGTAAATCTATTATTATTATTATTATTATTATTATTACAAATAAAAATAGTTTCTTATATAAATTTATAAAAATAAACATATAAATTTATTTAATATAAAAAATTAATGTACAATTATAAATTCATTCAATGAATTAATACTTTGATATAAATGCAAACTTTGTTGAGTTAAAAGTCTAAATAAATAAATAAAAATCTCAAAGAATGTGTCATATTGCAGAACCTCATATTCTTCCCCTCTTTACTTTTATATATAAAACTAGTTGTTAACTCATGTTTTGCATGATTTTACTCTTGAATTTTTAAACTTGGTTTACTTGTCAAAGAATACAATCCTTAAATATTCAAACTAAAATTAAGAAATGTCAGTTTTAAAACTTAATCAGATTTCAATCCTTCATCATTTGAAAAGTTTTCTTGGTAAATTTTTGCATTATCAAGAAATTTAGGATACTTAAAAAAAAAAATTAGATTATTGGATGAAAAATTATAGAGGTTAGTAGCATATCTTGTCAACGATCATATTCTCACAAACAGATGTAACCAAAAAAAAAAAAAAAAAAAGAGGTGAGACTCGTGAGAGACATTTATACTACTAAAATTATAGAAGTTTGTATAAACCACAACAATGGCTATTATACAATTATAGAATTGGACTATGTCCCAACTCTATCACATTCTAAGAGCTCAAATGACCAAAAAAAAAAAAAAGTCTATAGAGCACGTTTAGTTTAATTTCACTACTTTTTAAGAATATTCAAATGTCATTTTCCATACAAAAAGCCATGTTCAAAAATTTTTCTACTTTTGAGTTTTAAAAAAATCAAAGTACTTATAATTTGATGATCACTAAATAAATGTTAAAAGAATCAAGTCAATCAATTATCACAAAAATATCTCCCAAAAAGGTATATTGATATTGTAGGGGCTCCTTTTTCGGAGGTGGGCCCCCGACAATGAATTTGTAGAGTATGGGATCAAGAGCTAAGCATTAGTAAGGAGCGCAACAGCCATGCATGGTCGTTCGGGGGCTATGGTAATAAGGATCGGGGTAAGGAGGCACAACAGGGCTCCTCGGACTAAATTATAGGAATCGGCGTTGTTCTTATTTTACTCAGTTAAGTTCACCAACCGCTCAAAGGAAAAAACCCCCTTACAATATATCTCTCCCCCTCTCTTTATCCGTCCGTCCCCCTCTCAAGGGGGACTTCTTACATTATATATATCTCTCTCTCCGCTGATCTTAGCCCTACATTTGTTGATCAACCCGGTCTCCACTTGAGTGCCTGTCCCATCAGCCGCATTTCCATCCCTCTGTGGGTTGCGGCGTCCAAGATGGCCCTGTTTAGAGGTCCTATCCTCATTAATGCGGCCAGGACATTAGTTAAGGGCATTTAATGTAAAGGTGACAGTTCGTCTGTGACTTGCTCCTCCACTATGCCTCCATGTCCGGTGCTTGGCACCTATTGTATGCTCCTTGGATATTCTGGGAGATTCTCCTTGAGGGAATGCCGCTTGCCTACTTCATGACTTAGGGTTTCCGAGGATATGATCAGCCTCGGCATTGCTCCTTGGACCATTAGGCCTTCACGCTTTGTCCTCGGACCTTAGACACGTCCTCGGATCCCAGTTTGTCCTCGGCATGGGCCTTTGGGCCTGACTCAAAGCGGGCCGGGGCTGCCGACTCTTTGTGGCCCCACAATAGCCCCTCAAAATCTTGCTGTCCGCATCCTCGGGCGGAGAGGAGGATTTTGACACCCTCGGATCTGTCCCACGTCCCATCGAGTCCTGCTCTTTGTCAGCGTTGAGGACTTTTCGCCTGCTCGAGGCGCGTTACTGGCGCTTCGACGTGGGTATCGTGCCTTGCATTAAATTCGGGCGGCTTTATGCTCCCCACGTTCAGCGGGCCGATGGTGATCTGACGGTGGGGATGGACCTGGCATTTATGGGCGGGAAAACTCGCGCGGCTCCCCCGCCTAGGGTATAAATACCCATTTGAACCGCTTTTTCCCTTCTCATTCGCAATCACGAGCTTTTGCGCCTTCTATCAGAGTCCAGCCAAATCTCCACCTATACCTCCAGCATAAAAAGTCAATCCGAGGAGCTCTTCCTCATTCCTGTAAGTCGCTCTATCCCTCTCTGAGCTTTTCCTTTCTTTTCCTCCCTCTTTGATTCGCTTTCCCCCTTTAGTCCCTTAAGGCGTTGTTTGGGATGGGTAGAATTAAGAAGTACGTTTTTACTGAGGAGGCGATGGAGGAATTCGTCGCCAAATGCAAGATACCGGCCAACGTGGGCTTGAGGTATTGTGAGTATGGGGAGTGGTTGCTCCGGAGGCGGACGGGCGAGGTGGCGATACCCATTATCGCCTTCCTTGAGGGGGGGATGAGGATCCCCATAGGGCTTGTGATGAGGAATTACCTTATATACTTCCGGTTAACCCCCACCCAATGTGCCTCCAACATGTTCAGAATTTTGGGCAGTGTGGACGCCCTAAATGAGGAGATGGGTCTGAGGCTGACCCATCATGATGTGAATTATTGCTACAATCTTCAACATCTGAAGGGCAAGTCCTACTATATGAGGACGAGGGACGACAGGGTCCGGCTCATCCAGTGCCTCCCCGAGTCCAACAAGGGGATGAACGAAGACTTTCTCATCGTGTCTGAAGAGTGGCACGATGGCCTTCACTGTCCGACGACAGAGGGGATACCAGGTGGGGCAGTGGGAATAAGAGGGGACTCAAAGGTTCTACCTTGTTTACCGTATCATTCCTCTTTGTTCTGCTTGGTAACTAACGTGGATGTGTTTTCTTTTTGCAGATCCGCACACCCTCGAGCCCAACTTCAGCCTGGTTAATAGGGAAGATCTACAGACGGTGCTCAGGTCTGCGAATTTTGAAAACGAGGCAGACCACCAGGTCAGGGCGGCTCACAAGATCTTGAGGTACACTCCGCTCCAAAAGTCGTTTGCGGCCCTCAAGTACGTGATCAAAGCAAACGATCCTCGGCTATCGAAGATAGAAGTGACCGAGGAAGGATTTAAGTTTCCCGAGGATCCCTCCACTTCCGAAGGCGTCATAGTAGCAATCCCTCCCCCTTCCCACACATTCCTAGGGGCCGCGGGAGAGGATCTAGAGAGCGAAAGGGAAACTGCCGACCCTGGTTTCGCCGAGGAAGATTTCGGCGTTTTTGAGCAACTTCATCAGTTTGAGGACCCTTCTGGAGACTTGGGTAATCCCCGTCCATCCGAAGCAAAACTACAAGAGTCAGGGACATCTTCTCAGTCCAAGATGGGTTACAAAAAGAAGTACCAACCCAATTTGTCCGAGTTGCTCGAGGGACAGCCGGGGAAGTCCAAGCCGAAGCTGCCTCCCCCTCCTCCCAAGACCCGCGCTGCCCATACCAGGTCGAGCTCATCCCAGTTTCGGCTACCTCCTTCTCCGCCTCAGACGACCTTGCCGTCAAGGCGTGAACCGGCCGATCCTAAGCAGAAAAAGGATAAGGGCAAAAGGGTTATGAAGGAGAAATCTGGGCCCACGCGGGAAGGCGACGATACTCGGCGGCCATCAAAGCAGCTGAAGATCGGCTACAAAGACCAGGACAAGCAGGCCAAGGACCAGCCTGAGGCTCAGGCATGGCTTCCCGCCCCAATGCTCCGTGGGAGTCCTTTGAGGGATGACGCCTCCCTCAGGGATTTCAAAGAGGGCGAGGGCACGTATGTGGCCGACGCGGTGGAGAGGTGCCTACTGCTTCCTGCGGACATGGCGCAGCTTGGGGCCATGAGAAGCAGGGAGGTCTTCCTCTGCCTCAAGCGATACTTGGGGATGGTAAGATCTTGGACACTTGTACTTTATCTGTTTTTAGCTTTGCCTTCCTTTCTCTATGAGCTAACTTTGCTTTGTACCTGTTTTGTTTGGCAGGCTGTCCAGGCAACTTACAGGTTGGAGGAGGCGGCCAACGACCATGGGAGGGCCATGGACGCTGAGCGTGAGAGGCGCCTGGAGGCCTCCCAGGTCCTCAAGGTCTCCGAGGAAGACCTTGCCAAGGCCAGGGAGCAGCTGAAGGAGATGGCCAAAGAACGGGACAACGCGATATCTGGCCTTGAGGGTGCCCAGAGGCAGGCCGTGGAGCAGACAAGGCGCCTGGGTGAGGCCGACGAGCAGCTCAGGATCGCCCGAGAGTTGATAAATGACCTCCAGAAGGAGAAGGCTGCTGCCGAGGAGGCCAAGCTTGAAGCGAAGAAGGGAAGGGAGCAGGCCCTAGCAAGCAAGGAGAGTGCCGAGGAGGCTGCCTATGAGGCCGGGGCAACTGAGACAGCAGCTGAATACAAATCCCAAGTCCCCAGGTTATGTCGGCGCTACTGCTCTGAAACTTGGCGCGAGGCCCTGAGACAAGCTGGGGTGGAAGCCTCTTCTGCCCTGTGGAAGGAGGAGAGTGTATACTACCCCCCGTCATCTGCGAGGTTGCCGCAGGTGGCTCAGAGGTCGAGGAGGCCACTGTGGAAAATCTTGCAACTCCAGGGGAGGGGGCCTTGGATGCTGGGGCCACTGGCAAGCCAGTTCAAGGGAGTGATCCCTCCCTGGTAATCGAATTGGGCGGCGGCTCTGATGAGGACAACCCCCAGCAGGTCGTGGAGTCCACCCCTGACACCCAGGCCCCATCTGTTGAGGGGGCAGCCGTTCCTGCCGTGCCTTCCAGCGAAGCGGGCGACTAGACTGAGGCACCCTTTTTTTTTTTTTTCTTTTTCTTTTCATTATGGAACTCCTTTTGTGTAATCTTTTGGACTTAATGAAATGAAAGCTTTGTTTCTTTTTCTGTGTCGTGACTGTTTCCTTGCTTGCATATTATTCATTTTTGTTTGCCAATCGTGATTTATAACTTAAAATTTTAGACCAAGAAAAGTGTTATTAACGAAATGGTTTATAACTTAAATTATATCCCTACCAATCATGGGTTGTACCAGTTGCTATAACACGTCCTAAGGAACAGGTAGAATTTTTGAAGTAGGAAGCTTCCCCACAGGACTGAGTCCGAGGACCGCACAGTTCTTTGGTTCTGTCTAACACTTAAGTTTTCTGAGGCAACTAGTTTCCCCATAGGACTGAGTCCGTGGACCATGCAGTTCCTTGGTTCTGTCTAGCGCTTAGCGTTCTTAAGTAGCTAGTTTCCCCATAAGACTGAGTCCGAGGACCTTGCAGTTCCTTGGTTCCGCCTAACACTTAGTTTTCTTTTTAAACTGGTTAGTTTCCCCATAGGACTGAGTCCGAGGACCATGCAGTTCCTTGGTTCCGCCTAACACTTAGTTTCTTTTTTAAACTGGTTAGTTTCCCCATAGGACTGAGTCTGAGGACCATGCAGTTCCTTGGTTCTGTCTAACACTTAGTTTTTTTTTTTTTTTTAAATGGTTGGGAGGTGAAGAACGTAAGCAAAAGAAGCCAACAACATGAATCGAAATAGTTTCTTTATTAATAGTAGTACCTTTTCAGGTTATTTACATTCCATGGACGAGGTACAGGCTTGTCATTTAGATCCTCCAAGTAGTATGCTCCTATCCCTGCTATTGAGGTAATCCGGTAGGGCCCTTCCCAGTTGGGTCCCAACTTTCCCCAAGAAGGATTCTTGGTAGCCCCAACAACTTTCCTCAGCACCAGGTCCCCCGGTGCTAGCGCTCTGAGTTTCACGTTAGCGTCGTATCCTTGTTTGAGCTTCTGCTGGTAGTGGGCTAGTTGTATCATTGCTCGCTCCCTTCGCTCGTCCACCAGGTCCAGGCTCCGCTCCAGCAATCCATCATTGCTGGCTGGAGTGAAGGAGCTCGTCCTTAGTGTCAGGAGATTTGTTTCCAGGGGGATCACTGCTTCGGCGCCATAGGTCATGGCGAAAGGCGTTTCCCCCGTTGATCGCTGAGGCGTGGTTCGGTACGTCCATAGCACATGGGGTAGTTCTTCTACCCATCTCCCCTTGGCATCGTCCAGTCTTTTCTTAAGCCCATTCATGATGACCTTATTGACGGCCTCGGCCTGTCCGTTCCCCTGGGGGTAAGCCGGCGTCGAGTATCTGTTTGTGATCCCAAGTTCGCTACAGTACTCCCTGAAGGCCTTGCTGTCGAATTGGAGCCCGTTGTCCGAGATGAGGGTGTGAGGGGCCCCGAATCGCGTAACAATGTTCCTCCAAAGGAATTTCTTGGCGTCTACGTCCCTGATATTGGCCAAAGGCTCGGCCTCGACCCACTTGGTGAAGTAGTCCGTGACTACCAACAGATACTTCTTATTCCCCGGTGCCTTGGGGAAAGGTCCCACAATGTCCAAGCCCCATTGGGCGAATGGCCACGAGCTGGACAAGGGATTCAAGACCCCCCCTAGCTGATGGATACTCGAGGCGAATCTCTGGCACTGGTCGCACTTCTTGACATATTCCTGGGCCTCCTGCTACATCCCCGGCCACCAGTAGCCTTGTGTGATGGCTCGGTGGGACAAGGACCTCCCCCCTGTGTGACTTCCACATATTCCCTCGTGCAGCTCTTCGAGTAGCGATTCCGCCTCTTCAAGGTGGACGCATAGTAGGTATGGCCCGGAGTAGGAGCGTTTATACAGCTTGTGTTCCTCGGACAACCAGAACCGAGTAACTTTCCTCCTAATTTTTTCAGCTTCTGACTTGTCCTCGGGCAGGATGTCATCTTTGAGGAATCTCACTATGGGGTCCATCCAGCTGGAACCGACCTCAATCTGATGGACGGGGATCCTTCCCCTCGGCGCTTCACTTGCCCTTCCCAAGTGCTCCACGAGTATCGTCCGAGGCAGAGACCCTGCCGAGGAGGTTGCGAGCGTGGCCAATGAGTCGGCGTGGCTGTTCCCGCTTCTGGGGATGTGAGACAAGCTGTAAGGGTCAAACCCCACCCGCAAGCGCTTAACTTGGCTCAGGTATTCTTGCATTTGTGGGTCCCTGGCCTCCATCTCCCCATTCACCTATCCTACCACTAACCCCGAATCCGAGAACATCTCTATTGACTTTCCTCCCATCTTTTGCACCATGGTCATCCCTTGTATTAATGCCTCGTACTCGGCCTCGTTGTTCGTGGCCGTGAATCCGAGTCTCAGGGACTTCTCTATGACGTGACCTTCAGGGGACACTAGGACTAGTCCCACTCCTGAACCTCGCTGGTTAGCCGCGCCATCGACATATACCTTCCAGCATGGTGCCTCAGGGGTGGAGATTGCCCCAACCAACCTCTCGCCATGACTCTCTTCCTCGGCTATAACCTCCACAGCCGGTTCGGCGAACTCCGCTGTCAAATCTGCCAGAACCCGGCCTTTTATGGAGGTCCGAGGCATGTACCTGATGTCGAAAGCCCCTAGAATCATGTTCCACTTCGTGATTCTTCCCGTGTAGTCTGCGGTTCGTAGCACAAATTTCAAAGGCAATCGGGTTAGGACAACCACGGTGTGAGCTTGGAAGTAATGGGGGAGCTTTCTCGTGGCGTGGACCACCGCCAGGATGGCCTTCTCCAAGGGTAGGTATCTCACCTCCGCTTCGTGCAAAGACTTGCTGACGTAGTAGACTGGCTTTTGAACGCCGTCGTCTTCTCGTATCAATACTAGACTTACTGCATGGGGTGCTACAGCAAGGTATACGTATAGGACCTCATCGGCCTCCGGATGGGACATGACAAGCGGCCGGGAGAGATACTCCTTGAGCTGCCGAAAAGCCTCAACGCATTCCTCAGACCATTCAAACCTTTTCCATTTGTTGATCAGGCGGTAGAAGGGCCTGCACCTGTCAGCTGACCTGGAAATAAATCGGTTCAGCGCTGCAATCATCCCGGCAAGCTTTTGGATTTCTTTGGGATTCTGAGGAGGCTTCAAGTTGTGGATGGCCTTGATCTGGTCGGGGTCAACTTCAATCCCACGGTGGGTGATCATGTACCCCAAGAATTTGCCAGAGCTGACGCCAAAAGAGCATTTTAAGGCGTTAAGGCGCAGCTTGTGCTTCCTCAGGACGTCAAACGTGAAGCCGAGGTCCTCTCAGTGCTTGGACACCTGCTTGCTCTTTACCATCATATCGTCGACGTAGACCTCGATGCTCTTGCCCAACATCGGCTCGAACATTCTTGTCATCATCCTTTGGTAGGTGGATCCTGCATTTTTCAAGCCAAACGGCATGACCTTGTAGTGGTAGTTCCCGATGGGCGTGACAAAGGCTGTCTTCTCTTGGTCTTCCAAGGTCAGTGGCATCTGATGGTAGCCTTGAAAGGCATCAAGGAAGCTCATCCGAGGATGGCCTGCGGTGGCGTCTACTAGCTGGTTTATCCGTGGCATTGGGAAGGGGTCCTTCGGACATGCTTTGTTTAGGTCTGTGAAGTCTACACAGACTCTCCACTTTCTGCTCTTCTTCCTGACCACCACAGTGTTGGCCAACCATTTAGGGTAAAAGACTTCTTTGATGGCTCCCGCACGCTTAAGCTTATTGACCTCTTCCTTGATCGCATCAGCGTGCTCTTTCGACGGGCGCCGAGGTGGCTGCTGCCTCGGGGTCGCAGATGGGTTGACATTGAGGTGATGGCAGATGAAAGAGGGATCAATCCCAAGGGCATCGCAGGGGTCCCACGCGAACACATCAAGGTTCCTTTTGAGGAACTCAAGCAATTCCTCCTTTTCTTGCGGAGGCAGTTGGGTTCCGACTTGGAAGAACATTTCCGGGCTATCGTCGGTCAACACCTTTTCTAGGTTCTCGCACCTAGCACCCTCGGCAGGTGCATTAGGAGGCGCCGCCGGGGTCTTTGACTGCTATAAACCTTCCTCGGCGTGAGCCGACGACTGTGCATTAAGCCGGTAGGATATGGCGGCGACTGTGCACTGCCTAGCCGTGGGCTGGCAACCTCGGATCTCTAGGACCTAATCCCCGAATAGGAATTTCACCTTTTGGTGCAAGGTGGAGACAACTCCCCCTAGAGTGTGGAGCCAAGGCCTCCCTACGATGGCTGTGTAGGGGGAGTATGTGTCCACGACCACGAAGTTCGCCTCCACCACTTCTGGGCCCGTCTGTATGGGTAGCCTGATCATGCCCTTTGGGGTGACGAGCTTTTCGTCGAAAGTCATTAGGGGGGAACTATAGGGCGTCAGGTCCTCCGGTTTTAGCCCCAGCCCCTTGTAGAGGTCTGGGTACATGACCTCGGCCGCACTGCCCCCATCCACCATCACTCTTCTCACGTCGTAGCCCCCAATTCTGAGGGTAACAACTAGAGCGTCATCGTGGGGCTGGACGGTCCCCGTCTTGTCTTCCTCCGAGAAACTCAAGACTGGTGGACAATTCCTCCTGGCCCTCTTTGGCTCTGTCCAGGAATCCTCGGCTGGCTGTCGGACTATAGACAGCACCCTCGTGGGTTACGTGCCTGTTCTTCCTGGTGCCGCCAAGATGACATTGATCGTCCCCGTGGGCCGCCCCATGACGAGGTCCCTCCGGGGTTCCTAGAAGTTCTGGTTTTACTGGCCACTGGAATGGTGGAGGAGGTGCTTCAACCTTCCCTCCCGGACTAACTGGTCCAGGTGGTTCCAGAGGTTCCTGTAGTCCCCCGTATTATGCCCGTGGTCTTGGTGGTATTGGCAGTAGCGGTTCTGATTGCGCTTGTCAGGCTCCCCAGCCATCTTGGCCGGCCACCTGAAGTACGGTTCGTTCTTTATCTGCTCCAGCACCCTGTGTACGGGTTCTCGGAACACAGCGCCGACCGTTTGAGTGCTAGTTGTTCCAGATTGCCCATCGAAATCCCTCATCGGACGGGCGTTATCATAACGGTCCGACCTGAAATCCCTCATCTCTTGAGGGATAACCTTCTCCTTGCCCTTGCCCTGTAGTAGGTCTTCTTCTACCCGCTTGTACTTGTCGATCCGATCCATCAGTTGCCGCACGCTGGTAGCAGGCTTACCAGTTAAGGACTTCCTCAGGCCATGCCCCATTGGTAGTCCGTTCTGGAATGTATTGATTGCGACAGCATCGTATTTGCCGTCCAGGTCATTGTAAATCTCCTAGTACTTGTCCGAATAAGCTTTGAGGGTCTCCCCTTCGTGCATGGACAGGGATAGCAACGCGCACATGGGCCGAGGAGGCCTGCTATTTGTGACAAAGCAGGAACCGAAAGCCTGGGTCAGCTGCCTATACGAGTCTATGGAGCCCGACCTTAGACCGTTGAACCACCTCATTGCCACAGGTCACAGGCTGGATGGGAAGACTTTGCACATCCGCGCTTCATTCTTGGAGTGGACAGCCATTCTTTGGTTGAATTGGCTCACGTGCTCCACGGGGTCCGTCTTGCCGTTATAGGCGATGAAGGTTGGCTGCTGGAACCGCCGAGGAAGTTCCGCCTCCTCTATACGATGCGTGAAGGGCGACCTGGAGAGCTGGTCCAGCGCCCTGCTCATGGCGTCGCCTCCTAAGCCCCTGAGGGTTGGGTTGGTACGCCCACGCTTCTGGTAGCGCTCCTCCTCGTGGGAGAAAGTCTCGCTGGGGGGCGTCCTTGACCTTTGCCTGTATTCATCATCACTTTCGTCTTCGGAGAATGGATCAGGGCTGGGCTCGGACCGTCTTCGCTGCACACGGCGCAGCTTCCTCTTTAGGTCATCTATCTCACGCTGCATGGCCACCTTGTCATCCCTTCTCTGGGAAGTGTGGCTGTGGGCCTTTTGTGATTGCGCGGCCTAGCCATCGTTGCGCTTCTGGGGAACGTGCCCCTCCCGGCGGGTTTGGCTTCCGTTCGCCGTTGAAGTATGCACGCTTCCTTCCCGAAATCGCCCGTTGTCGTTCTGACCACCCCCCGGGTCGCCATAGTTGCCTTGATGCCGCGACTTCCCCGGTTCAAGTCGATTAGGAGTACTTTGGTGAGGGCCTGATCCTACCATGCTCGACTATCGTTCTTGCTAGCGCACAAGTTCTTCCCACAGACGGCGCCAATTGTAGGGGCTCCTTTTTCGGAGGTGGGCCCCCGACAATGAATTTGTAGAGTATGGGCTCAAGAGCTAGGCACTAGTAAGGAGCGCAACAGCCATGCATGGTCGTTCGGGGGCTATGGTAATAAGGATCGGGGTAAGGAGGCACAACAGGGCTCCTCGGACTAAATTATAGGAATCGGCGTTGTTCTTATTTTACTCAGTTAAGTTCACCAACCGCTCAAAGGAAAAAACCCCCTTACAATATATCTCTCCCCCTCTCTCTATCCGTCCGTCCCCCTCTCAAGGGGGACTTCTTACATTATATATATCTCTCTCTCCGCTGATCTTAGCCCTACATTTGTTGATCAACCCGGTCTCCACTTGAGTGCCTGTCCCATCAGCCGCATTTCCATCCCTCTGTGGGTTGCGGCGCCCAAGATGGCCCTGTTCAGAGGTCCTATCCTCATTAATGCGGCCAGGACATTAGTTGAGGGCATTTAATGTGGAGGTGACAGTTCGTTTGTGACTTGCTCCTCCACCATGCCTCCATGTCCAGTGCTTGGCACCTATTATATGCTCCTTGGATATTCTGGGAGATTCTCCTTGAGGGAATGCCGCTTGCCTACTTCATGACTTAGGGTTTCCGAGGATATGATCAGCCTCGGCATTGCTCCTTGGACCATTAGGCCTTCGTGCTTTGTCCTCGGACCTTAGACACGTCCTCGGATCCCAGGTTGTCCTCGGCATGGGCCTTTGGGCCTGACTCAAAGCGGGCCGGGGCTGCCGACTCTTTGTGGCCCCACAGATATATATATATATATATATATATATTTTTTTTTTTTTTCATTCCAAACAACTATTTTAAACATTTTAACTTTCTCAAAAAACAAAAATTTAAACATTTTAATTTTTCTTGGCCTTGAGAACCACATACCATGTGACTTGCACACTTGCATTCTTTCCTATTAACTCTAACTTGGATTGCTAATCACCACCAACCCTACCATCCTCAACTCTCTTCCTCCTAACCACACTCAATGTATTAGGATTTCTAGAGAAAAAAAAAAAAAAAAAAAAAAAACAATTCAGCAATTTTATCAAGTAACTTGTATAAACCTAATAAAAATTTCCTTTTGTATTTTTTTTTTAATTAAAGTATAAAGCAACAAATTTACTGAGTAGACATATAATAAACACAACATCATCATCGTCATCTAAACCAATTCCTATCCAAATTATGTAGGTTTTATATAAGTATTTAAATAAATAGTTGCTAGTAATTAGTCAAAAAAGACTATATATTTTCTTGGCATAAACCCTAATTTTTATTTTTTTTTTTTGTTTAAAAAAAACTGGTTTTAGTGCATTTTGGATAGTATTTCCAATCACCGCGCACCCTTGGTACGGTGATCACTCTACAAGTATAAATGTTTGTGGGGTGTGAGAGGTAAGGGCCGGGATTCAAATCTCCAAGAGGGAGCTTCACACACATATACACTTAGATTAGGCAAGAGTAGAAATTCTATCTTATATTAAAAAAAAAAAAAAAAGAATAGTATTTCCAAACATATATCTAAAAAGAATTTATTATATATATATATATATATATAGAGAGAGAGAGAGAGAGGTACATTTCATGGCATGCTTGAGGGATTGCTCATTGGAAGCCTAGTGATAGAGAGAGAGAAGCTTGTTTCTTTTTATGGATGATGGAAGGGTGAGTGAGATATGAATATACATATTCATTGTATCTCAACATTAAATAATAGATTTAATAATGACTATAAAATATTTAAAATTGCAAATAATAATAATAATAATAATAAGAAAGAAAGCAATTTAGTAGAGAAATAAGCAAAATTTGAAAAGGCATAAATTAATTTATAGTAGAAATTGAAGTCATAAAGTTTATTTTGTTTGAAATTCATTAACTAGGTTTAAATAGAAATAAATTGATTTGCTTAAGGATATTTAATGTTTGTCTTAATAATAAAGCATTGAAAACAGCCAAAGAATCTAATTATATAAGGATGAGTCATGTTAATGAGTGCCGTAGGGCATTGGTTAACAATCCAATTAAAGAAAGTTTTTATAGGAAAAGAAAAAGAAGCAATTAATGTTTTGACAGCTTTTTTCATTTCCAATAAAAGTGATATCAAAACTTTTCTAAAATAGATTCTTAACCAATGCCCCAACGGCATTTGTTAACATTTCCCTGTAAGGATATATAATTTTGTTGAAAATGCATTAATTGGTTTGAATTGAAAGAAATTAATGTATCAAGGATATATATGTTTTTTTTTTTTGTTTTTTTTTAAGTCAATGGGATATATGACGTTTGTTTCAACTTATAAAAATATATAGCTATTTAAGAATATAATAATGATACATTAGTTTTAAAAATATGTATTTAATATATAGATACATACCATGTGACATTATTTGTTCAAGTCACCGCTCACCCCATGAAATCACCGCATGTAGGAAATTTGAAATAAATGAAAGAAAAAGTAAATGATTAAATTTTTATTGGTAATTTGAAAAGGCAGTAAAAGGTAAAACAAAAGTGCAAATTAAACATCGTCCAGTTTGGAGTCTTCTAATGGTGTCCGTTTAAATGAAAATATTTAAGCAATAAACTTGAAATATATTTGATTTATATAACTCTAAACTATGTGAACTAAATGTGAATATGCACACAAATCTAACTAAATAATTACTAACGTGTTAAATTCCATAATAGTGATAGGTTTTTGAAAGGAATTTAAAAAGGAATGGTAACTATTCAAACACTCATTAATATGGCTTATTTTAAGACGATTCAATATTTTGTAATGAACAAAGTTTAACCACAAAATTGATTGTAGCTTAAAGTTATAACCTTACTTAATATCATTAATATTACTATGTATTTCAAAAATATAACCATTGGATTACAAGTTATTTATGCTCTTAATATACATATTAAATTTTGTGCTAATCGAATATTATTTACTATATGATCTATAAAATTATATTTTATGCATAATTTTAAATTACAAAAACTTGCAATTTAAACAATTTATTGATAACATAACTGTGGGGCCCGAGGGCCCAGAACCCCCGGCCCACCTTTAGGCTGGCCCAAGGCCCAAGCCGAGGAAGGCAATCATCCCAGATAGTCGACCAAAGGGTTTTAGCCCTTCTCAGACCCGAGCCGAGGACACACCCCTCCTCGGCACACCTAGTCTAATCCAGGTAGGGGACAAACCCAGAATAGGTGGTCACATCCACACTTAACGAGTCTGCCTGACCCCCCAGACTACATTAATGATGACAAGACCCTTCACTAGGAAAACCTTGGAGGCAGCAACCCCCAGTATGGTGAGAAACCTGTCTGATGGGACAAGTCCTGGACCAGTAGCCCGGATGGCCAACAGTTGTAAGGCCAGGATCGAGCTAAAGGGCGTATATAAGGCAAAGAACCCCCCTTGTGAAAGGGGTCCTCCTCGGATGCCAGCCGAGGAGTAACCCCAGACGAAGAGCGACAAAGGAAAAACGCGAGGAACAACCGGCGAAAGGCCGGCCGGAGCCAAACCCTTTGCCCACTCTCTACAAATTCATTGTCGGGGGCCCACCTCCGAAAAAGGAGCCCCTACAATTGGCGCCGTCTGTGGGGAGGGTTAGAGCACCGGCCGGCGCAACCGGTGGTCGTTCCAAAGTAGTTGCTATGCAAAGTTGGCGGTGCAAAAAAAAAAAAGGAAGGAGAAGAAGAGAAGAATTGCAGTACGAAAAGAAAATTCAACAGCAAATAAAGGAAAAGTTCTTTATTATTGCAGAAAAGATTACAAGTACAACAATCTTTATTATTTCATAAAAGAAAAGTTACAAATACAATCAGAGGCTCAGACAGGCATGTTTTACAAAAAGTCCCACCAACTAATCCTACAATCAGAGGCTTAGGCAGACCAGTCTTGGAACTGGCCGGGCAAGAGGCTCGCAAAGAATTAATATCAGGAATGAGGGAAGTGTCAACCCGTGTTTTTACCGGCGTCCAAAGAATGGGAGAACTGGACAGTAAAAGCACGGGAAGGGGGGTTGGCTCACTTTGAAACCAAAGCTTGAACAAAGTGAGGAGCCGACCCAGGGACCCCGGAACACCTCCCCTCGTGATGCTTCCTCGACCCTCTCCAAACTGCACGAGCACTAACCATCGGAGACGGCAATACTCGGGCACTAGCCGTGACAGGAGTTCGCGTGCCTCCTTCGTCGGAGGTGCGCTCTGCGAAGGGGCGTTAGGTACTTCAATGACGTCCCCCCTGGCCACCATACAAGGCCCTGCCAGTGTTACGCCTAAACTCTGCCACGCCGGCAGCCCAGTGGGGGCTGCGGCCACGGCAGCCCTTAACTCCAGGTCTCCTAACTGTGGTCACAATCCTGGTAGCGATGTCAAAGGGGCTCAGGAAGGAGAAAGTGTATATTTCTGTTCGTGGGGGAAGATTCATGGAATGAGGAGAAACACTCCCCCCAGAACGCCTTTTATGGAGGGCGAAAACCGGTGGGAGTCGAGCCGCGCGGAATTCGAAGGGAGAGTTGTCAAAGGGAATTAATTCCCACCCAATTCCAAGGGGACTGCCAACCGCCAGATTCGTGTTGATTCACAAGGGCATTAATGAAGGCGCGTTACAGGCACCGAAGCGTCAAAACGCGGAGCGCGGAAAGCCAAGCGACGCCTCGTAAACCAGAAAGACGAGGAATGCGAACCAGAGGCAAGATCAGCCCCACGTGCGAAGTCACAATCCGACCCGAGGAAAAACAGCTCCCAGAAAATGACTCGTGGACGTCTTCACGCTAAAGCAAAGTTCTCGGATCCGAGGACGAACTCCTATTGAAGGCAACTGTGCAGTAGTGGTACACTAGCTCTTGCTCCAGCAGCCTGCAAGGGGCTAATGGGAGGGACTTCTATCCGACGTGGGACTGAGTTGCCCAAAGTGGTGAACACTGTGTCCTCATACTCGGGGACGAAGCCACTTACAAACGATGGCAGCAATTGTACCTAGGACTTGCATGGTCCTCGGACCCAAGCCTACGGGGAGCTGGCCACTCGTACTGAAGGCAGCAACTGTACCTAGGTCTTCCATGGTCCACGGACTCAAGCCTATGGGGAGCTAGCCACTTACAAACGATGGCAGCAATTGTACCTAGGACTTGCATGGTCCTCGGACCCAAGCCTACGGGGAGCTGGCCACTCATACTGAAGGTAGCAACTGTACCTAGGTCTTGCATGGTCCACGGACTCAAGCCTATGGGGAGCTAGACACTTACAAACGATGGCAGTAATTGTACCTAGGACTTGCATGGTCCTCGGACCCAAGCCTACGGGGAGCTAGCCACTCGTACTGAAGGCAGCAATTGTACCTAGGTCTTGCATGGTCCACGGACTCAAGCCTATGGGGAGCTAGACACTTACAAACGATGGCAGCAATTGTACCTAGGACTTGCATGGTCCTCGGACCCAAGCCTACGGGGAGCTGGCCATTCGTACTGAAAGCAACAACTGTACCTAGGTCTTGCATGGTCCACGGACTCAAGCCTATGGGGAGCTAACCACTTACAAACGATGGCAGCAATTGTACCTAGGACTTGCATGGTCCTCGGACCCAAGCCTACGGGGAGCTGGCCACTCGTACTGAAGGCAGCAACTGTACCTAGGTCTTGCATGGTCCACGGACTCAAGCCTATGGGGAGCTAGACACTTACAAACGATGGCAGCAATTGTACCTAGGACTTGCATGGTCCTCGGACCCAAGCCTACGGGGAGCTAGCCACTCGTACTGAAGGCAGCAATTGTACCTAGGTCTTGCATGGTCCACGGACTCAAGCCTATGGGGAGCTAGACACTTACAAACGATGGCAGCAATTGTACCTAGGACTTGCATGGTCCTCGGACCCAAGCCTACGGGGAGCTGGCCATTCGTACTGAAGGCAGCAACTGTACCTAGGTCTTGCATGGTCCACGGACTCAAGCCTATGGGGAGCTAACCACTTACAAACGATGGCAGCAATTGTACCTAGGACTTGCATGGTCCTCGGACCCAAGCCTACGGGGAGCTGGCCACTCGTACTGAAGGCAGCAACTGTACCTAGGTCTTGCATGGTCCATGGACTCAAGCCTATGGGGAGCTAGCCACTTACAAACGATGGCAGCAATTGTACCTAGGACTTGCATGGTCCTCGGACCCAAGCCTACGGGGAGCTGGCCACTCGTACTGAAGGCAGCAACTGTACCTAGGTCTTGCATGGTCCATGGACTCAAGCCTATGGGGAGCTAGCCACGTACAAACGATGGCAGCAATTGTACCTAGGACTTGCATGGTCCTCGGACCCAAGCCTACGGGGAGCTGGCCACTCGTACTGAAGGCAGAAATTGTACCTAGGTCTTGCATGGTCCACGGACTCAAGCCTATGGGGAGCTAGCCACTTACAAACGATGGCAACAATTGTACCTAGGACTTGCATGGTCCTCGGACCTAAGCCTACGGGGAGCTGGCCACTCGTACTGAAGGCAGCAATTGTACCTAGGCCTCGCGTGGTCCAAAGACCTATTCCTGTGGAGAAACTAACTACATACTGAGGAGTCTAAGGCTCGATCCGGCCACTCAAGGAAGAACCGACCGGCTGAAGGCCTTCCGGAACATAAGGGCCGAGGTTTGCAAAACTCTCCTCCTCGTCCAAGGAGATGTGCAGCAGGGTTTTGAGGGGCTATTGTGGGGCCCGAGGGCCCAGAACCCCCGGCCCACCTTTAGGCTGGCCCAAGGCCCAAGCCGAGGAGGGCAATCATCCCAGATAGTCGGCCAAAGGGTTTTAGCCCTTCTCAGACCCGAGCCGAAGACACACCCCTCCTCGGCACACCTAGTCTAATCCAGGTAGGGGACAAACCCAGAATAGGTGGTCACATCCACACTTAACGAGTCTGCCTGACCCTCCAGACTACATTAATGATGACAAGACCCTTCACTAGGAAAACCTTGGAGGCAGCAACCCCCAGTATGGTGAGGAACCTGTCTGATGGGACAAGTCCTGGACCAGTAGCCCGGATGGCCAACAGCTGTAAGGCCAGGATCAAGCTAAAGGGCATATATAAGGCAAAGAACCCCCCTTGTGAAGGGGGGCCTCCTCGAACGCCAGCCGAGGAGCAACCCCAGACGAAGAGCGACAAAGGAAAAACGCGAGGAACAATCGGCGAGAGGCCGGCCGGAGCCAAACCCTTTGCCCACTCTCTACAAATTCATTGTCGGGGGCCCACCTCTGAAAAAGGAGCCCCTACAATAACTATTGATCTTTAATTTTCTATAAACTTTACAAACATGAAGGATATAAGAAGAAAATGTAACCCAATGATGGATTTGTCAAAATTCATCCCTAGTAAAAAGCTATCGAGTAAGGTTGTAACTTTAGGCTACAACTAATTTTGTAGCTAAATTTTATCGTATTATAATTATGCCAAAAAATATTATGTAATTATGCCAATTTTGCATATTTTAAGAATGTTCAATATTCTATAATTACATCAATATAAATTTAAATTAGTATATATAATTAAATAATTACAAAACTTTCAGTATCTAAAAACTCTCTTTTACTCACTGCGCACCATTGGCATGTGATGATCACTCTACAAATACAAAATTCTTGTAGGGTGGAGGAGAGGAGGGGAGCAAGGATCAGGTTCAAGATTTTGAAAGAGAACTCCACACACATATATATTTGAATTAGGTTATAGTAGAATATCTACTTGTATATAAATTTTTTCTTTAATTTTATAAAATAAAAAACTCTTTTTTAAAGATTTTATACAACGTTTACAAGGTCTTCAAGCATAAGTGATTGTTATTATTTTTTTTTTATATAATTATATTGATCGTTATCAAATGATCAAATGTGAATAGTAAATAGCCACACAAAAAGAAAAAAAAAAATATTAGTAAATAATATTAGAAATAGGCCAAATTGAGGAATGAAAGGATTTAGAAGAAAATGAAAGGGTTTTTTTTTGGAGAAATGGAAGGATTTTGTAGTAAATGAATAGTCGTTTTTAATAAAATCTTTTTATGAGTCTTTTAGTTTTAAGAATAGATGACATGTACCACCGCACACATTTGGTGTGATGGTCACTCCACAAGTGTAGATGCTTGTGAGGTATGGGGAGCAAGGGCTAAGGTTCAAATCTCTAAGAGGGAACTTCACACACATATACACATAGATTAGACTAGAGTAGAATTTCTATCTTGTATTAAAAGAAAAATAGATGACATGTCATCATGGTATATAATGTTTGGAGAAACAGATATGTGTCATCATTGTGTGCATCCTCTAATTTGGAATTCCTAGAGTTTTTCATTTTTTTTTTTTAATAGGTGGCAGTTTTTAAAGTGAACATTTTTCCTACATGACAAACTAAACTTAATTATAGAACATAACTTTCTCTCAATTTCTATTTTTATATATAGTATTAGATATTATATTATAGATATTTTCCTAAAAAAAAAACATATATATTATAGATATTGGTTGATTTGTTACCCCTTCAGCAAATAGTAACTGAAGGTATTGATGATGCACCTACTATTCAAATACAAATATACAATAAAGTATAAGACATCAATCTTCACGTTGGGGGGTTTTATATATTATTAAGTAACAATACGTACGAAATAATTTTTTAAATATTTTCTACAAAAATTGAGTTGACAAGTTTTTATTAATTCTCACATGTAACTATTATTAATATCATTTTATCATTTATCATTCAATACTTATCACTTCTATAATTGTAAAATATTTGTTAAATTTTTGTGACTCTAGTGACTAGTCTTATTATTTATTATAGGTCACTTACTTTACAGTCAAAGTGAGACATGGTCATAATTATAAAGTATTAAATTAAGGGTCCGGTTAATATATGCTCTTAAGGTATGTATTAATTATTCACTTTAGAAAATTTCTTATAAAAAATTGAAAAAAATATAAAAAACATTAGTCACTTTTTCGTTTTTTCATAAAAAAATTTCTTAAAATGGTTTACTTAAAGGAAAGGGCATAAAATTGTTCTTTGAGAGAACAACATTTGATTAATAATGAGGAATCCAAAACACCTATCTATCAATGATATTTCTTGTTAGTCTGTTATATCATATCAGGCTATCAGCCAAGTACTAGAAAGCTCTTTCATATGAATATGATCTGACTCTTAACCCTGTCCTAGCGGAAAAATCTGGCCGAAAGATGTAAAGAGCATGTGCCACCACTAATCCCAACACAATTTCTTTTATATGCTTCCACAGCAGTTATGTATATTTGTGTAAACTATTACAGCAATGTGATAATGTAGCAACACCAAATTTGACGACACGTACATTATAGCAACGCATGGAGATACATCAACCAATGTTTACATGCAATTTCTTGTTCACAGTCATATCATACAAATAGAGCCAAAGTGGTATTTTTGAAGCCAAGAACTCACCAGCACCACCAACAGCAGGAGCAGAGCAATTTAAAGGACCATGGGTGTACCATTTGTAATTGGACTCTACAAAATAATTCACTCTATTGCAGTGTAGCATGCAAGGTCAGTTTTTCATCTTCCTCTTTCTTATTGTTTTTGACCAGATAGGAAAAACTAGGTAGAACATGGAAGGTCATACCGTTTCAAATTGTTCACCCTCTCCATAGTCAATAAATTTGCATTTATATTCAATTTTAATCAACTGGAGGAAGTCAGACAACTGGCAATCCTAGCTTAGACGGTTGATTTCAAATTGTTTACTTCTCAGTTCATCTAATAAGCTTGTGGGTGCTGGGCAAAAAGTTCTCCATATGGCATTCCCACATTCCCACACATGGTTAATTTTAAAGAATATTTTTAGCTTGTAAAGATCTCAAAACATAAAATAGGAAAAAATAGAGAAAAGAAAATACAAACACAGAAAAGAACACTAAAAATTTAACTGTCCACGTACTGACTGTTTGTAGAAGTATGGAACATGCAAGATATTTTGAAAGAAAAAATAAATATTTAGAGAAGAAAAATAATAGAATTTTGGTTGCTTTGATTGAACCAAGGTCTCCAAATTTGGTAAAATACACTATATTCGAGGGAGTCCAACCTCCTACACAACTGGTACTTTCAGTGCATAACATTTGATGATTTTTTTTTTTTTTTTTGGCAATTCTGTAGAATTCATACACATAATGCAACATTCAATAATGTAAAAGATGGACCAACTTCTCCTAAACCTGCGGCCATAGTAACCATACTCCTAAAACTAGATCACAAAATGGCGGCTTGAAGAAATTTTTTTAGAGTAGTCATTTAGGAGAATTCACGATTACATACAATATTTTTTTTGTACTTTTTTTTTTTTAAGGAAAAATGAAATTATAGATTATTTTTATGTAATGGGTTGAATGAGTTACAAATTTAAATGATTAAGGATTTTTGTTTTCTTGTTTTCAAATAGGTTTTTTTTTTTTTTAATAATTTGTTCACTTTGTTGTTTCATTTAGTGTTAGGCCTAAATTAAAATTAGCAATTATTTATTACATAAGATTTGTTATGAAATTGTTGAAGATGTTGTGGACGACTAAATTTCTCGGTTCGAAATAAAGTCAAACGAGTAAAAATAGTTTCACAAATGTGAATTTGTATTGATGAATGTGTGGTACAATTCTCTGTAATTACAAAAGAGTTATCCTCTGATTCGATCTCCTTGAAAGACTTGTTGATTGGAATTGTAATAATGTGATTTTGATTTGAACACAAAATATCCTTCGATTTGGTTGAGGGATAGATCGAAGATTATTGAAACAGAATTACAATGAATCTCTGGCTACGAACTTGTTAGAAATCCCTTGTTCTTCACGTTCTTCGTGTGTTCTTCGTGTTCTTGATTTGTTCTTCGTCTTCGAAGGTTTGTGGTGGAAGTTCTTCAGGGCTTTAGAGGCTTGAATCCGTAGAGCTTCGCCGATTTGTGGTTTGTGATGTTTCTGGAGGCTTTTGAGCTTGATTCCAGTGAACTTTGAGATGATTTGGATGATTCCTCTTCGAATGTTCTTTGTATTTGAAGGTTTGCGGTGGAAGTTCTTCGGTGCTTTAGAGGCTTGAATCCGTAGAGCTTCACTGATTTGTGATTTGTGATGTTTCTGGAGGCTTTTGAGCTTGATTCCAGTGAACTTTGAGATCTAGGAATACGATTTGGATGATTCCTCTTCGAATGTTCTTTGTATTCGAAGTTTTGTGATGGAAGTTCTTCGGTGCTTTAAAGGCTTGAATCCGTAGAATTTCACTGATTTGTGATTTGTTAATGTTTCTGGAGGCTTTTGAGCTTGATTCCAGTGAACTTTGGATCTAGGCGGATGATTTGGATAATTTCTCTTCGAATGTTCTTCGTATTCGAAGTTGAAGTTCTTGAAGTTCTTGGAGGCTTTAGAGCTTGGTTCTGGCAGAGCTTCTAGACTTCTGAGTGCTTCCAATGGCCTGGTCCCTTCTCCAAATCTCTAGATCTCTTCCAAATGCTTTAGGAAGTCTTCTATTTATAGGAGTTTAGGGGTAGGTAAGTGACACGTGGCGGAGCTTGATTGGTGACACGTGGCAGCGCTTGATTGGTCTGCTTATGTCATCGCTTACACGTGCGAGGCTGATTATGTCATCGCTTACACGTGCGAAGCTGATTATGTCATCGCTTACACGTGCGAAGCTGATTATGTCATCGCTTACACGTGCAATGATGCATGATTGGTTCTTGCATGACACTTGGCGAATTTTCGTTGGTTTCTGAATAGTGATAGCAAAACCTAGCAACAATATGTGGTGCTTTGTAATTGGCTGCATTTTGTGGATTTGGTAGTGTGACGTGTCAGCTTGTGATAGGTCGGGAATTTTTCCATGTCTACAGATGTATCATTACTCTTATTTTTGTTGAACTCAAATTCTTGTGATTTTCAAGTTACGGTGTTCAATATTTTTATTAGGGTGGTCACAATAGGTTAGCTTAGTATATAATTATTTTTTTGTGGCAAATATATATACATTTACTTGCAAGTTAGGGTGGTCCTCATAGGACCACCCTAGCTTAGAGGTGGAGCCGCCAGTGGCAAATATAACTCAAAGGTAAAATATCCTTTTACACTAGTTAGGTTATTCTCAATTGGCAGGAGAATGTAAACATTTTAACACATAAAATTGAATGTGAAATAATCAATGAAAAAACAGTGAGGTTACAGAATAAAAAGCCTAAGTCAAATATCAACCGTCTACTGTCACTAACCCATAATTCAATCGATGCCTCTATAAACTAGCCACATATATGCTCATCATCATTCTTCTAATTGTTGACAGGTTTTATCCTTACATGATAATCAAACCAATGAGAAAAATGAAGACCTAGACAATGTAACATTTGGAGGCAGAAAATACCTCGCAGAATCATCCAAGAGGAGGAAACTAAGGAAGAAAGCAGCCCCTTCGAGGGCCCCAATGTTTTAATCAAGTCCTCATGATAGGGACATACTTATATGCATCATCATTTCTGATATGTAATTGTAAGATTGTAACTTCTTTGCATTTAGTATTCCATTTTACCTTTTAATTAATGTTGAGTGTAACCTGGATATTAGAATTATATTGATGGTCATTTTGATGCCTTAGCATTGTTTTGCTACCTTATTTCGTCTAGAAATTCAATTTGTTGTCAAGAACCTCTATAAAAAACTCCGTTAAGGTTTTATTTTTATGTAATTGGCATATTCTATGACAAAACATACTTCACTTGTATTTGGGTAGTTCTAAGTAGATTCAAAAATATTTTGAAGTACCTTGAAAAGGTTTTTCAAGTGATAGTATTGAACACATGAAGATTGCACAAAGAAACAAGTGTGAAAAACTAAAAACTGGTGGCTTGATACTTGCTTCTATTGAGAATTAATGAACCTCAATACCTCTCAATCTTTAAGCTTCATAGATCCAGAATTCTCAGATTTGTTTTTTGGCGATGATAATGCTTTTCTAGGTTTTCATTCTCTAAGCTACTAGATGATATAAAAACTTTATCTTATTGCCATCATCATACACAGAGACTCAAATAAAAAATCTACATACTTCTTGTAAAGTTACTACGTTCTTATGTGTCTTAGGGTTTTGTAACCAAGTTGCTTTCTCTTCTACAAGTGTGTAGTGAAGAACTTTGCATCCAATAACAAGCTTCAAGTTGTTGGGAATCAGTCACAGATTTGAGATTTGTGCGATTGAAGAACTCTCTATAAGATCAAGTCAAATTAGAGATTAGTGTAAGGATTCTACTATAGGTAGGTGCTTTGGGATAGATTAGGAGAGTAAGATTATTTGTACTTGTAATAACTTAATTCTTGATTAGTGGATTCTTGGGAGTAATGACCTGAAGTTCATCTGGTGGGGTTTTTGCCTTGTGAAGGTTTCTCCCATTAGTTAACAAATCACTATGTCAAATTTAATTAATTTTCGCTGCACCCTAGATTAGAATTGTGATTTTATTCATTACTTCACATTAGTGCATATAATTTGACCTAATTAATCAATTTAGATAATTGAATTAATTAATTGGGGTCAATCCAAGGGCTGAGCATCTCAGTAAAAAAATCATAAAGGAATCCCTAAAGAAACCAATGTGTAAAATGGAGTAACTTAATGGGTTCTACCATATATATCCTAAACATATAGAGGAGACCCACTTTTGTGAGAATCATGGCCTTATGGTTTGGTTGAAGGGGAGGAAGATTCTTATTTGTGGTGTTCCACCACAGCCCTTTAAGGGAAGCTTTCACTAAGGAAAGTGTCCATAATTAAAGGGTAAAAATGTAGTCATCTTAAGGTGCATGCTAGTAGAGAAGATAGAGAACTTTTGTTGAAATCGAGAGCCATTCAATGACCATAGAACCGTGATATCTATAATAGAACCAAAGAAATCTATTATGGTTGAAAGCTCAAAAATGTGTTGAAAACACAAGAGTTGTTTAGACCCCCAAATTAAAGTTATGACTCCATTGATTTTACACTAACTTAAAACTAAGTGCGGAATAGGGTAAATGTGAGCGGATAAACAAACAAACTACTCTAATCCATAAACTGAAAAACACAGCAGTAAAATGGAATGTAAAAGAGTAGGGAAGAAATATGCAAATACAAGATAGCAAACTGATGTGTTATCGAAGAGGAAACCGAAGAATTCAGCAAAAAACCTCTCCGCCACCCTCCAAGTGGTATTCGATCCACTAGAAAATCAGTTAGGATACATGGATTAGCAAGAGACCTTCCAAGACTAATCTACCCAATGTACCTAAACTCTTCAAGCTCTTACTCCAATAAGGCTTCTCGGAACTGTGTCTTGTATAACAATCTCTAACTTCTCTTAGAAGCACTCCTCAACATTTGTGGGTATACATAGTGTGGGTACAGAAAGTTTGTATCAGATAGTACAGTCTAGCAAAACAAAATGTCTCACGAGTGTCTCACGGGAAGGCCTTACCTGTGAGCTATTCGCAAAACACAGCTGTCGTCATCTGTCCTGACTCTTCACATTCCAGTCATGTGCAGAGCACATGACTCACTTCACGAGATGCTTAGTCGCAAGCTACTCGCAAAAACTCCTCAGTCTTCAATTGCTTGAGCCTTTACACTCTCTCTCTTTATCACACAACCCTTACAATCAAATCCCACATTAAATATAGGGTACAAAAGATTAAATGAAATTACAATCAAATTTGGTACGGAATAAAAGCCAACAAAACATATAGTTGTAAATTACAACTTTACAATCTCCCCCTTTGGCTATTCCATAACAAAACCCCTAAAACAAACTCTAGACTTAAATGTGAGTTTGGAAACAGTGGCAAAACTCAATCACACTTAATCTTGAAGCTGTGAAGCACTTGCACGTATATACCTATAACCTGAAACACTTGCACACAAATAAAACTTTCATTAAACTTATGATAAGTTGAACACAAGGTACGTATATGAGCAAGTAAAATGCGATCAAGTTTGTAAATACTATAAAACATGTAAACATATCTTGATAAAAAAAAAAAAAAAAAAAAAAAAAAAAACAGTCATTAAAGAATGACTACAATGAACATTTAACTAGTAAATACTCATCTGGATACGCAATGTAATTAAGAACAATCCCATAGATCAATTGCATGTCCAACACTCAACCAATTCAAAATACACAAAGTATTTGCATCTAGGATACAAAATCCTACTAGGGTATAAGAGTGAGGTACTTAAGACATATTATCAACATCTTAAAAGTACAAAAAAAAAAAAAAATGCTACAAAGCAGTAAGGTAAACATAACTATTGAATATAAACTGAAATTAAAAAACAGAGTATTAAGGCTTTAAAAGAAAGCAGTAAAAACAATTATCCAAGAGTTATAAATGCTAAAGCAGTTTAAATCAAAACATAAATAAAGCTAAACCACCTGTATGAACCAAAGTTTCTACGCCTAAGCTATGTCTATGCTCTGCTCCCCCTCAAATGTGCAAGGTCCCCCTCAAAATTTTCTCCCCCCTTTTGACCGAAATGGCTAAAGAGGCTAGAACTGATTAGACTCTAAATCTGATACTTGCGGCACGAATAAATCATTGATCTATGAGGATAAAGCAGTGATCTGACCCTAAATATAGGTAAACTGGTCCACGGTGTACTACACATGTAAGTCAAGCATGGTAGACATCTAGTCCATTTTAGCTAGGAGGTGATCAAGTCTGTCTAATCTTCGCGCTGGTGCTGAAGATGACGGCTGAGTTGAAGACTCTGCAGCAGAAATCAATCTATCAATCTCTTCCTCTGTATTACCACCCTCGTCCTTAACATAATCTCGTGGTATCGTATGCACACCTGTTTTGGAGCCTTTAATGTGAGCTATGCTCCTAGTCACTATGTGTGCACCAATAGGATAGTCCCTCTGAACCACTGTCAGACCACTCGGGAGTTTAAGCTTGTCTTCGCAATTAGGCCCATAATCAGTGAGGGAAAAGGCATAACCGTTCTGGAATTTTGCTTCTCGATGCTCTTCTTCAACAGATGGAAGATGTGTCCACATATATCAATCTCCTTGTGAGTAAAAAGATCATACAAGAATTTTGTCCTTGGAGCAAACAACGTAGTCAAGTTGGTGATCGGATTCAAATTATGGATCATTACATAGGCTAGAGTCCTTATCTCTAGACTAAATGGGATTGTGTTCATGGAGGTTTTCTTAGAAGTACCACCATGTATCTTCACCATCTCCTCAGTAAAGCCCAAACAATCCTCATATTGTACTGTAATTGGCTGTGAAGGAGGACGAACTTCTAAGAACTCCTAAATGCTGTCCCTAATGATGACAAACTCTTTGTGCCTTACCCAATAGTTTATATTATCTCCCTCAACACTAGTATTGAAGAAAAACTCTTTGATAATCTCTAAGTACACAACTCCAGTTGGGTTCAAGAGCTTTGTCCATGTCCTGTCCTTGAACACTTTAGGAATGAAAGTGGCCTTAAGTGATTCCATTTGTATGACCCTTTCCATGATAATCGTTTTGCCCTTATAACAGTCATTATACTTCATATCAACCTCAACAAACCTGAAGTTATCAGAATCAATGCGTGCACGTTTGGAGGATGATCTCTTAGTAGATGCATGCTTAGTAGGAGACATCTACACAAATGAACACAGAACAGAAAAGAAACATGTGCACAAACACAAAACAGAACACAAAACTTGATTAGATTCAAGTTAGTCCAAATCAAAGGTAAAACTACCTAAAACAGAGTACAAGAACTCAAAACAGATAAAAACATGTAAACATAAACACAATGCATGAAAATAAGTGACTATGCATGTGTGTGCATGAGTTGATGCATGTGTGTGTGGCATGAGATGCATGAGGTGTGCCCAGAGGGGCCTAGTGTGTGCCTAGTGTGTGCATGGCATGGCATTGAGGCATAAAATGGGCAAAGTGTGTAAAACACACAAATACTGAACAAAACATGGTAAACATAATCAATCAAAAGGAAACCCAAGTGTTGGAACTCATTAGAATCCAATTCAACACAAGAGTGTCACTAGGACATTTTGTCAAACACCTAACATACAACAATGCACTACAACGATGAACAATGCATGAACATGGTGTGAAAACTTGCCTCAATACATGCTAAATTTGCCACATGGGGCCAACACAGATGCACAAAGATCAAATGGGACTCAACCCAATCAAAGTTTTGAAAAATATTTCACAAAATTAAGAAACTCAACCTGTTTTCAAAAAATCCCCAATTTTTTAAAACCCTAAGCTAAAATCTGCAAAATTTAAGAAAAAATGAAAGCAATGTTTAGAAAAACATACCTTGAAGTGATTTTACAGAGATTTTTGCTTGAAAATGATGGGGTTTTAGTGAAAAATGATTTTGGATTGAAAGGGGTTCAAAGAAAGGTAGTGCAAGGGAAATAAAGAGGTTTTGAAAAACTGTCACATCTGCTATATAAAAATTGGAAACACATGTTTTTTCGCAGGTTAGGCAGTAGCGAAATAGTCACAAGACAGTCGCGAGAATGGTCACTAAAGCACAAAAGTTTTCGCGTGAAGCTTTTAGTCACGAATAAGTCACGAGGCAGTCGCAATAACCTCTGTAAGAATTGAAAAAATTCCAATTTTTGCCTAAAAACATTTTGCGGGAAGTGTTTAGTCATGAAATACTCGCGAGGCAGTAGCGAGAGTCTCTGTATGAAAATGTGACTTTTTAAATTCTCTTAAGCACATTTCGTGGGAAGCTCTAAGTTACGAGTTTCTCGCGAAACAACATCTGAACCAATTTTTAAAGAAAAACACAAAAATGCATTTTGAGCAAAAATTAAAGACACGATAGTATAAAATCACTTTAAAAAACATATAAAACACTCAAAAATCTTTTTGGGTTTGATCAGCAAGTACTTGAGCATACACATCACATTTAAACATGTACAATCACACAAATGAGATAAGCATTAATTGAATCAAATTCTTGTGTATTGTGGGTGAATATCAAGTGTAAAATAGTCCTTAGACCAGAGTGAAGCTTCAGTGATCAATTCAATCAAATCATACATAACTAATACTAAGTCAAGTAGACTATCTCTATTATAGAAATAAGCATATATGACATCTCACAAAATGATTGCAAATCTTAGAAGTTTTTCATTTGGCTTCTGTATAAATCATAACATTTGATCCATTTTGGATAATACATCTCTTATTGAGATCGGTGTTTAAAATTTTTGATATTTCAACATTGAGAATTAGCCTTTGGTCTTTTGAGCACCATACATTTCAATACAAAAGTCGTTTTCCCTTTTTCTTAGTCAAATACTAGTATGTGCGACAGACTTTTGCAGCTCATTATCTCTTTTCATTTGGAGATTTACATTTGGTGAGCTCTATTGCAAAAAAATAAAATAAAAAATAAAGTAAGAAGAGATATAGACACAAGTCTATGCAAGTATCAAGACTATCAAGACTATTGACCAATTATTCATGACAAGTTTGAAGTTTTATTTATAACAATCACACATAGTTTTCAAGATTTCTTCCACACAGATATATGTGCATACATAACAAGCTAAGCTTGTAAATGCACTACGTCATTAGTACGAAGGTACTAGGCCAAACTCACATATGATATACACAACACAAGTGATCAAACTTTTTGAAGATTTTTCAATTTTTATGGGTTTTTGAATTTTTGAACACACTAAAAAACAAACCAAATAAAGTAAGATCAACAAAAACAAGTACAAAGCAGAACAAGTAAAAGAAACAATCTAACTAAACATGTGAGACCTAAACACCAGGTATGCAACAATGAGCAAAATAAGTTCACATAAAAGATAGAGTTTAAGGAATGATACTGACACCAATGGTCTTACGCAAAGACTCAAACCTTGGACCATCAAGAGGTTTAGTAAATATGTCTGCCTTCTGGTTGTTAGTGTTGATGAACTCCAAATACATAGTCTTTTCCTCTATCAAATCTCAAATGAAATGGTACCTGATCTCGATATGCTTTGATTTCGAGTGTTGAACTGGATTTTTTGACAAATTTATGGCACTCGTATTATTGTAGAACACACACATTGTGTCTTGAGTAATTCCATAATCATGTAAAAGCTTCTTCATCCATAATAATTGTGTACAACAACTCGTCGCTATAATGTACTCAGCTTCAGCCGTTGATAGAGAAATTGAATTTTGCTTTTTGCTTATCCACGACACCAAGTTATTTCCAAGATAAAAACAACCACCAAAAGTGTTTTTCCTATCATTAATGCACCCGGCCCAGTCGGCATCAGAATATCTAGCTAGGCACTCATTCGAGTCTCTTGAATACCAAATACCATAGTCAAATGTGCCATTTATGTAGCGGATAATTTGTTTGACTGCTGTCAAGTGTGACTCTTTGGGTGCTGCCTGAAATCGAGCACATACACCTACACTGAAAGCGATGTTTGGTATGCTAGCAGTAAGATAGAGAAGACTACCGATCATGCTTCGATAAAGTGTTGGATCCACTTCTACACCTACTACATCACAACTTAGTTTTACTGAGGAACTCATGGGAGAGGAAGTGTGTTTCTTAGAGTCTAGGCCAAATCTCTTTACAAGATTTTTGGCATATTTCTCTTGAGAGATAAATATCTCATCTTCCTGTTATTTCACTTCAAGCCCTAGGAAGTAGTTTAGCTCTCCCACCATGCTCATCTCAAATTCCCTTTTCATTTCTTCTGAAAATTCATGAGCTAGGTGATCAATTATGGATCCAAAGAAAATATCATCCACATATACTTAAGCAACAAGGTGAGATCTCTTATAATTTTTGATAAACAAAGTTTGATCGGCTTGACCTCTCTTGAAACCATGATCCAAGAGGTATGTGCTGAGGCGATCATACCAAGCTCTTGGTGCCTGTTTTAGCCTATATAATGCCTTCTTCAGCCTTAACACATAGTCCAGAAAGTGAGGGTCTTGAAACCCCTTTGGTTGCTCAACAAACACTTCTTCGTTTAAAAACCCGTTCAAGAAAGCACTTTTAACGTCCATTTGATATAACTTGAAGTTCATAATGCATGCTTTGGAGAGAAGAATTCGGATTGACTCTAGTCTTGCAACTGAAGCAAAAGACTCATCAAAGTCTAGATTTGTTTCGGACAACTTCACCATTTTCATCAGTCTTGTTCTTGAAGATCCACTTGGTGTCGATTACATGTGTATCCTTGGGCCTTGGTACCAACTCTTATACATCATTTCTAACAAATTGATGCAACTCTTGGTGCATGGACTTTACCCAATTCTCATCTTTCAATGTTTCCTCTATTTTCTTTGGTTCAAATTGTGCAAGATAATAGTTGTACGTCACATGATTCACACTATAGGCTAGTCCTTTTCTCAAATGAAGTCCTTCATCTACATTACCAATGATATTACTTGAGGGATGATTGAGAGTTACCTTTGATAATGGTCTTTTAGAAGTGGAAGGTTCCTCATCACGAGAGATTGGAGGTTGAACTTTCGGAGGGGTGAGAGGGCTTGAAGATCCTTGTGTTAATCTAGTCTTCGTTCTTGATATAGGAGGTGTAGACTCCTTTTTCGGTGATTCTTTCTCAGCATCATCACCTTGAGACATGTTGTCATCACCCTCACTCTTCTTAAGGTTCGATCCTTCACCATCATCATCAATATCCTTTTCAGATATGGTGTCATCGATGACCACATTTATCGATTCCATCACTGTCTTAGTGCGCTTATTGTACACTCTATATGCTCAGCTATTTATGAAATAGCCTAGGAATATCCCTTCATTACTCTTAGCATCAAATTTTCCAAGATTCTCCCTATTATTAAGAATGTAACATTTGCTTCCAAATATTCGGAAAATTTTCACCTTCGGCTTCTTTTCTATCCAAGTTTCATACGATGTCTTCTTTATTCTTGCTCGGAAGTAAATCCTATTCCCAATGTGACATGATTTACTACTTCAGACCAAAACTTCTGTGGAATGTTTTTGTTGAGTAACATTACTCGTGCCATCTCTTGAATCACCCAGTTCTTTCTTTCAACTACCAAATTCTGTTGTGGAGTCTTTGGAGCTGAAAATTCCTTCTTGATACCGTGTTCATTACAAAATGCTTCAAACTTTGCATTTTCAAACTCCTTGTGGTCACTTCTGATTTTGACTATAGGAATTCCCTTTTTCATTCTGCAGTCTCTTGCATAAATTTTCCATCTTGTCACATGCTTTTGACTTCTCTCTAAGAAAATCCACCCAAGAGTATCTTGAAAAATTATCAACTACCACCATAATATAGCGCTTTCCACCCATGCTTTTTGTTCTTGTTGGACCCATTAGATTTACATATAGTAACTCCAAAGGGTGAGAAGTAGCAATGACATTTACTTTAGGATGGCTTGACATTGTTTGTTTTCCCAATTGACATGGACCACAAACATTCTTCTCAATTTTTCAAACTTTGGTAAACCAACCACAGCTTCAAGCTTCGAGATTTTTGCCACTTGATTGTAATTAGCATGTCCAAGTTGTTAATGCCACAACTCCAAAAGATTCACTCAAGCACTCTGACATGCTATACTTGGTTTGGGAATGACCCTATAATAATTATCGGTGGTCCTAAGTCCCTTCAAAACTTGAACACCTTTTTCATTCAGGATTAGACATCCTTTCTTTGAAAATTGGACTAAGAAGTCATCACAAATCTGAGTGATACTCAGCAAGTTCACTTTCAATCCCTTAATGTACAACACATTAGTTAACAAAGGCAGTCTTGAAATATCCATGGATCCCTTTCCAAGAACTTATGAATGACTACCATCTCCAAATGTCACAAAACCATCTTCCTTCTCTTTAAGAGTTTTGAACAATGATGTATCTCCAGTCATATGCCTTGAACAACCACTGTCAAGATACCACAAACATGAATTAAACACTTTCAATGCGGTATGAACAAAAAGACAAGCATGAGATAGGCATTCTTGACCATCAAAGAAAGACTCATCTTTCTTTACTTCATTAATAGATGAGTGTAGCTTTCTTTTCAGACAATCAAGTTTATCCCACAAATGTCTATTCCTTCTCTTATATTCATTAATTAAGGAATTCGACTCACACAAGCTATTATAAATATCATTGATTCCTGTGAATTAAAGATTTCAGCATGTGTATAAAGATTCTAGCATGTGTTTTTTGATTTGAATAACTCTAAAAGCTCATTACTAGAACAGTCTCTAAATATACTCACAGAGTCATTTTTACAAACACCTTTACTATGCTTCATGGGGCTTTAAATAGCTCTTGTGTTTTCAACACATTTTCGAGTTTTCAATTGGTATCAGAGCAGATACACTCGCTGTGGTTTAAATACCTGAGTGTGATCCTAGACCCCTTGGTGTGCCATGAAAAGTGATATGATAAAACTAAGTGCGGAATAGTGTAAATACGAGTAGATAAACAAAAAAGCTACTCTAATCCGTAAATTGAAAAACACAGCAGTAAAATGGAATGTAAAAGAGGAGGGAAGAAAGATGCAAACAAAAGATAACATGCTAATGTGTTATCAAAGAGAAAACCAAAGAACTTGGCGAAAAACCTCTCTGCCACCCTCCAAGCAGTAATCAATCCACTAGACAATCAGTTGGGATACATGGGTTAGCAAGAGACCCTCCAAACCTAATCTACTTGATGTACCTAAGCCATCCAAGCTCCTACTCCAACAAGGCTTCTCAGAATCGTGTCTTGTCTAACTCTCCAGATCCCGCAACAAGCTCCATGTTAAGTGAGGCTCCTCAGTCTTCAATTGCTTGAGTCTTTACACACTCTCTCTCTATCACACAACCTTTACAATCAAACCCACATTAAATACATGGTACAAAAGATTGAATGAAATTACAATCAAATTTGGCACGGAATAAAAGCCAACAAAACACATAGTTATAAATTACAACTTTACAATTGTTATAAAACCCAAAATAGAGATTGGAGGTCTATTGAGATAGGGATGTCAAGAGGGATGGGTCAGCGGGGTGAAAACTGAGGAACCAAAAGAGAATGATAAAAGGGGAAAACAACAACACAACCATAGGGGAACCAACCCAAAAGCAAAACCTAGCAACACATGGAGAAAGTAGGGAAGGAAACTATCATGTAGAGTAATGTCAACATGCACCAGTAGGAATTTCCTCTCTCCCACTAAACCTTCCTCGCTTGAATATCTTGGTGGGAGATGTCTAAGCAAAACCACTTTGATTCGAGTCTAAAACCTCACAAGTCTTGAGCAACCTTGGGTCAAAGCATTAAGTTTGTGACAGTTGAGGTCGAAAACTCTGTGGCCAACCCATTTTATGAAGTATATATATAAATATATATATATATATATATATATATTTACACCTGGTGTAACTCTATGTAATATTACATTACTTAAGATTTTTTAATAGAATGCCAATTTTGACAAATCAATCGTTGGATTACATTATCTTCATATGTTCTCCATGCTTGCAAAATTTCAAGGTGACCAAGTATCAATAGCCATGTCATCAATCAATTGTTTAAATTCAGATTTTTGTAGTTTAAAATAATGCATACAAAATGAGTTTATGGATGAAATGTTAAATAACATCCAATTAACATGAAAATTGACATACATGTTAAGAACATATAAAACATGTAATCCAAAGGTGATATTTCCAAAATATGAATTTAATAATAAGTTATTAGATGGTGTAACATTGCTTAGAGTTACGCTAGGTGTAACTTAAATTTAACTCATATATATATATATATATATATATATATATATATTCTAACTTGTTGAGAACATAACATTTACTTGAGAATATTTGGGTTATAGTGTTGTTGATGTGCAAAACTTGCAATAGTAGAGGAAAAGAAAAAAGCCCATTGCATAGCGAAATGTGTAGAAAGGTTCCACGACATTGGGAATTAGAGAAAGGTTCCACGAAGCTAGGAACTAGTATTTTGGGTTCCACGATTAAAGGGTCATGTGGCTTTGAGAACCAACATCTTGGGTTCCATAGAGTAAATGCCTTGTGACTTTGGGAACCGATATTTTGGGTTTGCCTTGTGACTCTAAGAACCAATATTTTGGATTCCATGGATTAAAGGCCTTGTGGCTCTAGGAACCGATATTTTGGGTTCCATAGATTAAAGGTTATGTGGCTCAGGGAACCAGTATTTTGGGTTTCATGGAAGAATAAAATCCATTGAAATACTCATTTTTCTCTCTAGCTCTCTTAGTTCTTTTATATGCATATATATATATATATATATATATATATATATATGTGTGTATGTATTTTTCCTACCTAGTTGTTTAGATTAATTGCTGTTTGCGCACATATTAGTTCTATAAAATGGATCTATTTTTCGTGGTAGAATCAAACTCAACTCCACCCATAACTCTATTATAGCCTTGAAAAGTCCAAGTCTTACAACTAAAACATGAGTCTGACAAATGAAAAAAAAAAAAAAGGGCCTTCAACAAAAGCCATACTTTATGTTATTTCCTTAATTGGCATATTTTTTTTAATGCTATTAAAGTTATTTTTACTATTTCACTGCTTTTTTTCATTCTTTCTACTTTAATTGACTTTAATATAATATTAATATTTAAATAATTATTTCTCGGTTAACTTTATGCATTTATAGTAATTGTTACTTCATTTATAGGAATATGATGAAATTATTGTGAAGAATGAAGATAGTCTTCCAATCTTACATAAGCATGCCATTAAAAGTTTGAGGCAACCTTGTAGATTCTTTACCATGTGAACATTAGTGGAGTCAAGAGTGTATTCAAAGTAGCACAAACAAAAGTAGAGAAACAAGTTGGTTCCTAAGATGTTGCCTTATTTGGTAAGAATAAACATGACGATGATGAATAAATTTAACACCTTAGAATCTCAAGACTTGGATTTGATTTATCTTGATAAATTTAATGAGCTTTCCAAATATGTTGATCAAGAACAAGATACAAAGATGACACATTAGATGAAGTGGTTGAAAATATTAATGATGATGTAATAAAATATGTAGATCTTTTATAAAAGATAGTGTACACACAAAATCCGTAAATAGATAAATCACATGGTCACAAAATAGTGTAACAAATTATCAATTTATATTGATTTGTATATACGTAAGTACAATCCTCTGTATAACTCTTTATAATGATAGAATACAATAAAACTCCTCTTATCTTTTATGCATTATTTTAAACTACAAAAACTTGAATTCAAATAATCGATTAATGACATCACAATTGATTTAATCATCTTGAAATTTTGCAAGCATGGAGAATGTATGAAGATAATATAATCCAACGGTTCATTTGTTAAAATTCGTATTCAATTAAAAAAATATTGAGTAGTGTAACATCGTTTAAAATTATACCAGATATAACTTGAACTTAGGCCTTTCGAATTAAATTGTTAAGAATTTTGTACATGATCGTGAAAAAAATTTTATTTTATTTTAATTTTTAAAATATATATATATATATATATATATATGGCAAGCGTTTTTGTACATTTTTTGTCATGAGATCTTTTAGAATAAATACTCATACTATATATGTTTCATTCTTTCTTTGTTTTCATGTTTTTGTGTCAAATTTTTGGAACATACATTTTTATTTTAAAGCTAACAAATTCTACTAACTGTGCTTCTTGTTTTAAAAGTAATTAATTTAAAAAACATGATTCTTTTCCTAAAAAATCCAAATAGAAAATGAAATAATTTTGCAAATAATTAGGGTAAATTGCAAAGTACACCCTTAAAGTTTGGGGTTGCTTAGATTTTATACCCTGAAGTTTGAGAAATTAGATTTTACTCCCTGAAGTTTCATTCTGTTAGCAAACTTCAAACCTCTGTTAATGACTTGCATACACGATTGCTAAGTGACAAGTTGACATGTTGATGTGTAATTTTTTTTTTTTTTTTTTTGCCAAATTAACTCTACAACACCGTTTCAAAGAAAGTAAAGTTATTGGTAGATTGAGATGGCACTGTTTTGCCCAAACTCAAAAACACAAACCCATTACTATTATGGCTTATGGCCCATTTTAGCACAATGTTTCAAATTCCCAATATCCCTAAACCAAACCTGCTAAGCAACTCACCCAACCTTTAACTCCATCGGTGATGGCTCCAGTTCGGGTCTGAGACAATGACAGTGAGTTTCTCTTCTCTTTCTCTCCAACTAGTCTCTCTCTTCTACTCAACTAATGGTTAAAGTTAAGGAACTACCTAGTTGGTTTGAAGCATCAAGAAATCAAAATCAAAAGCAAGCCCTCTTCAACCCACTTATTTTTTTTGCTGAGATAGCACACAATAGAAAGCTCAAAAAGAAGCCAAAAGATTGATACTTTGACAATAAAATTGAGTAATTGGTGTAAAGTCACACATGGGTTAGTAAACAACTATGTTAAAAAACAACAATGTAAAAGCAAACCCCAGATGTGCATGTCTATGTGGGAGAGAGAGACATGAAAGGTAATAATAAAAGTACTCTCAAATCAATAAAATTACTTAGTACTCAAATACATTTTAAAGTTATTCCAACATCTAAACATTTCAACCAAGATGCACAGTCACCTAAGATGCAGAACTAGCTAGTAAAAGAGAGAGACTAGCTGGAGAGAGAGAATTGGAAAGAGGAGAAATGAATGATTTTATGTTTTGAGTTTGGGTGAAATGGTGTCGTTTCAATGTGCTAGTGTGTGTCTATTTGGCAAAAATATTGCACATCAACATGTCAGTGTGTCACTTAATAGCCCCCAAATTTTAAGAATATATTTTGTAATTTACCCATAAGATTATTATAGTTGAAGTGCATATTCACTATAGTTACCAAATTCGAACTATTCATTAAATTGTCAAGAGAGGCATGATGGTTCACTAGTTCACCTATTGGATTAATAATTGATTTATTTTAAAAAATATATAAAAGAAATTAAAGAATCACATAAAAAAAAAAAAACAATACAATATTGAATTTAAACATAAATATGCAAGCACACCAAAATAGAAATTAATAAAATAATATTATTTATAAAATTATTCAAATATAAAATTTAATATTTATTGATGATGCTGAAAAATTACCAGTGAGCCACAGTTCTCGCACGCTCGAAACAACACATGCACAACAAAAGAGAAGACCTAACAAAGGGCACTGGTATGGTGCCAGTCAAATACCCTCCGAAGATCAAGTTAGAACTTTTCTCATAACTATAGAGTGCCAGAGCGGGGGTAAATTATGCGTACCTTAATTTGTGAGGGTCTTAGGTATTTATAGTAGTAGAGGGTTGACATTCTCTCCTTGGGCTAGAAGTCTTTTCCTTATAGGAATCTTCATGAGTGTATTTGGTGGAACCTTTTCCTTGTAGAAGTCCTTTTGATTAGCACTAAACGTGAAGTGCAAGATATTTTCTTATATACACAAACGTGGAGATCAAGCAAGGCCATGCCAGGGTCGTCAGCTTCTCCTAATCCCTTTAGCTTTATTGGCGTCGGCTACTTGATGGCGTCGGCTCTAAGGTGTGCCTTGTGGACTCCCTAACGTAATCTCTTGCCAATGGATCCCGTTGGGTTTATTTGGAGCGTCATTTTATACCTTTGCAAGGGCAAGTATTACCACTACAATTTTACCCATATCATTTATATATAAATATATAAATATAAATATATATATATATATATAATAGAAATCTTTAATCTATCTTTTTTAATATTTACTTGAAGTTTAAAAGAAAAATACTTTAAAAGCCCACAAACAATGTGCATAATTGAAGGAAAGTATGATTATTTGATCAAAATAACTTAACATAAAAAAATTAGACAATTCAAATAAAACCATATGATTTAATATTTTTAGGGTAAAATATTATTTTGATTTCTAAACTTTACTATAAGTTTGCTTTTCATTCATAAACTTGTAAACTTTGAAAATTTTATTTTTTGCCTCTAAACTATTGAAAATGTTTTATTTTTTGTCTTTAAACTTTATCAAAAGTTTGTATTTCGTTTATAATTAAAAAAAAAATCATCTCTATTTTTATCTCTAAATTATTTTGAAAAGCTCTTTACAAAATTTAAGTATAAATTTTTTTTTTGGAAAATTTAAAGACGAAAATCATACTTTTAATAAAATTTACAGACTAAAATAGTATTTTACCCATATTTTTATCAATTATTTTACAAATCTATAATTTCTTTCGATAAAGAACAGAATTTCTCAACGACAAAAAAAGAAAAGAAAAAAGAACAGAATTTTTCACCTGTTTAACGGTAATGTGATAGTAAAAAAAGAAAAAGGAAAAAACATTTTGTTTAATGGTAAGAAAAGAAATTGAATGAAGACCAGGACGGGAATTTCTGACTGGTATCCTAATCCAACGGGTGTGAGAGAGAGGTGCAGAATAAGAACAAGTAGAGTGTGGAACAGGGAATCAAAATGCTTTTGATCAATTTGATCCTTCCAAGTGTAGAATTGAATAGAGGGAGGAAATTGAGATACTTCTGTGATATGAGCAGTGCGAAGAGTAGTTGGACTTCTCTTCCAATCTTTATAACAACCCATTTCTTTCTCTCTCTCTCTCTTTCTCTCTACAATTCAGAAACCCTAGCTAGCCGTGGCTCAAATGGGCTCTGAGGGATCCAGTGTTGTCGGTGAGCTTTCTAAAGCTAGATTCTTTTTTACTTTTTTGTAATCTTTTATGGGTTGTTTTAATTTTATGATGATTCTTATTATTATTATTATTATTATTATTGTGATTTTTTTTTTTTGGTTTATGTCTTTGTGTGTGAGTGAGTTTTTGTGGGATTTTTTGTGGCATTGTTTGTTGCTGTAGATTGTAGAAGATAGGGGTTGGGTTTCTATTGGGGTTTTCTGAAACATGGGTTTTCTTAGTTTGATTTGGGTTTGAAGAATTTCATTTCTCCTTTGTTGAGTTTTGGAAAATGCTTAGGCTTTCAAGTTTGGGATTTGAATTTTGATCAATTTCATATGTTAAACATTGGGTATCGAAATTCTTCATTTTTTATTTATATATTTGGATGAGGTGTTCCTCCGAACTGGGTTGGTGCTCCTAATGCGTGGCGTGGCGGTTTGGAGGATCAACCACGTATATGAAATCACATGAATCATTAAATCATTTAAACAATCAACATGATTATTGAGTGAGTCATGCGATTGTCACTTAGTAGGTTGGAGGAACTTTCCTAACGGCTTGGAGGAAAACTCCATTTTTTTTTTTTTTTTGGCTGGGGGAAGGGGGCTTTGAGTAATAGAAAATGAGAATGAAGTGGTGTTTCTATTATATTGTATAAGACTTTGATTGTGTTTTCGTGTACCACATTTTGAGGCATGATCTCAACCATTTCTGGCCTTTAAAAGTGAAAGAAGCACTAAAAAAGGAAAAATGTATGGGCAACAAAAAACAAATGTGGGGGAAGCTGTGTTTGTTGAACATGTAAAGTTTTGCTATTTGGATTGGAATCACATCAAATTATTGTGCTGCTGTCGACCAAACACAACATTTCTAGGATAAATTGTGAAGCCTAATACGTGCTACAAGGACAGAATGCAATCTTGCCCACCATGTTTATAGGATAAATTGTATAAGATGTTTTTTTTTTTTTTTTTTTTTTTGGGGGGGAGTTGGTTTTTACTTGCATTGATTAGAAGATATGCACCTGTTGGGTAATGACTGTTGGATGTGTATGCTTTGCATTATGGTCTTTATTATTGTTGCTATAATAATTTACTTTCTTATGGTTTTGCATATTAAGAGTGATGAATTTAATGTTGCTATGAAATATTAATGTCACAATATTAAACTGATGATTTATGCATATGCTAATAGAGTTTTTTTTTTTTTTTTTTTTTTTATATAAGTAATAAAATTTAATCAAGATGGAGGAACTACCTCATGTGCACATATTTTTTTAATAATTCAATTGTTACAAGTTACCTATCAAAAAAATAATTCAATTGCTACAAGTGAAGGAAGGGGAATTTGAACTTTGGTTCTCTTTATAAAGGAAAGGAAACCAGGCAATGCCACTGAGTTACAAGGGTCTTGGCCTTATGTACATAGGATGTATACGTAAGATAGCCTAAAAGATTACGTCAAATACAAATTACAATCGAAATGAAAGGGAATTAATGAAATCTAAAAAAGAATGAGAAACATTATAACCCAACGCACAGGACCTTTAAAACATGATTTAGTGAAATACTTCTTTAGTTGAACCACTGAAATTTCCACATCTTCAAAAGTTCAACGATTCTTCTCCCTCCCTAAATACCATTCCACAGCAAGGATAGAGGGATAACCAAATGATTCCAAGCTTCTTGTGGTGCCTTGGCACTGAACAACACCAGCCCCTGTTTACATATGGAAAAACTACCGATCTTCCAAACCAGTTCTGCCATAGTAAGAGGTCATACTCCATGCACAAAGAAATCCTACTTCTGCAGGGCCAGGGAGAGATGATGAATTCCAATTCATTAGTTTGTAATTGAATTAATGGCTATGGTTAATAGATTAAATTATATATATAAATGAAAAGATGAAATTTTTTTAATCCAACCTGGAATATATGTATTATTCCTTTCTCTTTCCTCTTTCTTTTTCACACATTAATATTTTAATGTTATTTTTGTGCATTATGGCAATGCATTTCTGATGTCTGTCTAGAGTTGATGTTGGTGCATTGCTTCTAGAGTTTCCAGATTAACTTTAGTTTGCTTTGTGAATATTGCCTAAATTGTGGATATAGGTTGGTTTATCCTAGACTTAAAAGTTGAGATCAATTTTCTTTTTATTATATATACTTTCCTTAAATTTCATTTGTAGTTTGTGCTGGAGCTCAAAAATATTTTCTGTTGTCAAAAAAGAGAAATATATATAATTTTCCAGATTAGAAAATGGTTAACCCCAGTTAGTTGGTCAAGCATACTTCAAGTTGAATGATATGATGGAAATTGGATAATAAACTTGTCCCAATATTTGAGCTTGAAGCTTGTGTGCTAGCTCTTCCTCTTATTGTTTTAAACCTAGCTCTGAAACTTAAACGTAGGTTGGTTTCAGCAAGTTTTCTTTCTTTGCATAATATAAGGGAACCAGATATTACATATGACATCTTATCAAAAAAAAATTGTTTGGTAAGTTACACACACACACCCACCCAATGGGCCTTGAATCCATGACCTTATCCTTCACCTAACACCTTGTAAGGGGAGGAGGTGCAAGTTGATCTAGAAAAAGATATTACATTTTACTTGAAATATATTACTATGTAATCCTATTTTATGTTTGACCAAGAGTATGTAGCAGTAAATAACAGGTAACTTGAAAATGAAGGAATCAGATGGATGAGCTTACATATCAAGATGCTGTTGTTTTACCATTCTTGCTAGGTTAGATGGCACCAAATATGCCAGCCAAGTGCTTTTCATATGATGTATCAATTTGTAATTGTGCGTTGACGGGGGAGCTATGGGTTGAAGAGCCTATTTTGCTACTTTCTTTAGGAGGATAGTGGAGAAACAAGGTTGGGGGGGGGGGGGGGGGGTGTTATGTGGATGACATTCCTAGGCTAAATGAAGGGCCTCTAAGAATTTCAATCTGTAGATGCTGTCCTACCAGAATGGCTAAATAGGATTTTTTTACCTTTTGCTACTCAGTATGCATATCATGATGGCGGTTGATACCTGGTGCTACACATTTTGGAAAACATGTGTTGAATGAACATTGTAGCTAACATTTGAGAAACGCTGGAATCAAGGGAATTTTTATCCATCAACTCTCTTTGTAGTGAGAATGCCTTTCCATAGATGATATATCGTCAGTTTCTACACAACTTTTGGTCACTGTAAGGTGGAATCGGATATTTGAAACCAAAAAATGGTGTAGGTAGCTTGACTCTATGTGAATGACATTTTTACAAGACGTCAAGGAAAGTCCAGGATTCAAGTTGGATGTAAAGGAAGTTTCTTATTCATTTTGAAGCATTGTAGTGAATGTTGTTGAAGAACTCTCCATTTCCAATTGTTACAAACACAATGGTAGTGTGAGACTTTTATGGCTGTGTCACAGAGTTTTCCATCATTAGTTTTCAAATTATTGTTGATAATTGTATGAAAAATTGTCTTTTTGTAGCTTATGTAATGGTAGTGCATAATCTCTTATAACTATTTCAGAGATGCTTTTCCCATAACTCAAAGAGTCTTGAGTGCAATTACATCTAAAATATAGATATGAGAGAGAGAGAGAGAGAGAGAGAGAGAGAGAGAGATGATTCTTTTGTGATGGTAGTGAACCAATATAAATTTTATGTAATTGAACCTGCATGTAGCATCTAAGCATTTCCTTTTTATTTTTTTGCCTTACTTCTTTCTGAAAACTGGAACAAATGTGTAATTTGACAGTCTTCATCAGTCAGTACAACCATATAATTGGTAAATTTTGTTTGATCTTGCATCTTTTAAGATAACATGCATAGCTGGATTCTAATTATGTGATTGAAATTTGTGGTTATTGCAGTTCCTAGGAATTTCAGATTACTAGAAGAGCTCGAGAGAGGTGAAAAAGGAATTGGGGATGGAACTGTCAGCTACGGAATGGATGATGCGGATGATATCTATATGCAATCATGGACAGGGACTATTATTGGTCCCCCAAATGTAGTATTCTTTTTTTTTTTCCTTTACTTTTCCTATTCTTTCTATATAGTTTTTGTACATTTGTGTTTATGTGTGTGTGTGTGTGTGTGTGTGCTGCCTTCCTAATTATTTTAAAAATTATTGTGATAGGTCCTAGTCACCAGTGACTATCTTTCAAATAGGGTACTTTGTTTAACAAAGTAACTGTTGACATGTTAATTATAATAATTTAGAAGTAGAATGGTAGATTGATCTTTAGAATGTGAAATAACCCTTCAGTAGTATAATCAGCTGGAGACGTGTCTCATGAAGATGAGGGAATTGGTTTTAATCTCCCTTTCATCCTCCCCTTGGGGGAAAATATCTCCATTATCAGAAAATAATGTAAAACTTTGGCATCTTTAATGGAATAGACAAGGAACTGAGAATAGTTCTTACGCATGCATGAATTATATTGGACCGGAGGGATAAGCAGATTCATGCTGCCAACTCTGGCACTTTGGTATTAGAATCCATTGGTTTTTTTTATGAATAGTAATCTTTTATTAAAAAAAAGAACTAGTTGGATTACATGGGGTGCTACTAACTCATTTAAATAATTACAATCGGAGATTCAAAAAATCTTATGATTCTAGAAAACATACAATAGGGATGTTGCCTAATGCTTTCATCCTACCGTAAAGATTGTAACAAAGATTGTTTAATAAAGCAAATAGGACATTCTACACAATCAAAGGTCCTACTATTACTTTCTCGCCATGTAGTGTATTAAACACATAAAGGTCAGGGAGCAGTCTTCCAAAATTTACACTCTTATGATTTCCTTACTTGCCAATAAGCCAACATTTGAACTACCTTCTTTGGCATAACCCAAAATAATTTAAATAAGAAAACACAAGAGATCCAAATCTCTAGCTACAGAACAATGAAGCAAGAAATGCTCCAGTGTCTCTCCACCATTTACTCTTGCAACACCAAGCCTAAATCGAATGTGTCACTTTTGTAAATTATCAACAGTCAATATATTACCCAGAGCTGCTGTCCATGTTTAAAAAGAGGCCTTACGAGGCACCTTTGCTTCCCAAATGCATTGCCAAGGAAAAAAAATACCCCTTGAACCTCTTGAGCCGTCAGGAAGGCCATAGTAGACTGGCTGACTAATAGCCCATTGAGAGAGCTAGTGATTTACTTATATTTGAGGTTAAAAACATAGAAAATAAGGAATATGATCTATCATCAATTTTTTTTAGATATTTTTCCATGTGTCCAATCCAGGTTGTTGCTCCCCGTTGAAACACCTGTTTCTTAGAACATTATCATATAAAATTGATTTTCAAGAATGTTTGTCTGGTCGTACTTTGAAGAGTATCTCTTAATGCAGCAAGAATTGTCACTTTGAAAAGACCTGTGGGTGTCAGCCCACATGTCAAAGTAATTAGGTTGGGTTGCAATTGCTCTTAGGTTCAACTCATGTCTCATGCTAAAGTAAATGTCATTTTGAATAGTTAAAATCTCGTTTGCAGCTTGACAACAAGCCCTAGTTTTTTCTATCCAAGCTCAACTCCCTTCTTTTTACCATTCTGTTTTGGGACTTCTCTGGTATATTAGTCATGGGAATCTATAATCACGATCTGGTGTTGGTCTCCTTATAGCAATTGACAATGAGTAATAAACTACAAAATTCCATTGTTTTTTAAGCAGTAGATATTAATATTTCTGCAATGCATGCCAATGGCAAGGTTCAGAACTTTGATATCCTTTTAATCATTATTATGCAATATACAGCTACCTTTTAATGCAGTCAAAACTTTTGACAAAAAACAAAAAATATATTTTCATTACCTTCTTTTTATAGTGTCCTTGCATGCCCAACACATCTCAGCCATGTGTCTCTAAGTTCTGGACATAGCTAGGTAATTCCAGCATTGTCCTGAATCATTGATATGCCTTAGTTGCAGTATGGTTGTGAGATAGTTCCACTAGAACTGAGAACAGTTCAGCTTTTATATTCAATTTCTCTCCTTTTGAATTTAAGACCTGACATTTCTGCTGATCAACATTATGTGTCTGTCTTTCACCATTATTTCTTATAAGGAAAAAGAATTGATGATTTGTAAATCATGTTGCTTTCAGACTGTTCATGAAGGGAGAATCTACCAGTTGAAACTGTTTTGTGGGAAGGATTATCCAGATAACCCACCAACTGTTAGGTTCCAAACCCGGATAAACATGACTTGTGTCAATCAGGAAACTGGAGTGGTAAGTTGAAGACTCTTTAAGGAACTTTAAGTTTTACTTGTTATCGAAAGATTGAAAATAAGCTCATGGGTGGTCAAATTACCAGGTTGAACCTAGCCTATTTCCAATGCTTGCTAATTGGCAAAGGGAGCATACAATGGAGGATATATTGACTCAACTAAAGAAAGAAATGATGTCTCCCCAAAATCGGAAGCTATCTCAGCCTCCTGAAGGTGTTTTCATTTTTTTATGCTGGCTTATTCTTTGCTTTCATTATGGTATAATATGATTACTACATAGTACATAATGGTGTTGATGTACCCTACGAAGATTGATTAACCTTCTATATCAATTTCATTATAGTACATCAACACCTTTTATGATACAATTTGGTCTGTGATTTTCTTCTGTCTTTACAAAAATTGACCCATCATGATGGGGAGGGGGGAGAGAGAATTTTGCTTGTGGGTTTGTTGCTGAAGAGGCTTGAATCATCCAAATTGGTTGATTGCCCTAACTCCTAAGTACCCAATTGAGCTTGTGATACTGTGGAGATTGACTCAGAGAAAGTGTACAAGGAGATACTGATGTAGATCTATTTATGAAGTGGCACAGATCAGGTTAGAGTAGCATTGACACTTGGATATGGCCTGTCTACTGGTCAGAGGTGTTCAAATGTGGGTTTGATCTGATGCTTGTTGGTTGAGATGGTGATTCCTCATGATGTGTATGTTCAACTCTTCTAGTTGCTAGGTTGGGATGGGAAGGTATTAGACTGAAAGGGCAGCTGGACACTGCGTTTCTACTGATTTGATGAATAATCTTGATATATGTTATCTAGAAGTAGGAAGCTAATGTCTGATTGTGTTTTCAGGCAATGAAGAGGGAAGGACGGATCAAAAGGGACTAGTGCTGAAATGTTGTATTATGTGAGTCAGGTGAGGTATGAATGAATATGATAATGTAAATAAATATATACATCAGATGAATACCTATTCATAGGGCACTGCATTTGAAAATGTAATGAAGGACCACTCTCATATGGAACCTACCCATTCATGGGCCAATGCATTTGAAAATGTAATTAAGGATCACTCGCATATGGAACCTTGAGCGGTTCGAGAGATTGTTATGTCTTCCCTTTTTCTCTGATATTGCATTTTTGTAATGTTACTTAGGACTGTTTCCTGCTGGAAGCCTGGAACCTTGAATTGTCAATCTATGAGTCCCCTTATCATTAATCATCTCTCTCTCTCTCCCTCCCTTTGGGTTGCCTATGATGCCACATAAAATTGCACTTTTAGAGCTTGATGTAAGCCTTCAAGGCATGTGTGTGTGTGGTCTATGATACCACATAGAATTGAACTTCGTTTATCAAAAAACATAGAATTGTACTTTTAGAGCTTGATGTAGCCTTCAAGGCATATATGGGTGTGTGGTCTATGATACCACGTGGAATTGTACTTTTAGATCTTGATGTAGCCTTCAAGGCCTTGTGCATGAGGTAGCTTTCATAACACAGTTGTAACACTTTTTTCCCCTTAAATCAACGTGATTACCTGATTTTAATATACGGCTCTGCATCCCATTTTGTTACTAATATTTTGCAACTGGTGATTGCTCCGTGCAATAAATTTAGGATTTCATGTGTTTTAATCCATGTTCTAACTTAGGCCAGCTTGATCTCAGGCCCTCTAAGAGCATTTGCAGTAGTGGAGCTAAAAAGCTATAATGTTATTTTAGCTCCACTAAGAGTATTTGCAGCAGTGGAGCTAAAAAACTATAATGCTATTTTAGCTCCACTAATATACTAAACAAGCCTTGCAGCAGTGGAGGCAAACCTAAAATTTTTTGCTGATTTGCTACAGTGCACATCTATTTATAGATGTGCACTGTAACAGACATCTAAAAAAAAAAAAAATTTTTTATTCAACCTCCTATTAAAATAATCTTACCGTGCTCATCTCTCTTCAAGCTCTCATCTCTCTCATCAAGCTCTCATCTCTCCATGCCGTTGCCGTCCACGCTGTCGCTGTCTTAACCCACGCCGTCCCACGCCACGCCTCAGCCTACGCCATCCCGTCCCACGCCGTTGCCGTCCCACGCCGATCAACACTTTTTTTTTGTTTTTTTTTTCCTGCTGTGGGATGTGGTGTGGTGGCGGTGGTGGTGTGGTAGGTGGTTGGTTGTTTTTTTCTTTTCTTTTGTGGTGGTGGTGGTGGTGGTGGTGGTGGTTGTGGTTGTGGTTGTGGTTGTGGTTGTGTGTGTGTGGTTGTGATGTGTGGACTTGGGTTTTTTTTTTTTTTTTTTTTTTGTTGTGAGCTGTGGTGGTGGTGGTGGTGGTTGTGGTTGTGTGTGGCTGTGATATATGAGTGTAGTGAATATATTATTTTATTATAGTGAGATATTATTTTATTGTTGTAGATATATTATTTTATTGTGGTGTTTATATTATTTTATTGTGTTGAAAGCTAAAATAGATTCACTACTGTAGCATGTGTGTAGGTATAATAGATAAAGTAACTTTTGGTGGAGCTAAAAAGCTAAATTTTTAGCTCCACTGCTGTGGATGCTCTAATATACCAAAAAAGCCTTGCAGCAGTGGAGGCAAACCTAAAATTTTTTGCTGATTTGCTACAGTGCACATCTATAAATAGATGTGCACTGTAGCAAACATCTATAAAAAAAAAAAAAATTAATTTTTTATTCAACCTCCTATTAAAATAATCTTACCGTGCTCATCTCTCTTCAAGCTCTCATCTCTCTCATCAAGCTCTCATCTCTCCATGCCATCGCCGTCTACGCTATCGCCGTCTCAACCCACGCCGTCCCACACCACGCCTCAGCCCACGCCATCCCGTCCCATGCCATCCCAGCCCACGTCGTCGCCCTCCTAGCCCACGCCTCAGCCCATGCCATCCCGTCCCACGTCGTCGCCATCCACGCTATTGCCATCCCACGCCGTTGCCGTCCCACGCCGATCAGCACTTTTTTTTTGTTTTTTTTTTCCTGCTGTGGGCTGTGGTGTGGTGGTGGTGGTGTGGTAGGTGGTTGGTTGTTTTTTTCTTTTCTTTTGTGGTGGTGGTGGTGGTGGTGGTGGTTGTGGTTGTGTGTGTGTGGCTGTGATGTGTGGACTTGGGTTTATTTGTTTTTTTTTTTTTTTTGTTGTGGGCTGTGGTGGTGGTGGTTGTGGTTGTGTGTGGCTGTGATATATGAGTGTAGTGAATATATTATTTTATTATAGTGAGATATTATTTTATTGTTGTAGATATATTATTTTATTGTGGTGTTTATATTATTTTATTGTGTTGAAAGTTAAAATAGATTCACTGCTGTAGCATGTGTGTAGGTATAATAGATAAAGTAACCTTTGGTGGAGCTAAAAAGCTAAATTTTTAGCTCCACTGCTGTGGATGCTCTAAAACCTATGCACTGGAAAGCTTTACAAATAATGAGCTTGGTCTTGTGGACAAATGATGTATGTATTTCTGAATTAATGGATTGTAAAAGAAAGTGGCTTCATTTCATTTTTCTCGTGAGCTTGATCTATAATGTTTAGGGTGATGGTTATGAGTATAACAACAGGAAAGTACTATCACTTGATCTATATATTCTATAAAATAAAAAGAAAACGTAATGTTAAATCTCCCCTAAAATGCTAGTGTGGCACATATTATTAATTCATAATAATGAGGTTGGGTCCGGCAAAGTTAATGAGTTCCTCCTCCTCCGGTATTATTCATGTCACTTCATTTATTGCGAGGGCAGGATGGAGGGTACGTTTTGGGTTGAAGACAGACACATGTGCAGCATATCTCATCACCAATTATAAAAAGAGAGAAGAAGATAAGAATGGGTCCAGTAAAGCATTGCAATGGCCAGGACATGGACAGCAACAGTGAATTAGAATTGGGTTCACTGGTTCAGGCATTAGTGCTGGTCCTACTGGTTAGACGTCATGGCCCGACCTTTCTTTCTTTTTCATTCCAATACTTTCCTCATTTCTTCCGGTGCTTATTAGAAAGTTAAGAAGATAAGGTTGTTTTTTATTTGGGGTTTGTAATTGTCTCACCACTTTCTAAATTGAAGCAAAACAGAACTAGTGTTTTTTTTTTCTTTTTTTTTGAATGCACAAGCCAACGGCAAGACAATTGTGTCTATCTTACGTAATTTCTTTCTTTGTTGGGGGGTTTGAAATACGTAATCTCTAGCTAATTGTACAAATTATGAAATTGTAACGTGTGTTTGGCATTTCGTAATTGGTATCCAAATTATATAAAATTCAAAAGATACATATTCGTATCTTGATATGGCAACAAAGGCTCTTTAGTATTCCTTTTACTTCATTAATGATAGATCAACAAGTTAAAAGGATTCCATCCCCAAAAAAAAAAAAAAAAAAAAAAAAAAATTAAAAGGAATTTCTCTAGTTAAAGCAAGAGCAAGATTAGAACCAAATGCTTCTTTCCAACGTTTGTCATGATATAATCAAACTGATGGTTCTACGCATTTATCCGCAAATCTTTTTTTTTTTTTTTTTATCAAACTAAAACTTGTCTGCATCTTGGTCCAAGTGAGAATCTTTTTATTTTATTTATTTTTTTATTTTATATTGCCTTCTCATTAATCAACCCCAATATTGTTCCTTGATCCAATTAAGCCTTGTGGGTCATAATATCTGACCACATCATGTTGAATTTTTTGTTGATGCGTGGGTTGTTTGTTTCATAAATTAGTGTTTTTATGGAAAAGGAGATAAGTTGAGGAATGATATGATATAGATGTTTATGATGGAGTTCAATACGTTTTGGATGGTACATCTTTGTCATGATATAATCCAATAGTTTTTTTTTTTTTTGGAAAATCAAATAGATAGGAGTAGTTATTTACTTCTATCCCCAAATCTTAATAATAATAATAATAATAATAATAATAATAATAATAAAATAAAAACAAAACTCGTCTGCATCCAGGTCCCAGTGAGAATATTTCTTTTTATTGATTTCTCATTAATCAACCTCAATCTTGTTCCTTAATCCAATTAAGCACAGTGGGTCATAATATCTGGCTACATGTTATTGAATCTTTTGTTGGCGCGTAAGCGTATCTTTGTTATTGGTTTCATAAGTTAGTGTTTTTATGGAATGGAGATAAGTTGAGGATTGATATGATATAGAACTTTATGATGAAGTTCAATCCGTTTATGATATAATTGTGCTAATGACAAAGTCCTGTTTCAGAGGTAATCATTTTAAATCTTTTTTGTATTAAGAAATAATTTGGTTAAATTTAAAACAATATGAGCTAAAATTTGTTAAATTGAAAACTGATATGTGCTTAGATTTAGAGTCACGGGTCAATAAACTATATAAATTTTCTTTTAACGAAAGGCAGGATAAAACATATCTATTTATAAGAAAAAGAATCAATTATATATTATGGGTCAGAGGGGTTTAGATGGCCTACTTTGTCCATTGATAAACAACCCCTAGAATTAGCAAGCATGGACGAACCCTAGCATTGAAAATTGTCACCTCCAAGATTTTGGGTGTGAGATCTACGTCTACTAGCTCACAACCATTAATAATGGGAATTAAATTTCTATAGTCATGCCCCATGAATGTAGCCACCCTTATGGCATGACAAAAAGATAGGCTACAATCAAGGAGAAGGTTTTTGAATCAATCTCTATATAAGTTTTTTACTCATTCCTTCATCGGTTTGATTAGTAGAATGAAATATTTCGGTACCGATTAATATTGATATACTGTTTCGAGATTACCGCAATTTAAAATTTATATTTATATATTGATAAATTCAAATATATATATATATATATATATTATTTTCATGTAATATATATTATTTAATTATTTGGTAAAAGTCCATCTAATTTGTTATGAATTTTTACTTTTAATAAGGAAAAAAATTTAATGAGAACATTAAATTTTAGATGGGGGCGTGGGGGTTTTGGTGAAAGTATTAAATAGTTTGGTAAAAACTCCATTAAAGAATTTTAAAGCATTAATAATTTAACTTTTGAAATCTATCAGGTGATAAAACCAAAAATAAACCAACCCCCCCCCCCCCCCCAAAAATAACCCACCCCCCCCCCCCCCCCCCCTAAAAAAAAAAACCAACCTTTCTTTCACTTTTTTTCGCGTGTTCCAAGATCCAACGTACTTTTTTAGCTTTTCCAACCTCACACGAGAAGGAGGTACATAGTACATGTACTTCAAAATATATGTTTTATTATTTAAAAATATATGTAAAATATATATAAGTGAAAAAATATATAATATATATTATTAATTATTTGTTTAAAGTCCATCTAATTTGTTATGAATTTTTACTTTTAATAAGGAAAAAAAATTAATGAAAACATTAAATTTTAGATGGGGACATGGGGCTTCGGTGAAAGCATTAAATGGTTTGGTAAAAACTCCATTAAAGAATTTTAAAGCATTAACAATTTAACTTTTGAAAACTATCCGGGGATAAAACCAAAAATAAACCAACTAGTCTTTCACTTTTTTTTCATGTGTTCCAAGTTCCCACATGCTTTTCTAGCTTTTTCAGTCTCACATGCTAAGGGAGTGTGTTGTACATACACTTAAAAATATGTGTGAAAATTCGTATGAATAAAAAAATTTATGAAAATATGTGTAATGTTATTTAAAAACTGAAAATATGTATTTGAATTGCCATACCAAATAGAGTTATTTGGGTTTCACGCCTCCTCTGTCCTTCCTATTAATTTTAGATCTCACAAAACTCTCTCTCTCCTGCAAGCTTTCAGCCTCTTCTCACAATCTTAACAAAGCTTTGGTGTAGTAGTTCACTACATATCAGAAGTTCGAATGTAGGATGATCATAATGATTTAGAGGAAGTTTGACTGTCATAAGGAGGTGTTTTTGGTCACTGGTTAGTATCGGCCTGGTATCCACTAACCAGCTGAAATTCGGTATTTATCCCGGTATGGCTGAAACAACTCCGGTATGGCCGAAATATAAACCAGTACGTAATCAAAGTGTTTCACTACCGGACTAGCTACCAGAACAGTAAATTTTGGCGGTAACAACCGATACGGTACGAAATCGTCTTCCTTGCATAAAAGTCCAGTTTAAAGAAAAGAATCCTCTTATAAATAGTATAGATTAACTAAATGATTACTATGATCTTACTCCTATCCTCTATGATTTCTGACTTTACAATTGGAGGGACTTCGACCAGCACCATACTATTGTCCCATACATAGTCAGAAACAATTATATCAAACTTGTAATATCCGATGATGTGACACTTCATTTCTTGTGACTTATTGGCTGACATAACTTTTTCTATAATAATGGAGTATTTGGTACACGCACTTAAAAATTAAAAACATGTATAAAAATACGTGTGGGTAAAAAAGTGTGTAGAAATACATATAATGTTGTTTAAAAACTAAAAACATGTGTTTAAGTGGATGTACCAAACGAGAATTTCATAATCAATGGGTGTTTGACTATGAATCGTAACACAATTAACACTCATAGATCTACCATTTTTTTTCCCATCACATATGAACAATATCTTTAACAATTTTGAAAGTTTTTTGGTGAAACAAATTGTATCAATAGCGTTATTGTAAATTTTAATTTGATCAATCAATTATTAATTATATAAATTTATTCTCTCAACTGTCAAAAGAATTGTAACACAATGAAAATAATTGATTGCCTTTATGAGGGTAATTTAAATTATTAGTAATTCTTAAAATTTGAATTAAGAGATACTGAAACTTAAGGCTGGTTTGATTTTAAAAACCAATAACTCTAGGGATACAATTAATTTCACTTACAACTAATGATTCAAGTTGTAATTGGTGCATAATAAATTGAGTGTCAATGTTAGACTCATGTAAAAGTAATGTTGCTCCAATTATAATTTTTTTAAGATAAAAGATCCCATTATAATTTGACAATCCAACATGCTGTCTAGACTCGGTATTTCGGGTGGGTGGATAGAGCTCATATTGTTGGATTCTCATTTGAAGAATTAATTCTTCTTATCTGAGAAAAACCTTAGTTCATGGAATTATTTGCTACTACCGCTTGGTACATCTGGTGCCGAAGAAACAACATGAGAATAAGTGAAGTTGTGGTGCGGCTAAGTAGTGTTGCAAGTGAAGCTTATCAGTACCTGGCTACATATCAATCTGGACAACCAAGACTAGTTAGACTTGCAAAATGGAAGAACATCAAATGGAAACCACCTTAGATTGGAATGTACAAGAAAAACTTTGACGGTGTTGTGTTTGAAGAATCAGGTGAGGTAGGAATTGGAGTGATTATCTGAAATTCTAGAGGTGAAGTTATGGCTTCTTTAGAAGAAAAAAAATTTTGAAGTCTTCCTCGGCTGAGACTTGGAACTTCTTGTAGCTAGGTGAGCTATCATACTGGTACAAGAACTTGGCTTCGAAAACTCCATCTTCGAAGGTGATTTCGAAACAATCATAAACTCCCTTCGAAACGGTGATCGGTTGAAGTCATTTATAGGTCATTTAGTACAAGACACTTTGTCCTTTGTAAACTCCCTTAGGAGTTGGTTATTCTCTCGTATTAGTAGGCAAGGTAATGTTGTTGCGTATGCCTTAGCTAGGAGAGCTAGACTTTCTTCTCCCCTTGATGTTTAGATGGAATCTGTTCCTCCAAATATATTTCATGTTTTAAGTGTTGATTTTCCAGTTTTTCAATAAAAGTTACGTTGAAGGATTCCTTAAAAAAAAAAAAAAAAAAAAAATTGACAATACAACAATGTGTGAAATTGGGTGTATTCATAGTACAAGTTCATCTAAAACCCCAACTTTTGCCATAACTCAATTGAATGTGGAAAATTACGAGTGATTACTTATCATTTTTATATGAACCCAAGAGCAGTTCCCTTGACATGAAAAAAAAATTTATATATAAAATATTTTTTTTATGAGTTCAATTTACCCCTAAATATATTTTTGCATACCTTGACTTAAATCTTGCACATCTCAATTACATATTAGTTCAGCCTAAAACCAAACAACAACACATATCACAAATCTCTCTCTCTCTCTCTCTCTCTCTCTCTCTCTCTCTGATCAATCTGGTCTCAGAACTCATTCTCATGAAACTCATCTCATCTCTCTTCTCTATATGACTATCTCAATATCTCCAACTCTAAAAGTAAAGAGTGATTACATATGTGTATATATTGTTATGTTATAATAACATTTTTATTATAAAGTTAGTGATTAAAAAAAGTAAAGTTAGTGATTTTTCAAGCATTTGATTGGTTAAATAGACACTTAGTATATTATTTACGTGTGAATTAGTGTGGCTATGTGAGTCAATAATTAATACAGCACCAACACGCTGAGTTTTGTCATTTAGTTAAAAAAAAAATTAATAAAAAGCAAAAAAAATAGATAATGAAAACTGTATAAAAATAAAAATATTATAAAAACTTAACAGAATAAAATGATCACGCATACCCATATTGACAATAAATAATGAATTTTTTTTTTTGGAGAATTCATAAATAATGACAATTGATAGTGAACTATCATGTAACAATTTTAAAATATAAAAACTCTTATAATGAAATTGTAAAACTCATATATTTGCGTGTTTTTTTTTCCCTATAACTCAATATATTCAAGTGCTTTTTTCTTTCTTAAAAAAAAGTTTTTTTTATTAAATTCTGTTTAATTTAAGTTTCTTAATGATCTCTTTAAAAAATATTTCAAGGAGCCGCCAGTGTATGAACTCGCTAGTTTTTCTTCACCATTCGTATTTTGTCACATTCAAGTTGTGGCACAAATTTTGTCCTAATATATTATTTATGTTTATAATTTGTAAGATGCAATTGACTCAATTTTTAGTGAATAGACTTTAAAAAAAATAATAATAATAATAATTAGGACAGTTGAAAATGTGTTCAATAATTAGAACACCAAATCAGTAAAGTAATTTAATGAGTTTAATTGTTTTTGTTTACTTGCTAAGTAGTAATTTAATGTTATTGAATCTTGAGTGTTGACACCACTAACCCCGGAATGCAGAAAGGACTCAAAAAAGAGGACGGCTACCTGCTACTGGCTCCTAATGATCACTCCTGTTTCGTATCAAGTTGATGACTTTGACAGCTCCTTCAACCTCAAGTAACAACTTGGTATTAAGATTCAAGAATACGCATAAGGCATATGACTCATATGATTTTTACACTTTTTTCGATTCTCAGCATATATATATATATATATATATATGAAGCTACTTGAAAGTTGAAAAATCTTGCATGCCATGTTCCAGAACAGAACCATGTCTGTCGGTCTCGGTATCCACGTCATGGAATACGTGGTGTAAACGGGCTCCAAGAGATCCTTATCTTCCAACTTCAATTTGAAAATCTTTTCTTTCTTTTTTTGACTAAATGACAAGGCTACAGTGAGATAGAAAATGGTGGATTTTCTTTAAAAGAACGTAAAAAGGTTATAGCTTCCACGATTGTAACGATCGACGTGTTGCACACAAGATTGAGGATTCACTCCACGAATGACGAATGTAATCTTGAAAGAGACACCGGTGATAATTGAGTTTAACGTATATATCAGCCACCATCGCATCAAACTCAAAAGCTTTTACTCTACCAGCCAAATAGGTGCCACTTTTTAAGACTATATTGCTGTATTAAAGTCCATAAATTATTAAATTCTAATTTCTTGTCTGAAGTGAAGCATGGAGAGGAAATAGGAGAGAGTGCATGTGTCGGTAGAACCGACGGCAATTACTTCACAGAGGACTGTGCATAGGAATGGCAGCATGATGGGATATAGGGTCGGATCATGTGTGCTCTATCCTTATCTTATAGGGGCACTATCATGTACATTTACTTATAGATAATCTTGAAAATAAAATGGTAGTAAAAATCAAATTTATTCAGTCTATTCTCTTAAAAAATTTTGTGGATTCTAATTAGTTTAATTAGTAAAGTTTTTTTGTTGTTGAGCAATATATTTGGGATTCAAATCTAGTTATATGTTAAAAACCAATTAGTATTTAGGCATAATAATAATAACAATTATCATGGAAAAAATTTCATAAGTTAAAGTTCTATCATATCTATCACAATGCCTATATAATATGACATCACATCAAAAGATTTTACTAGACAATATAAAGATTTAAAGAGAATAAAGTTTCACTTCTTCAAATAAGCTAGTGTTTATCTTTTGCCTCACATTTAATAAATAAGTTAAGCTAATGATCAAATTATAATTTTTCCCTCGTTTTTCCCTCGTTTGCTCTCCTCTGGAAGGCCCACGATGGTGAAACCCTAGCCTTTCATAGGCCACTGCTTTCCCCTGTACTGGTGGGAACCTAGTTTTTTCTCTTTTTCTCTTCTCTGTCTGCCTTCCTCCATCCTCTATTCCTTCCTCCACCTCACTACACCCCAATACCCATAACCATGGATGACCTTGCAGGGCAGTGTGCCCGTCTCTCCCTTCACGCAAAAGAACGCCAAACTATTCCTTTAACATCTGACATCGATAGCAACAGTAAAGTCCTTGTAGCGAAACTCTCCACCAAGCGTTGTGTTAACGTCAAATCGCTGTTGCGAACACTCAAAAGTATGTGGAGATTTGCCCAAGACTTCGAAGTACGTGACCTTACTTTAAATACCGTTCTGCTTCTATTCACTCGAGAAGCTGATGCGCAACACATTCTCTCGCAGGAACCTTGGACTTTTGACAAATACTTGATAGGCCTTTACCAGCCAAGCACCTCTAAATCAGTGGATGATGCAAAGTTCACTACCAGTTCCTTTTGGATTTAACTCCATAACCTCCCACTCAACCGTATGACAACAGCCAACGCCATGGCTATCGGGAAGACTATTGGCCACGTCGAGCAAGTTGATGCCTTGCCGTCTAGAGAGTGCCAGGGACGCTACATCCGAGTCTGAATCCGTCTTGCTATTGATCAACCTCTTTGCCGGGGACGCTATGTCAACCTTGGTGGCTCGGACCCCCATTGGATTTCCCTCCAATATGAACGCCTCCCTATCTTTTGCTACTGGTGCGGCATCTTGAATCATGACGAAAAGGAGTGCAAACTCTGGACTGATAGCGGTGAGTCTTTGCGGAAGGAAAACTAGCAGTACGGACCATGGCTGTGAGCCTCTTCAGCCAACGTCCAACAACCACAAGTGGTTCGCACAAAATCTACACAAACCTCAAGCCAACCTATGCCCCATCGGCCCATCCCTTCACCATCTACGCGGCCTTCTCATCAAACCACAAACACGCCACCCACACCTTCTCCTCAAACAACAAACACGCCACACACATCATTTCCTCAAACAACAAACACGCCACACTCACCATCAAACCCACCACCTGACTCTCAACTTGCTAAACCCGTGGCCCACACAGTCTGTCCTGAACCCGCTCCAACACATAAGGACATTTTGTCTGACCCAAACTTATTTGAAGAGTTTATCACTAACCTTAACCATGACCTCCATCACCCTCCACCTTTAAAAACACCAAATCCACTTCCGCAGCTGGCCCACACTTCAATGACAGACTTTAATGATCATTCTACGTACACCCTACAAGCCACTGTCCCATCAACTAAACAAACTGACACTCTGCCCACTACCCTCCCTAATGTCCCCTACCACACACACACTCCTGAACCCCCTAAAGTCCCAGAAACCATCCACACAACCATGCACCACACTGAAACCAAAAAAGACAGTACTTTGCATGGTACTGCGGAATGTGAAACTTTGCATGGCACTATTCATAGCACTTCAAAAGTTGAATTTTTGCATGACCCTGTGCATGCCTCTTCACAACTGGAACTTTTGCATGGCACAGTGCATGGCACCTATCGTCGCCTAAGGCCACCCCATGATGTAAAAAACCCCACTACTTCTAGTGAAACTGTTTTGAAGTCTAAACGGAAGCAACAATCTCCACCCTCACCTGAGGACCCGCTCACTGATAAAAAACAGAAGCTATTGGACCTAGAAGCAAAATCATTGGGCAAGCTTATGGCAGAAAATTTGGGATCGGCGGTGGCTGCCTGGCAGCACCGTCGGGCACAATGAGTATCTTGAGTTGGAACTGTCGGGGGCTTGGGAACCCCCGAACAATTAAAGCCCTTCAGAGGGCATGGAATAAAGAAGCTCCCGTTTGTGTCTTCTTAATGGAGACGAAACTCACCACTGAGCAGTTAAATAATTTGAAACAAAGCGGGGACTATAACCAAGGCCTTGTGATCTCTAGTATAGGTCTGAGTGGTGGACTTGCACTCCTTTGGAAACTGAATACCTAGGTTCATATTCAGAATTCCTCTCGTTGGTTTATTGATGCCCATATTATTTGTGACACAACAGGTTTGAAATGGAGGCTTACTGGTTTCTACGGCCAGCCCGACACAAACAAACGTGAGGAAACATGGACCTTACTTGAATCTCTTAGTCGTTCCAACACCTTACCGTGGCTTTGCGTTGGAGATTTTAACGAGATCATCACTCGTAGTGAGAAGGTTGGCGGTTGTCAACGACCAATAAGACAAATGGACCGCTTTCGCACTGCCATATCCCACTATGGCTTCTTGGACTTAGGATACCGGGGCTCCCCTTTTACATGGTCACGCAATCACCCCATCGACGGCCCCACTCACATCCGTCTTGACTGTGCGCTTGCCACTGCTGCCTGGAAATCACAGTTTCCTGGTGCCTCTGTACAACATCTCCCAATGTCCACCTCCGATCATTCCATGATTGCGGTTCACTTACCTACTCTGAAATCACAACATAAACGCCACCAACCACCTTTTCGCTTTGAAGCAATGTGGCTTCATGACTCACACTGTGCAGAAGTTGTTGAAGAAGCTTGGATGGAAGGACTGTACAAAACAGATGGGGCTCAAATTACAAATTGTCTTGACAGCTGTAGAGCTCATCTCTCTACTTGGAATAAGCTTGAATTTGGACACGTGAAACGATAGATTGAAAGGCTGGAGAAATCACTACATCACTTGGAACAACACCCTGAGCGCAACTTTGAGTAGATTCAGGAAGTTCGCAGGTCACTAAATTACTGGCTTGATGCAGAGAACACAATGTGGCACCAACGATCTAGACATCTTTGGATTACTTATGGCGATCGAAACACATCTTTCTTCCACCAAAAAGCATCCAACCAAAAGGACCAGAACTCTATTAAGGGGCTCACTGATGAACAAGGCGTTTGGCAGGAGGATGATCATGCCATGGAGCAGATTATTATTGACTATTTCTCTAATATTTTCCAGACCGCTGGCCCTACTGACACCTAGTTGTCATTGAAGCAATTCAACCTGTTGTTACTCCTTCTATGAATGACTATCTCTGTCAACCGTTCCAAGCAGAGGAAGTTCAAAAGGCGCTAAAACAGATGCATCCTAAAAAATCTCCAGGTCCCGATGGTATGCCCCCTCTTTTCTACCAACACTTTTGGTCATTATCTAGTGAATGTGTTACAAAAGCTATACTTGATTTTCTGAATTGTGGTGTCATTCCCCCCAAATTTAATGAAACCCATATTGTGCTGATTCCTAAAGTGAAAAATCCTACAACGGTTTCTCAATATAGGCCAATTAGCCTAAGTAATGTCATTTCTAGGCTGGCCTCAAAAGTTCTTGCTAATAGGCTCAAACGTTTCCTACCTGATATCATTAGTGAAAATCAAAGTGCTTTTATGTCTACTCGCCTTATTACTGATAATGTGTTAATTGCTTTTGAAACTATGCATTACCTAAATCACAAAAAAAGTGGAAGACAAGGGGAGATGGCTCTCAAACTGTATATGAGTAAAGCTTTTGATAGAGTGGAATGGGGATGTCTACGGAATATTATGTTGAAGATGGGCTTCTCTGAAAGATAGGTGAATATTATGATGCTATGTGTTACCTTAGTTACATATTCCATCTGCCTCAATGGAAAACTCCGTGGCCTCATCACCCCTACAAAAGGTTTAAGGCAAGGGGATCCCATATCCTCATTTCTTTTCCTGTTTTGTGCAAAAGGTTTATCAGCTCTTCTTAATAGGGCTGTGAGGAATGGAGAAATTACAGGTGTAGCAGCTTGCCCACACGACCCAAGAATTTCACATCTCTTCTTTGCTGATGACAGTATTATCTTCTGTCAAGCAACAAGTGAGGAGTGCACCCGACTGGAAAATATTTTGGAGACTTATGAACATGCTTCTGGACAAAAGCTTAATAAAGAAAAAACTTCCTTATTCTTCAGCCACAATACACCTCAAGATATTCGGGACAACATCAAACATCGTTTTGGGGCAGAAGTTATAAAACAGCATGAGACCTATCTCGGCCTACCTTCCCTAGTAGGTAGGTCTAAGAAAAACACCTTTCGAGCTTTGAAGGAACGGCTGGATCATAAGCTCTCAGGGTGGAAAGAGAAATTGCTCTCTCAAGCAGGAAAGGAGGTCCTAATAAAAGCTGTGGCTCAAGTGGTTCCCACTTATACAATGAGTGTCTTCAAGCTCCCGGATACTCTCTGTGATGAATTGATAAGCATGGTTCGTAGTTTTTGGTAGGGGCAATCAAATGGCCGAACCAAGATGGCATGGCTAAGTTGCGAAAAGATGTGTGCACCTAAAAAAAAGGGAGGACTAGGCTTCCGGGATTTAAATCCTTCAACCTGGCTCTTCTATCAAAGCAAGGTTGGCGCCTTCAAACCAACACACGCTCACTGGTATATCGCGTTCTCAAAGCTCGTTATTTCCCTAACTGTGATTTTCTCCATCCAGAGCTTGGACGCCAACCGTCGTTTGCATGGCGTAGTATCTTAGCAGCCCAACATATTGTGCAAGCAGGTCATCGCTGGCAGGTGGGAAATGGTGCCTCCATCCGCATTTGGCAAGACCACTGGATACCGAGACCACCATCTTTTACCACAATCACCCAGCCGAATACAATCCACATGCACTCCATGGTTGCTGCGTTGCTTGATGAAGTCACCGGGGAGTGGAAGGCAGACTTGGTCAAAAGAGTTTTTCTCCCAGAAGAAGCTCAAACCATACTAAGCATTCCATGAAGCAATAAGCATGCAAATGACCGTATAATCTAGGCCTACACGCCCAAAGGTATTTTCACAGTAAACAGTGCCTACAAGGTCGCTTTGGCTACTTCTCCATCTGCATCCATAGTGGGACAGTCAAACACCACAACGAAAGAAACCTTCTGGCGCACTCTTTGGAGCCTTAACATTCCGAACAAGATAAAAAATTTTGCTTAGAGGGCATGTCGTAACATCCTTCCAACCAAAGTGAACCTACGTCATCGGGGAGTGCTGGAAAGTGCAACTTGTGATGCTTGTGGTATAGCTGACAAAACAAGTGGTCACTTGTTTTGGGAGTGCACTAAGGCCCGTGAGGTTTGGTTAGCAACTGGAATACCTTTTGACACTCAGGGGGTCTATTACAGGGACTTAATTGATCTTATTTGGTATCTAATATTTGTCAAGCATGCAGGACGTGAGTTGTTGGAACTCATCTAAAGTGTGGCTTGGTGCATGTGGTATAACCGAAATAAAACAAGGCTCGGGTCCACCAGACAAACCAGCCAGCAGGTCATTCACAAGGCACGGTCATTACTTGACGAATTTCAGCAAGCTCATCTTTCACGGCCTCACTTCAAAGACCAGGCTGACACTCGATGGGTCCCTCCCTTACATCCCTGGTACAAAGTCAACTCGGATGCTGCAGTATTTTCGAATCTCAAAACCATCGGGATTGGTGTCGTTATCTGTGATCATGAAGGATCTGTGATAGCAGCTATTAGCAAGCACCTGCCTCTACCACTTGACCCCGTGGAAGCTGAGGCAAAGGCCATGGATGAGGCGGTCTTATTTACATGGGATGTAGGCATCAGGGAAGCTATTTTCAAAACAGATTCATGCGTGGTTTCAAACGCTGTTGCTGAACACACCACTCGTCCGGTCTCCATAATGGATATCACTGCTGTCACTTCTCTTCGGTTGCAGGACTTCAGACGTACCCAAATCCAACACGTGAGGCGGCAAGCAAATAAACCAGCGCACACCTTAGCTCATTAAGCTAAAGGCATTTCTGATTTTATGACATGGATAGAGGAATGTCCCCGTTTTATTGACTCATTTGTTTTTCAGGATGCTATGTTTTTCTCTTCTTCTCATTATTAATAAAGTTTTGTCTTTCCCATCAAAAATAAATAAATAAATAAGTTAACTTTTATCCTCACTTTTTTTTTTTTGTCTCATCTTTAACAAATATGCTATAAGAAATTATTATAGGATGTCAAACCCATCGTATATTTAAGACTATATTCTAATTTCTCCTACGAAGTATGGAAAGCAAACAGGAGAATGTGAAAGCAAAACTGAAAGCAACTACTCCAAAAGTGCCCAAGCAGAATGGCCATAGAAGCAACTAGGATTTGGCATTAGATCAACCATATCAACCTCAATACTTTTAGCTAAATTTTATTTAGAAACTCCACTTTTTCCATTTTAGTTATCTTACTGTTCATTTTCCAAAGAAAAAAAAAACTAAGGGTAAACTACGTATTTGGTTCATATTCTATACACCATACTATTGGGTCCTAAATAATATTATCATAAATATTAGCAATACAAAATAGCAATCACACACAAGAACACAAATATTTATATGGAAAACCCTTTCTCTTTGAAGGGAAAAACCACGGAACAAACTCCAAATAATTTCACTATTATCTGCAGTTATCTTTTAGCTAAAAATTGATGACGTGTCTAATGGCCAAAATAAAAAATTAGCTTCTGTCGATGTGAAAATAAACTAAAATTTTATTTCAGCCATTTGTCATATAAGCAATTTTCATCCAATATATAATTACAAGGACTAAGTTAACACGATACTAAAAAGTTAGGGACCAAATTGGCACAATTGAAAGGTTAAAGACCAAATTAAAATATATTGTAAAAGTTAAGGACTAAATATATAGTTTGCCCAAAAACTAAACTATCTCACTATTTAGGACATTCTGGCATTTTACCCCCTTTTATGTTTTTAATTGGCAAAATACCCCTGTTTCGAAACTATATAGGTGCGTGCCCCTGTTTTGATACTCGATGACCCTAAAATCGAGTTACTTAAAGTACTCAATCGGTTTAAAATCGAGTTATGCCCGATTAAACTTAAAAAAAAAAAAAAAAAAAAATTCATCAAACTCGAGCAAATGGAAATCGAGTTCCAAAACGTCACTATAGGGCTTAAAAACGCCACTATAGGGATAAAAAACGCCACTATAGGGCCACTGAAACCTGGTATAAATTTTTTTTTTTCCAAAAAACGCCACTATAGGGATTAAAAAACGCCACTATAGGGCCACTAAAACTTGGTATAAAATTTTTTTTCAAAAAAACGCCATTATAGGGCTTAAAAACGTCACTATAGGCTTAAAAACGCCGCTATAGGTCTACCTGAATATTAGGCAATCACACTTGTAAAAATTTTTTTGCATGGAACTCGATTTCCCTAAGCTCGAGTTACATGCAAATTATTTATTTATTTTTTTTTTTTAAGTTTGATCGGGCATAACTCGATTTCCTACAAATCGAGTATTTCATTAAAACTCGATTTTAGGGTAATCGAGTATTGAAACAGGGGCATATCCCTATATAGTTTCGAAATAGGGGCAAATTGCTAAATAAAAAAACAATTAGGGGCAAAAGGCTAGAATGTCCCACTATTCATATACTTTCTATTAATTCTCCTTTCTATTTAAATATTATTTTAGTTTTTTATTATATTTTCGAGAAATGCTATGTCTACAATATTTTTACAACAATTTTACAACAAATCTTAAGTGGCAAGTTGTTACTGGTTATTATTGTTGGGGCAAAAAAGTAATCTTAGTATTAGTTTCAAATTTGAACCAATAATAACTAACCACTTATGATTTGTTGTAAAAATATTATAAAATTGTTGTAGACGTAGCATCTCTCTATATTTTCTCTCTCCACAAATATGAATTTTTTTTCCCTTTTCCAACCTTCCCCAGTTTCAACATTTCTCTCCACCAATCAACAATTCACAAGTTTTCACCCAATAAAATCACAAATCTTTCCAAAATTTTCGCTTAAAAAAGAAAATGCAGGCAATAATGTCATCATTTGTGATTCCAAGTTTGACAACTAATATTGGAGTAAGAAGAAAATGTTTTCATCTTAAAAGAGAAGTAGAAGCAAGTGATCAGACGACTTTGATTTTAAGTCTAATCATTCATATTGTTGTCGTCTTCGTCTTCTCCGGAATTAGTTATGGTTTTATGGCGATTATGTTTTGGGGTTGAATAGGTGTCATCAACTTCGAGGACTAAATTGCGACCTTGATTTCCAAGCCTTGAGTGGCAAGACTTTCTTAAATGGTTTCAACCAAGATTTCTTGGCAATTTGCAGCGGAGAGGGAGAGAGAATGACGGAGAACCCATAGCACAGACTTTCTTATACAAAGAGACCATTAGAAATAAACACGCAAAAAATCCATGAATTGAAAAGTATTAGGGTACATTTGGTACAATGTAATGATGATTACAATGTATTAGGAGTTTTTTTTTTTAGAGAGTTTTAACTTATGACGTCTGCTTTTGACGATAGCTCTTTATTATCAGACTAAAAAATCAATCAGTTTTTGGTGTAGGTGAGAATTGAACCCCAAATCTCTTATATAACCAACAGAGATTTTATCAGTTGAGCTAACTGAAACCTACTATTAGGAGTTAGTATTAAAAGGAATACAATAAGCTGAAATGAAATAACTATTACTATTCATTTGTCTGGTGACAACGCATGAATAAAACCATAAATGAAATTATGTTTAAGTCCAATTTACTAAATTACCCTTACTTATAAATTTATATTTGTACTTTTTATAGCTCTAGCTTAACAATTTATTATGTATAAATTGAAAAAAAAAATTAATATACCTCTCCTTTGTTCAAAATTTATAACTCCATAAATGTTTAAATAGCATGATGTTCATGATATGATAACAAAGTTTCAAAATATTATTTTTTTTATTTGGCATGGAACTATAATAGTCTTGATTTAAAAAGGGTTTGGCAAATAAGAATTCTAGAATCTACCAAGAACAATTGCTTATCATACAAATATGGATAGTTTTAAAGCATTTTGGAGACTTGAATTTTGATTGATATATATGGGTTTTGTACTAGAAATTTCTGGATGTTAATCCACTGTGGGTGATCTTAGCAAAATGAACATGTTTTGTTGGAAATTTTAAGTTTAATAGGTGGAAATCAGCCACATAACTTTACATACCTTTTAATTTCTATATAAAGAGAACCTAATTTAGTAAGAAGCAACAACAGTTTTTTGTGTGGGCATTTAAGAATTTTGTTTTAAAAGAGTACTGAATAGATTAAGAAATAGTTATTACATAGCTTTTGATAAGGAATAGTTATTCCTCATTTTAAAAAATAGCTATTCATTAGAAATGAGTATTCACTGTAGTAAAAGCATAACCAAACAATTGAATAGCTACTCCTTAAGAATAACTATTACATTACAACATCTATAATAGTGTACCACACATGCTTTTAGTAAAAATCATTAAAGGATGTAACGAAATCACGTGAAAATTGAAAATCTAAAAAAATCATCACAAGGATTAATACTCATTACTTTTGACAATGACCAATACTACTTTTGGGAAAATTTCTTTATTAAGGTCTTTATTAATCATTTTTTATATTTATAATAATTTTCCCCTTGTGATAGTCATAATAATGTCTCGTCTAGTTTAAGACATCCCCTTGAGACCGTAAGGGTTTACCTGAGAGAGAGAGAGAGAGAGAGAGAGAGAGAGAGAGAGAGAGAGAGAGAGAGAGAGAGAGAGAGAGAGAGAGAGAGAGAGAGAGAGAGAGAGAGAGAGAGAGTTTCACAAAGGACTTTAATGGGATGAAAAAGTGTTAGGACATATGTGATTCACTTGTTAAGAACATATGTCATTCTTTTATGAAATTGAATAATCTTTTGACAAAACGTACTTTACTTGTAATTGAGTAGTTCTAGGTGTTTTTAATACTTCAAAAAACAAGGTTTCAAGATCAAGTGTTGAAGTTATCAAGTCTGTCTAAGAAACAAGTTGAGAAAGTGCAAGTTCATTAAAGTTCGACAGCTAGCACGTGTCGAGGTTTAGAAAGCTGTTCAGCCCATGTGCTCTACACCTGTTCGACAGCTACTCGACAACTTCTATCTGTCGAAGTTTATGAAATTCAGAATTCTGATGTGATTTTCTTGGAATCTGTGAATGTGTCTTTGGGCCTTTTTTTCTCTTAACTCTAGACATATAAAAAGATTGTTTTAAATGCCGTCAAAGAGTACACAAGTTGCACAAGCATTGAGCAAAGTCTGTTCAAGCAATTTGTGACCAGAGACAAAGTTTGCCCTAGTTTATCATTCTTGAAGAAGTTGTTGTGTATGTGCAGTTTTGGGTTTTGTGATCAAGCATCTTCTTGATCTTCATCGTTAGGATGAACTAAAGAACTTTGCAGCCAACAATCTTCTCTAGTTGGTGATTGAAGTCATGTACTAGAATCCGTGCATTAGTTAGTCACGTATTTGTGAGTTGTGCATCAAAAGGAAAAATTGTCATTACAGAACAAGTCCAACTGAGTATTGGGATAAGGGTTCAACTGCAGGTTGATATAAGATATTAGGATTCTTTTACTTGTAACCGCTTGTTGTGATAATAGTAGAATTTCGGGAGTGGTAACCTAAAAATTACCCGGTGGGGTTTTTGTCATTAGGTTTTTCCCATTCGAAAACAAGTAGCTGTGTTATTTATTTTCTGCTGCATAATTAGTTTATTGATGATTTGTTTGTGCTACCATCCATTTGCATGTTAATTTGGTTAATTAATAATTTGGCTAATTAGTCAATTAATTTAATCACAAGGGGTTAATGCGGTTTTGGCCTGTTAAGTTGTATCAGAGCAGGTACACTTTGATTAGGTTTAATCTTTGCTATGTTGATCCATTGACCCCCTGTTTGTCATGGATAGAGGACAGTCATTAATTATACCTCCTTTCTTTGATATCACTAACTATGCATACTGGAAAGTACGCATGAGAGCATTCTTGCAGTCTTTAGATGAGAAGGTGTGACAAGCTGTAGAGATTGGCTGGACCAAGCCAAAAGAAGCGCTGACCGATTAGGATGAAGCCAAGATCAAGGCAGCAAACTTTAACAGCAGAGCATTGAATGCTTTATTCAGTGCGGTCACCAATGAGGAGTTCAAGAAGATATCCTTTATTGAAAATGCTAAGGAAGCCTAAACCATCCTCTAGACAACCTATGAGGGTATAAAGGCTGTCAAAGATTCAAAACTTCAAAGGCTCACTACAAGCTTTAAAGAGATAAAGATGGAGAAGGATGAGTCCTTCGACGAGTTTTATGCCAAGCTAAAGGACATAATAAACTCAACCTTCAATCTTGGAAAAATCATTCCTGAACCCAAGATTGTGAGGAAAGTGTTCAGATCTCTACTCGAGAGATTCCATGCCAAGATTACAATGATAGAGGAATCAAAGGATATTGACAAGATTCTTTTGACTGAGCTAGTTAGTAATCTGCAGACCTACAAGCTAGGGCTATCAAGAATTGGCAATTTGGTTAAAGGCAAGAGCATGACTTTGAAGGCTAAGAGCAATGACACTAATGAGTCTTCAGATGATGAGGATTCTAAGATGAAGTCCTACATTACAAGGCAGTTTAAGAAATTCATGAAGAATGCTAATGGAAAGGGCTTTGACAAGGACCGTAGGCAATCCAGTTCTTCTCAGTTCAAGAACCAAGACAAAGGGAATAAGGATGCAAAGGATGGTGGTTAGTACACTATTCTCGCAGGACCTAAGTGCTTTGGGTGTTATGGTTTTGGACACATGAAACAGGAGTGTCCGACATATCTCAAAAGCATTGGGAAGAGCAAGGCACTTGCTGCAACCTTGAGTGATACTAAGCCTAAGGATGATTTCGACGATGAGGATGACGGAATTTTGAATGCCTTTACTGTCACAGTCAATCCTACTAAAGAGATTGTTGAAGATGTGGATGAAGAAGAAGAATTAGTAGATTCTAAATGTGAGAAGATGGATGATCAAGATGATATCTATACAGCCTATGAGAAACTGTACAAGCTTTCTGAGAAGCATGAGAAACTGTATAGGTTGGCCACCAAGAAACTTAGTGATGTGAAACTTGATCATAAAGAACTATCCACAAAGTTTGATGAGGTTAATCAGACTATTGGAACATTGAAATTTGAGAACAATTTCTTGGCTGAGAAGACCACGAAGCTAGAAGCGGAGCTATTTCAAGTTAGAGCTCAATTGGAGAGGACTTTAAGTGCAAAACTTGATGAGATGCTTAGCATTTAAAAATCTATTTCGGATCAAACAGGTTTGGGGTATGATCTTTCTTCCTCTAATATTTCTTCTACTAGTGCTACTGTTTTTGTTCCTTCTACTAATAATGTTGAAATTGAGAACAATAATGTTAAAACTGAATTAGCTAGTGAGAACTTAGACAAGCGTAAATCTATCCTAGGAGCACCCCCTAAGCAGGATAAGAAAGATGTTAAGAACCCTAGGGCTAAGAAGGCTAACTCTCAAAAGTCTAAACAGAAGAAGCAGCATCTCTATCATCATTGTGGAGATGCTGGTCATACTCGACCAAATCAGCTTCAATCCTCTCTTGCTCCTCTTGGAAATCTTCTCAAAGCACTCATGTTCCTTTTGAACTTGAATGGTTTCAATTCTTCCCCCTCTCTGCCGATTCAAGGGTTTAATCAACGGAAAAGTTCTTCCAAGGTATGGAAGGAAAAGAGCTCCAAGTGATTCTATCACTTTCTTCTATCTTCTTGTTTTTGTTTGTCGCATTACTTGTGTGTTTTGCTTTACTGTTTTGAGTCAGTCTAGTTTTATGCTTTGCTTTGCTTAACGTGTTTTTGTTTGCTTATTTTCAGTTTTGCTTATTTTTGTTTTTCATATAAAAATTAAAAAAAAAATTGAAAAATTAGAAAATACAAAAATAATGTGTGTTTTGTGTACGTTGGTACTTGTGTACTTTGGATAGCCATTGAAACAAAGTTTTCTAAACTTTGTATTTCTTATATCTTAGATGAGCATCTCTATACATAACTAAGCAAGTAAGGTTTGTGGCTTTTGTTTGTGATGAATAAGATTAAGTTATCTCTTGTACTTAACACTCGTATCACTCTTTTTGACAGAAAGGACTAGAAAATCCTAAGAGAAAGGCATATCAAAGAAATAAATTGTGTAGTTTAGGGGGAAATAAATTGTGTCATGATGTGGCTTGTTACTTACCATAATATTTTTTATTTGTTGCTTGTGCATCATCCAGAAAAAAATGGGAGAGAATGTGAAGATTTTAAATGGGAGGATAGTTGGACCCAATTATTATACCTTTCCATCTAAGGCTATAAATGAAACTAAGATGTTTATGAACAACTTAAATTCAACTCGAGAAAAAATTTATTTATGTTCATTTGTTTAGCATAAACAGGTCAAATTCAAACCCAAGTTCGAGCTCAGCTATTAAACAAGTCATGCTCAAATATATTATGTTCATAAACAAGTTTGTGAACATAAGACTCGATTTAAATATATATAATATTACATGTTTATATGCATATTTGTCTAAGAATATAGTTATATAGGCTTAAAATTGGATCTTGTAAGTTTGTAAACAAGCTCATATGATATCAAATTATTATTGTAATTTATTAATAATATAAACAATCCATTCATAGCAAAAAATCATAGGTTTGTAAAGAAGTATAAAATTTTAGTCATAGTTTTACAATTTTACTACATAATGAAAAAGAATAAAATAATAAAATAATTCGTAGCTCGAGCTTATTTGATGAGAAACTGAGCAAAACTTGAATATGTAATATTGTTTGGCAATTAAGCTCAAATTAGAAATAAAACTAATTGAATAAGTCTGGTCTTTAATAGTCGACTACAGTGGCGACTTCAAGATTATTTTTTAGTGGGTTAATAAGAAATATAAATTATATAAAATTTTAAACAAAAGAGAACTTGAATATATCAACATAGCAAAAAACAAAATAAATAAATAAAATAATTGAAATATACAAAATTTTACAATTACTTTTTACGATGTTTCATATTTTAAAATTATTGCATGATATCTTCATTATCTTGTCCAAGTTTTCCCCGAAGCCTGTTGCCCTTAGCTCCTCCAGCTCACCCTGTTTGGCATTTAACCAGTCTCAGGTGTTTCCAAAAGGTATATCTACTCCAAGTCACGAGGTCCATCCTACACCTTTTTGTTTTTTCAAACAAACAGAACATAGGGCTTCCAATAGGTTGACTTTTTGTCCAAGAGCTTCTAATATACTCTTCACACTCTAGGTAGGCCATCCACTTCTCCTCAAAACGTTGTATCTTTGTTTTTCGGTGATGGCGTAAACTAATGGGCTCAGTAGTTAGCAAAATGGGGCTGTGGTCAGAATAAACCGTTGTCATGTGAAGTACTTTCACCTGTGGGTAAAGCTCATGCCAATCCTTCAATGCACAAAACCAATCAAGCCGTTGCTCCATAAAGCCTCCCCATCCCCCTTCCCCCCCCCCCCCCTCGTCTTCCGTTCCTCCATGTGTATCTATAACCTCGAAAGCCTAAGTCCACTAGCCCACAATGAAGAAGTGCAATTTGGAAATCCTACATGGGTTTTAGCAGTTTTGGGATTCGGCCATTCCTCTCATCGGAGTTAAGGATTTCATTGAAATCGCCGAGACACACCCAAGGGAGTGATGCCCAGCCCCGTAGATGCCTCATCAAACGCCACTTCTCACTCTTTAGCCTTTCTTCAAGGTGCCCATAAACCCCTGACAATCTCCAAAGTAGGTGCAATGGAGAAGAAATATGGACGTCGATGTGGTTGGGGGAGCAGGTTTGGGTAGAGATCACCACCTCATTCTTCCAAAGCAAAGCAAGCCCACCACTGCGCTTCACACTAGGCACAACCAGCATCGAGGGAAATTCTAGCTTTGTTTTAACGGACTGCATCTCACTTACTATCAATTTTGTTTCCATAAGAAACAAAATTGTGGGTCCTTTTTTTCTTACCAAATCGGTAAGTACCTTAATTGCCCTATGGTTCCCAAACCCCTAGCAATTCCAACTCATAATGATCATGGTGTTCGGCGAGGCTAATAGGCAACTACCACCATTGGAGTGGTTAGTTTAGTTTCATCAGCCAAAACCTTATGCCGCTTATTCTTCACCTTCTCTGAGTTAGAACCATATTTATGCTAGTGGTCTCATTCAACTCTCTTAGTACCAACCCGAGTCAATGAGTTAGTGGGTTTGTCTTTTTTTTTTCATTGCTTTGGATTAGTGGAGTTATTTTCCACACAGTTGCTTTTTGTGGAAAATTACTAGCCAACCCTTTCTCCCTTGCACGTAGATATGGTTTCTCATTTGGCAAGGATTGAGTCATGTGACCGCTTTTAGTATCATGCTTATCCATACTATGCAATATAGGTACTGTGAAAATGTCTCCTATTGGTATATCTAAACCCATAAAGTGTTGGTGTGGGCTGTCATGGGGTTGGCAAGTTTGTTTCAGTGTAGGGTCGGTTTCCACGAGGTTGGGTTTCAAGGTGTCAGGGTTTGGTGGCGACTTTTGCATGATTTGTGGAGAAAATCCATCTTTTTCAATCCCTTGAATCCCGGTTTTTTCGCCTTTGCAGGTGTCTACATTTACTGCGCCGGTCACATCACTCAGAGTCAACCTTGGAGTTTTCATGACCTATGGGTCCCTTGGCGATGTCAGAGTTGTCAGCGCTAGGCTGTGCCGTGAAGGGCTGTCCACAATACTCCATGGACCCCCTGGTTTTGTTCGAAAGCCCGCGCAAAGCCATTCTCCGAATGGCATGCTTTCTGTGGTTCCGTCGTACGGGTAAGGGCATCAGTTCGCATCGTGACCCACTCTACTGCACTGAAAACACATTCCAACGAGCCTTTCATACTTGTATGCCACCCTGACTTGGTCGCCTTCCGGACTTACCACCGGACCACTCCTTCGTAACGATTTCTCAAGCGGTATCTCCACCCGAATCCGCAAAAAGCAAGCTTGGTTCGACATGAGAGCCTTGCAGCCTGCTTCCACCACGCACCCGATACCGCAACCGACATCCAATCCCACTTCCTCGTTGATTAGGTCGAAGGGCAGACCCCATACTTGGACCCATATCGGCAAACTCCTGAACCGTACTATCCTGGCTGTCAAACCCTTCTCCCATCTCTGCAACACCAACATATTATTCTCAAAGCTCCACAATCCATTGTCCCACACCCATTGTAATTGGCTTTCCAACGAGAACCTGAACTGAAACAGGCCTTCCCCCACTTCTACAATTTTTAGGTTGCTACCCATTTTCCACACAAATCGTAGGAGGTTTCTCTCGTGTTGAATGGGCAAGTGGTCATGAACTTCCCGATGAGGCTAAGGGAGTATTCCTCAAGAATCTTGTCCCTACGGGCCGCTCAAATGGTGATAGGCTCCTCCTCTTCAGATGTAAGTGAAATGTTTTGGATCCGTTCAATGAAGTCAGAATCCATGTAGGAAGAAGGGAAGGAGGGGATGAAGATATACCATATGAGGAAGAACGGCTACGGCGACGTCTACTCTTTCTCTCCGCAAGTAGAGCCCCAGTCAGAGGATAAGAGAAAGGAGGGCTCACCCTTGGTGAGAAGAAACACTCCTATGAGAGGAGAAAAAAAAAATTATCAATCCTATAAGTTGCATCTTTTTCAATGTATACGGCCAAGTAATCATTCATCAATTGATCTCCCATTTGATTAATTTTATTTCTAAATTATTAATATTTAATTGATTTTTTTCTAAGTTTTAAGATTAACACATTTCTACTTTTGTTGTTGGGCTTATTAATTTTTTTCTAGATTTTATATCAAAGTGGTTTGTGATTTTTTTTTTCTTTTTTTTTTTAAATAAAAAGACCAAAATATTATTAAGAGAATTATATTCAAACTTATTTCAACTGGGTTTAAAACAAATTTAGGGTCAAAGTGTTCAAGTTTTTATTTTAGGGGTCAAAACCAAAAAAAAGTAAAACATATTTTATATATATTTTTTCAATGCAGGGGGTTCATTTGAACCCCCTGAGCTCTAAGTGGAGCCACCCCTGATCGACTAAGCTCGAATTATTTACAATCCTATTTCCATTTTTAGTTTTTAAAATTAACATTATTGAAAAAAATGTTTAAATTATATAATAAGGGATTGGTTTTTTATTTCCCTTTTTTTATGGGGGGAAAGAATAATAAGGTAATTTTTAGATCATACTTAAACTAGGACAAATGTGAATGTGAAAACTGTCCTTTCCCTTGATAAAAAGTTCTAAAACAACATGATAATTAATAAATGGACTCACCATACCATCCTTCTAAAAATATCTCCAGTCAATTGTCATAAATGGTGGGATATTTAACAAATTCTAATGAAGGAAATATTTTTCAACATAAAAAAATAAATAAAAAATAAAACAAAACAAAAAAGTTAAAAGGGTCAAGGCCGCGGAAGTTTCCACATCAATATGAAAGGGGCCAAAAAAAAAAAAATTGGCCTCAGTATACTGTGCCTTGGTTTGGATAGCACTACTTTATACTGAAACTGGTGTTGCATTTTTGGTTTAGCCTTTTTTTTTTTTTTTTGGCCGGATTTTTTGACTTGTTGAGGACAAAAATTATTGTATATGAACCGTGCACAAACTGTTTACGCACTGTTTATATACTGTTCAAGATTAAAAAATATTAAAAATGAGACTCACTGTAATATTCATTTATTTAAAAATTATTTTGTTACAGTGTTTTCCACAACAATCAATTTTCGATAACTTTCAGTAACAATAAATTGTATCCAAACGGACTCTGTGTATAACATTGATGTTAGTGCCAGTGTACTCTTTTTTTTTTTTTTTTTTGGCTCGGTAATTGTAGGGGGATAGAACTCCTGAACTAACGATTACAATGAAACCGAGTACTACTATAGACTACAAGGCGCAATGGTTTAGTGTTAACGTACTTGAGAACAAAGTCAAGCCAGGGACGCATCTTGAGATGACGTGAAAAAAGTTGACGGCCCATAAAAAGAAACAAAAATGTTGTTTACCAAAAAAAAAAAAAAGGAAAAAAACAAAAATGTCATGAACACGGGAAAGAAGTCATAACTTTTATAATTAACTATTAATAATGGTAAATTTATTTGAAAGTGATAAACACTACAAATTGACATACTTGAGAACAAAATTAGGTTAGGAAAGCATCTCGAGGTGTCGGGAAAGAGTTGTATTAAAAAATTATAATTTTTATAATTATTTATTGGTAACAATGGGTTCATGTGAGAATAATAAAAAGTTAATCACAAACGGTTGATACGAAGATTATGAGAATAATTTTTGGCAAGTGAATATGTGATGTTAGTGGTAAGCCCCATTAAGAACCAGTAAAAATTCACCACATGCAACTTATAAAAATGTTGTAAATTAATTTGTAGCATTAATGTTACTTTTTTGAGTTATATTAACTAGTATTTTTAGGAAAATTATTAATAAATTATTTTAAAAAAGTTTTGACACCAATTTTATGTTTTGATAAATAAATAAAAAAATATTTATAAAAATATTTCATAAATACATGTTGCTAACTTGTTGCAAACTTGGTACAGAGGAAAGTAGGAATTCATAAACTAAGATCTCTAGAGCCCGTTTGGTACACATGTTTAAAAACTGAAAATTATTATTTAAAAATTTTTGTGAAAATACGTGTGGGTGAAAAAGTGCATTAAAATATGTAAAATATTGTTTAAAAATTGAAAATTGTCGTTTAAAATTACTTACCAAACACCCCCCTAACTTTTCCCCACTTTCTACCAAAAAAACTTTTCCCTACTTTTTTTTTAATACTAAAAATGAATGTCCCACTTTGTGCATTATTGGCGCGTTATATGCGTTTGACAAAAAGGAAGGTTTCCAATGTCTGGTGTTCACACTTGACACTAGCGTAAAAGCATTCATTTTGTGTTCCTGTAAGTAATGGCAAAGTTGTCTGATTGTGAGTCTAAATCTTCTGTCTCACACTTTTTGCTCTACTACATACTCTACAAATAAAAACAAGTCACATGTACATCTAATTTATTAAATGCTAAATTTATGCATTCTATTATTTCAATTTTCTAAATGAAATAAATAAATAACCCGTCATATTTAGGTAATTGAAATAATAGAAGGCATAAATTTAGCATTTAATAAATTAGATGTACATATAACATGTTTTTATTTGTAGAGTATACAGTGGAACAAGAAGTGTGGAATAGAAGATTTGGACTCGTTTGGTTGCCACTCCTTCCGCCAAAAATGGCCATACTAATCAGATGCCAAGTTTTACCAAATATAAAATAATAAACGACTTGCTTCGTAAGAATGAATTACATGAACATGACACGACTCTAGGATTTGATTCTTAAGCTAAAACAGGAAACAATGTTTAATTATTTAGGCCACATTCCCCCCTGCATATCCCATGAACAGTTTTGACAGAACAAGCCAATTTTGCATGACTCCCATAAATTCAATTATATGAGGAAGAATATGATCCGAGATGGAGTATGGAAAGTAAATAATTATTAATTATTTTGGGTAAATTAAACTTTTCCATTTTAATTTATTTTATTATTTCAATTACTATGTTTTTCGAACTTTTGAAACACATGATATATCAAATCTTTCCATTCTCCAACTATCAACGTATTAATATATATATATATATATATATATATATCAAAATACATATTTATGAGCTTTTCATAGTTGGGTCCGGTTAATGAGTGCCTTAAGGGTACACATTAAGCTATCTATTTTTGAAAACATTTTATTGGGAATTGAAAAAGCTGTAAATACTTTTTCAATTCCCGAGAAAACTTTTTCCAAAAATGAAAATTATTATGTACCCTTAAGGCACATATTAACAAAATCCTTCATAGTTTTATATAAATTATTATGTTTAAGCTAGATTTGTTTATGAATCCTCAAATCTAACTTATTTGCTATGTAAACCAATATAACAAATTATTTCTTAACCCTAATCTATTTATGGACAGTTTACTTTTTGCAAGGCTAATTATTGTTTCGTGAATTGCATGTTTGCATAATAATTATAGATTTTTTTTTTTTTTGAGAAACATCTAATAATTATAGTTAAACAAACTTTTCCTCCAAACACAGTTGGACTTCTAGAATTTAGTAAGTGACAATTCATAAAGCTATTTACTTGAATCATAAGTACATGACTTATTAAATAATTTAAATCGTTTAAATTAATTATAGGAGGAAGAGTATGATCCGAGATGGAGTATCACCAGTAAATAATTATTACTCATTTTTGGATAAATTACACTTTTTCATTTTTAATTTTTTTATCCCGATTACAATGCTCTTCAAAATTTTGAAACCATATTGTATCAAATCCTTCCATCCCCCAATTATCGACATATTAAAAAAAATGTATTTTATATATATATATATATATATATATATATATCAAGATGTATAGTTATGAGGCTTTCATAGTTTCATATACATTATTATGTTTGAAAAAGTTAATGGATGCCTTAAGAGCATTAATTTATAGAAATTTTTATAAAAAAGAAAAAAAAAACTAATTTTTTTAACAGTTTTTTATATTTATTATGAAAGTAATATCAAAATTTTCTTAAAATGGTTTATTTTCAACCGTCGTAAGGGCACTCATCAACCAAATCCTATTATGTTTGAGTTAGGTTTCTTTATGAACCCTCAAATCTAACTTTTTTCCTAAATAAATCAATTAAAAAAAAAGTGGATTACAGTTAGTTCCACTGGTAAAGTCTCTGGTAGTTAAATAAAAGAGTAAGAGTTAAATCCTCGCATGCACCAAAAACAGATAAATATCTTGGTCTGATGATAAAGAGTTGTTATCATAAGCGGATGACAAAAGTCCAAAAAAAAAAAAAATCAATAAAAAACATTTCTTTAATTGACCCTAATCTATTTATGGATAGTTTATTATTTGCACGATAATTATTGTTTGGTGAAATGCTTTTTGCATAATAATTATAGTTAGCTAAACTTTTCCTCCACTTATCAAAAAAACAGGAAAAAAAAAAAAAAAAAAAACCTTTTCCTCAAAGCACGGTTGGATTTATTCAGTAAGTGACATTTCATAAAGCTATTTACTTGTATTATAATTACATGATTTATTGTATTTGTGAGTTTCAATTAACTCAATTGGTAAAGTCTCTTATAATTGAATAAAAGATCTAAGGTTCAATTTCCACATACACCAAAAAACCAATTGGTGTATTAGTCTGATAATAAGTAACAGATGTCATAAGTTTAAAACTCTCTCGAAAATAATTACATGACCTACTAAATTATTTATATAATTTTTTAATTAAATATATTATATGATCAAAAGTACATGTGATTATGTGAACACTCATTTTTACCGTCACGTATTACGGTAAGGGAATCTCATTCCAAGCCGATTTTAGAAGTAGAACACTCTGTCCATCATAGTTTGGCCAACTTCCAAGCCGATTTTGTAGAAGTAGAACACTTTGTCCATCATAGCAGGGATGGACCCACACTAAGGCAAAGGGGGCCCATCCCCCCACCCCCACCCAAAAAAAAAAAAAAAAAAAAAAAAAAAAAACCTAGTATAAAAAAATTAAGATTTGCCCTTTTATATATATATATATATATATATTTGTCTCTCCTCCTCTAAAATATTTAGATATTAAACTACAAGAAAATAAATAAATAAAATAAAATTCATGCCCCTTAAACTATAAAAACAAAATAAAAAAATAAATATGGACTAAACAAAATTTGTGCACAAAATAAGAAACACTTATTTTGTATGTTATACTTTGTTGATGTGTTTTATAATATAAAATGTTTAAGATATACCTATTTTGTATGTAGTATTTTGTTAAATATGAAATAGATGTTAGTTTTTATTTTCATAATTTTTTTTTTTTTTTGGTTTCGCGCCCACCCCCCCCCCCCCCCCCCCCCAGGTATGACCCATGGTTCGGTCCCTGCATCATAGTTTGGCCAAATGCATGTTTATTTTCTTGTTCTTAATTTTTTGAGACAAATGCATGTTAGTCACTTTACAAGTTTTTTTTTTTTTTTTTTTTTGGGTGACGGAATAGTCACTTTACAGGGTAAGATGGGCACATATATATATATATATATATTGATGGGAGGCATTATTTTATTTGTTTATTTCTTTTGTAAATGTAACTTTAAAGAAAACATTCATTGTTATAAGGTGGGTGAGGTGTACCAAACGGGGCCTAAATTTCATAATCAATGGGTGTTTGACTATGAATCGTAACACAATTAACACTTATAGATCCACCACTTTTTTCCCATCACATATGATCAATATCTTCATCAATTCTGAATTTTTTTTTGTGAAACAAATTGTATCAATAGCTTTATTGTAAATTTTAATTTGATCAATCAATTATTAATTATATAAATTTATTCTCTTAACTGTCAAAAGAATTGTAACTCAATGAAAATAATTGATTGCCTTTATGAGGTTAATTTTAATTATTAGTAATTCTTAAAATTTGAACCAAGAGATACTAAAACTTAAGGCTGGTTTGATTTTAAAAACCAATAACTCTAGGGATACAATTAATTTCACTTACAACTAATGTGTCAATTTGTAATTTGTGCATAATAAATTGAGTGTCAATGGTGGACTTACGTAAAAGTAATGTTGCTCCAATTATAATTTTTTTTAGATAAAAGATCCCATTATAATTTGACAATCCAACATGCTGTTTGGACTCAGTATTTCGGGTGGGTGGAAAAAGCTTATATTGTTAGATTCTCATTTGAACAATTAATTCTTCTTATCTGAGAAAAACCTCAGTTCATGGAGTTATTTGCTACTACCGCTCAGTACATATGGTGCCGAAGAAACAACATGAGAATAAGTAAAGTTATGGTGCCACTAAGCAATGTTGCAAGTGAAGCTTATCAATACCTGGCTACGTATCAATCTGGACAACCAAGACTAGTCAGACTTGCAAAAAGGAAGAACATCAAATGGAAACCACCTTCGATTGGAATGTACCAGACAAACTTTGACAGTGTTGTGTTTGAAGAATCAGGTGAGGTAGGAATTGGAGTGATTATCTGAAATTCTAGAGGTGAGGTTATGGCTTCTCTAGTAGAAAAAATTTTGAAGTCTTCCTCGGTTGAGACTTGGAACTTCTTGCAGCTAGGCAAGTTATCATACTGGTACAAGAACTTGGCTTCGAAAACTCCATCTTTGAAGGTGATTCCAAAACAGTCATAAACTCCCTTCAAAACAGTGATCGGTTGAAGTCATTTAGTACAAGACACTTTTTCCCTTGTAAACTCCCTTAGGAGTTGGTTATTCTCTCATCTTGGTAGGCAAGGTAATGTTGTTGCATGTGCCTTAGCTAGGAGAGCGAGACTTTCTTCTCCCCTTGATGTTTGGATGGAATTTGTTCCTCCAAATATACTTCATGTTTTAAGTGTTGATTTTCCAGTTTTTCAATAAAAGTTACATTGAAGGTTTCCTTTAAAAAAAAATGGCAATCCAACAATGTGTGAAATTGGGTGTATTCATAGTACAAGTTCATCTAAAACCCCATCTTTTTCCATAACTCGATTGAATGTCGAAAATTACGAGTGATTGCTTATCATTTTCATATGAACTCAGGAGTGGTTCCCCTAACATGAAAAAAAAAAAAAAAAAAAAAAATTGTATGTATAAATTTTTTTTTATTAGTTCAATTTACTCCTAAATATATTTTTGCATATCCTAACTTAAATCTTGCACATCTCGATTACAGTCCAGCCTAAAACCAAACAACAACACAGATCACAGATCACAAATCTCTCTCTCTCTCTCTCTCTCTCTCTCTCTCTCTCTCTCTCTCTCTCTCTCTCTCTCTCTCTCTCTGATCAATTTGGTCTCAAATCTCATTCTTATGAATCTCATCTCATCTCATCTCTCTTCTCTATATGACTATCTCAATATCTCCAACTCTAAAAGTAAAGAGTGATTACACATGTTTGTATATTGTTATCATGTTATAATAACTTTTTTATTATAAAGTTAGTGATTAAAAAAGGTAAAGTTAGTGATTTTTCAAGCATTTGATTGGTTAAATAGACACTTAATATATTATTTATGTGTGAATTAGTATGATTGTATGAGTCAATAATTAATACAACACCAACGCACTGAGTTTTGTCATTTAGTTTAAAATATTTTTTTTATTTATAAAAAGCAATAAAAAATAGATAATGAAAACTGCATGACAATAAAAATATTATAAAAACTTAACAGAATAAAATGATCACGCATACCCACATTAACAATAAATAATGACAATTGATATTGAACTATCATGTAATGATTTCAAAATATAAAAACTCTTACAATGAAATTGTAAAACTAATGTATTTGCGTGTTTTTTTTTTTTTTCGATAACTCAATATATTCAAGTGCTTTTTTATTTCTAAAAAAAAATTATTAAATTTTGTTTAATTTAAGTTCCTTAATGATCTCTTTTAAAAAAAATTCATAAAGCCATCAATGTATAAATTCATTAGTTTTTCTTTACCATTCATATTTTGCGGTACAAATTTTGTCCTAATATAGTATTTTTGTTTATAATTTGTAAGATGGAATTGATTCAATTATTAAAATGAGGACAGTTGAAAATGTGTTCAATAATTAGAACACCAAATCAGTAAAGTAATTTAATGAGTTTAATTGTTTATGTTTACTTGCTAAGTAGTAATTTAATGTTGTTGAATCTTGAATGTTGACACCTTCGGTATTTTAATACCTTGATCATAACTTACCCCGGAATGCAGAAAGGACTCAAAATAGAGGACGGCTACCTGCTACTGGCTCCCAATGATCACTCCTGTTTCGTACGTAGTAAATTGACGACTTTGACAGCGCCTTCAACCTCAAGTAACAACTTAGTATTAAGATTCAAGAGTAAGCATAAGGCATGACTCATATGATTTTTACACTTTTTTCGATTCTCAGCTTATATATATGAAGCTACTTGAAAATTGAAAAATCATGCATATATACCATGTTCCGGCTAGAACAGAATCATGTCTGTCGGTCTCGGTGTCCACGTCATGGAATACGTTGAGTAATATTGTGGGCTCCAAGAGATCCTTATCTTCAACTTCAATTTGAAAATCTTTTTTGGACTAAATGAAAAGGCTACAGTGAGATCGAAAATGGTGGATTTTCTTTAAAAGAACGTAAAAGGTTATATAGCTAGCTTCCACGATAGTAACGATCAATGTGTTGCACAGGATTCACTCCACGAATATAATCTTGAAAGAGACACCGGTGATAATTGAGCTCAACGGTATATATTAGCCACCATCGCATCAAAACTCAAAAGCTTTTACTTTACCAGCCAAATAGGTGCCGCCTTTTTAGACTATATTGCTGTATTAAGTCCATCAATTCTAATTTCTTGTCTGAAGTGAAGCATGGTGAGGAATTTCGAGAGTGTGTCGATAGAACCGACGGCAATTACTTCACAGAGGATTGTGCATAGTAATGGTAGCATGATGGGATATAGGGTCGGATCACGTGTGCTCCATCCTTATCTTATAGGGGCATTATCATGTACATTTACTTAAAGATAATCTTGAAAATAAAATGGTAGTAAAAAATCAAATTTATTCTTTAAGAACTTTGTGGGTTCTAATTAATTTAATTGGTAAATTTTTTGTTATTGAGCAATATATTTGAAGTTTAAATCTAATTATATGTTAAAAATCAGTTAGTATTTTGGCATAATAATAATAACAATTATCATGGAAAAAATTTCATAAGTTAAGTTCATTGTATCTACCATAAAGCCTATACATCGCATCAAAAGATTTTCCTAGACAATATAAAGATTTAAAGAGAATAGAGTTTCACTACTTCAAATAAGCTAGTGTTTATCTTTTGTCTCACATTTAATAAATAAGTTAACTTTTATCCCTTTTTTTTTTTTGGTCTCATCTTTAACAAATATGCTATAAGAAATTACAGGATGTCAAACTCATCGTATATTAAAGACAATATGTTCTAATTTCTCCTATGAAGTATGGAAAGCAATTAAAGAGGAGAATGAATGCAAAACTGAAAGCAACTACTCCAAGAGTGCCCAAGCAGAATGGCCATGGAAGCAACTAGGATTTGGCATTAGATCATCCATATCAACCTCAATACTTTTAGCTAAATTTTAATTAGAAACTCCACTATTCATATACTTTGTATTAATTCTCCTTTCTATTTAAATATTATTTTAGTTTTTTATTATATTTTCTCTCTCCATATATATGAATTTTTCTTTTCTCTTTTCCAACTTTCCCCATTTTCAACATTTCTCTCCACCAATCAACCATTCACAAGTTTTCACCCCACAAAATCAAAAATCAACAATTTCCAAATTTTCGCTTAAAAAAGAAAATGCAGGCAATAATGTCATCATTTGTGATTCCAAGTTTGACAACTAATATTGGAGTAAGAAGAAAATGTTTTCATCTTCGAAGAGAAGTAGAAGCAAGTGATCAGACGACTTTGATTCTAAGTCTAATCATTCATATATGTTTTGGGGTTGAATAGGTGTCATCAAATTCGAGGACTAAATTGCAACCTTGATTTCCAAGCCTTGAGTGGCAAGACTTTCCACATGGTTTCAACCAAGATTTGTTAGCCATCTGCTTCGGAAAGGGAGAGAGAATAATGTAGAACAGATAGCTCAGACTTTTTTATACAAAGAGACCGTTAGAAATTAGCACGCAAAAAATCTATGAATTGAAAAGTACTAGTAAAAATGATTAAACTTAGTAATATAATCGCGTGAAAATTGGTGACCTAAAGAAAATTATCACACGGACCAATACTCATTACTTTTGGCCATGACCAATGCTACTTTTCGGGCAAATTTCTTTGTTTAGGCTTTAATTAATCATTTTTCATTTGTTTAGCAAACAAGTCAAATTCAAACCAAATTTCAAGCTCAACTATTAAACAAGTCAAGTTCAAATATAATATGTTCATGAACAAGTTTATGAATGTAAGACTCGATTTAAATATAAATAAGTATATATATATATATATATAATATTACATGTTTATATGTATATTTGTCTAAAAATATAGTTATATAGGCTTAAAATTGGATGTGTAAATTTGTAAATAGGCTCACATATGATATCAAATTATTATTGTAGTTTATTAATAATATAAACAATCCATTCATAGCAAAAATTCATAGGTTTGTAAAGAAGTATAAAATTTTAGTCATAGTTTTACGATTTTACTACATAATGAAAAATGATAAATTAATAAAAGGCGGAAATACTATTTTCAACTTTACATTTTCACGCCATTTTCACTTTGGTCCCTACTTTTTTATTTAACCGCTTTTAGTCCCTAAAATGAAAAACGCATTCTATTTTAGACCTTACCGTCATTTCACTAATTGAAATTGTCGACATAGTAGACGGAGTGCACTGTTTGCATACTAAAAGCTAACGTGGTCATTAAAATAATAATAATAAATTTATTTTGCATTAAAAAATGTCACGTCAGCATCTAAATTAATAAAATTAATTTATCAATTTTAAATAAATAAAAAAATAAAAAAAAAAAGAGTTAAAAACCAAAAATTACATAAATTAAGATCTAAGGTTTTTTTTTTTTTTTTTTTTTAAGATCTAAGTTTATCTTGAACGAAAACACCAAGAACACAAACCCAGATTTAAATATAAGAAAAACATTATCCTCTTCAATCTCCTTTTCATCCTCTCCTTTTCATTAAACCCACAAAATCCCATTCCTCTCTCACATAGCCCGATCCCCTCTCTCACATAGCTCGATCCCAACCATCTTCTTTTCCTCTCTCACTCTCATTGAGCCGATCCAAGCCATGGCTGAAAGTCAATCACCTTATCTACCTCATCCTCTCAAACCCACATCCCAAGCAAACACAAGCACAAAGAAAGCAGCGGCTAAGAGAGGAGGTGGTTTTTTTGTTAGGTGAGGTTGATTTTGTTTGGGTTTGACAGTTTCAAATCTAAGGTTAGAGGTGGTTTGGTTTTGGTCCTAAGGTTTGGATTTGAGGTTTGTGTTTGGTTTCTTAGAAAGTATAAGAAAATTTGGGTTTTGAGTTTTGTGTTTGGATCTGAAAAACTGGGTTTGAATTTAGTGTTTAGGGACTGAAAACCTAGGTTTGATTTTTGTGTTTGATGCTTTGGTGGTGTGGGGGTTTGAAATATGGGTTCAAATCTGGATTTGAATTTAATTTTTTGAATCTAGGTTTGAATTTAATTTTTTGGATTTTAAATTTGTTGGGTTTGTGTTCTTGTTCAAATTTTTAATGCGTTCATGTTTAATTTATCAATTTTATTTGGGTTTGTCAAGAATGTTTGCATGTCTGGGTTTCAGCTCCAAGGTTTGAATTTTCTAGGTTTTAAAATTCGTTTTCATGTTTAATTTCTTGTTTATGTTTAATCTGATGTGGATCTAAAGTTTAATTTTCTGTTCTTATTTATGGTTTTGTGATTTATGGTTCTTAATTTTGTGTTCTTAAATCTGGGTTGGTGTTCTTGCTCAAGGTACACTTAGATCTCACTTCATGTGACTTTTGGTTTTTAATTCTATTTTTAATTTTTTTTATTTAGTTAAAATTGATAATTAATTTTTTTTTAATTTAGATGCTGACTTGGCATTTTTTAATGCAAAATAAAATTTTATATTATTATTTTAATGGTCACGTCAGCTTTTAGTATGCTAATAGTGCACTCCGTCTGCCATGTAAAAATATTTGCCAGTAAGATGACGATAGGAACTAAAATAAAACACATTTTTCATTTTAGGAACTAAAAGCGGTAAAATAAAAAAGTAGGAACCAAAGTAGGAATGAGGTGAAAATATAGGGATGAAAATAGTATTTATGCCTTAATAAAATAATTCGTAGCTTGAGCTTATTTGATGATAAATTGAACAAAATTTGAATATGTAATATTTTTTGGCAATTAAGCTCAAATTAGAAATGAAACTACTTGAATAAGTTTGATTTTTAATAGTCAACTTAGGGTTTATTTAAATAACGCTTATTACTGAAAACTGAAAACATTATAACAAAATAATTTTTAAATGTGTGAATAGTACCGTAGGACCCAATTTTAAAGAAAAATTTTCTAAAATCCGTACTTGTGGGTCTCATGAACAGTGCATGGGACCCACAGATAAATCACAAACTTGCATTTTTTTTTCCCCCTTTTTATTGCAATCCAAACCCAGCCTTAGCTCGACTTATTTACAATCTTATTTTCATTTTTATTTTTTAAAATTAACATTATTGAAAGAGAAAAATGTTTAAATTATATAATAAGGGACTTTTTTTTTTTTCTTTTCTTCTTTTTAGGGAAAGAATAATAAGGTAATTTTTAGATCTTTTTTTTTTTTTTTTTGGATACGTTTTAGATCATACCTAAACTAGGACGAATGTGAAAGTGAAAACTTTCCCTTGATAAAAAGTTCTAAAACAACACGATAATAAATAAATGGACCCACCATCATAGTTCACAGAACTGGACCGGACCGGGAGGTCAGACCTTGAAAACTGGGAACCAGGATGAAAATCGATTTTTTAAGCATAAAGAACAGGGTGTATGTGGCAATTCCATGAACCCCTAAAACTGAGGTTGGACCGCATGAATCGGTGGCAAGAACTATGCAATCCAACCCCTTAGCATTTTTTTTTTTTTATAAAAACAACTTAACACAATTTTATTCTACTTAATTAAATTATCAATCTCTTACAAGGAATAAAAAAATTATAATTAAAATCCTTCAAAAATATTCAACTTTCCTTCAAAAATTAATCATAAATTTTAATATTTTCATGGTTATTATTTTATTTTATTAACTTTCTTATTTAATTATTAAATATATGCTTGAAAATCATTAAATTTCCCCCCACATATATAGATATATTAGTCAATTTTGCTAGTTTTATAAATTTAATATCTATATTTAGGCTTTAATTAATTATTAAATTAATTATGATGTCATCATAGTTCGACCCCGATTCGACCTTAAAAATTTTGAACCTTTCCTTTTTATGATTCAATGAACGGTCCAGATCTAAAAACATTGCCCACTATACCATCCTTCTAAAAATATCTCTAGTCAATTGTCAAAAATGGTGGGGTATTTAACAAATTTTAATGAAGGTAAAAATTTTCAACATAAAAGGAAAGAAAAAAACAAAAAAACAAAAAAAAAAAAACAAAAAACAAAAAAGGGTCAAGACCGCGGAAGTTGCCTTATCAATACGGAAGGGGCCAAAAAAAAAAAAAAAAAAAAAACTGGCCTCAGTACACTGTGTATAACGTTGATGTTAGCGCTGTCGTACTTGAGAACAAAGTCAGGCTGGGGACCCATCTTGAGGTGACGGGAAAAAAGTCGGAATTATGTTAGGGATACAATTTTTGGCACAATTTTGTACCATAACTAGCCATATAATGAGTTGTGATTAGTAAATGTGTTTCTCTACATGTCTATTGACATATCTTTACTAATCACGACTCACTATGTGACGAGTTATAGTATAAAATTGTGCCAAAAAATGACCCACGAAATGAAATGAAACAAAAATGTCATGAACACGGAAAAGAAGTCATAACTTTTATAATTAATTATTGACAATGATAAGATTATGTTCAAGTGACAAACATTACAAATTGACATTATTGAGAATAAAATTAAGTTAGGAAAATATCTCAAGGTGTCGGGAAAGAGTTGTGTAAAAATATCATAACTTTTATAATTAATTATTGGTATCGATGGGTGTACATGAGAATTATAAGCAGTTAATTACAAACTGTTGATATGATGATTATGAGAATAATTTTTGGCAAGTGAAAATGTGTTAGTGGTAAGCTCTGTTAAGAATATCAGTAAAAATTCATCGCATGCAACTTATAAAAACATTGTAAATTAATTTGTAGCATTAATGTTACTTTTATGAGTTATGTTAACTACTATTCTTAGGACAATTGTTAATAAACTATTTTAAGAAAGTTTTGATACCAAATTTATGTTTTGATAAATAAAAAATATTTATAAAAGTATTTCATAATTTTTTTTTTAGAAATAATTACAGCATATTGCTAACTTGATCCCAACTTTGTATAGAGGAAAGTATGAATTCATAAACTAAGATCTTTAACTTTTCCATACTTTTTTTTAAATACTTTTTTTAATACTTTTTTTTAATACTAAAAATGAATGTCCCACTTTGTGCATTATTGGCGCGTTGTATGCCTGTGGCAAAAAGGAAGGTTTCCAACGTCTGGTGTTCAGACTTCACACTAGCGTAAAAGCATTCATTTTGTGTTCCTGTAAGTAAAAGCAAAGCTCTCTGTTTGCCGCTCCTTCAGCCAAAAATGGCCATATTAATCAGATGCCAATTTTTTTTGGATCTCTTTACATTTCCCTACGATCAAAGGTTTACCAAATATAAAATAATAAACGACTTGCTTCGTACGTATGAATTACATGAACATGATACGACTCTAGGATTTGATTCTTAAGCTAAAAAAGGAAACAATGTTTTATTATTTAGTCCACATTCCCCTCTGCATATCCCATAAATTCAATTATTGGAGGAAGAATATGATCCGAGATGGAATATCAAAAGTAAATAATTATTAATTATTTTGGGTAATTTTAACTTTTCCATTTTAATTTATTTTATTATCTCAACTACAATGTTTTTCGAACTTTTAAAACACATGATGTATCAAATCTTTCCATTTTCCAACTATCGACGTATTAAAATATATATATATATATATATATATATATATCAAAATACATATTCATGAGCTTTTCATAGTTTTATATAAATTATTATGTTTGAGCTAGATTTATTTATGAATCCTCAAATCTAACTTATTTGCTAAATAAACTAATATAACAAATTATTTCTTAATCTTAAAGGCACTCATTAATAATCCATTTTAAGAAAGTTTTGATATCACTTTTATAAAAAATGAAACAAGTTGTCAAAATATTAATTACTTTTTTTTTTTTCATTTTCCATAAAAACTTTCTTTAAAATATTATTAACCAGTGCCCTAAGGGTACTCTTTAGCATTTTCTTTATAGTTAAACAAACTTTTCCTCCAAACACAGTTGGACTTCTAGAATTTTGTAAGTGACCATTCATAAAGCTATTTACTTGTATCATAAGTACATGACTTATTAAATAATTTAAATCGTTTAAATTAATTAGAGGAGGAAGAGTATGATCCGAGATGGAGTATCACTAGTGTAGGGACCAGGTTCAGGACTCCTAATGGGTTAAGGGAGTGGACTCAAGCCCAGCTAGCTCTGCAATTAATTTGTAGAGAGCAGGGTCAAGAAAATTATTTTTTAACCCTAAAGGCACTCGTTAATAATTCATTTTAAGAAAATTTTGATATCACTTTTATGGAAAATGAAAAAAGCTGTCAAAATATTAATTACTTTTTTTTTTCTATTTTCCATAAGAATTTTCTTTAAATAAATTATTAACCAGTACTCTAAAAGCACTCGTTAGCATTTCCCTTATAGTTAAACAAACTTTTCCTGCAAACGCAGTTGGACATCTAGAATTTAGTAAGTGACCATTCATAAAGCTATTTACTTGTATCATAATTTTATGACTTATTAAATAATTTAAATTTTTTAAATTAATTATAGGAGGAGGAGTATGATCCGAGATGGAGAATCACTAGTAAATAATTATTAATCATTTTTGGATAAATTACACTTTTTCATTTTTAATCTTTTATCCCGATTAAAATGTTCTTCAAATTTTTGAAACCATGATGTATCAAATCCTTCCATCCCCCAACTATCGACATTTAAAAAAAATGTATTATATATATATATATATATATACCAAGATGCATAGTTATGAGGCTTTCATAGTTTCATACACATTATTATGTTTGGAAAAGTTAATGGATGTCTTAAGAGTATTAATTTATAAAAAATTTTAAAGGAAAAAAAAACTAATTTTTTAATAGTTTTTTATATTTATCATGAAAGTAGTATCAAAATTTTCTTTAAATGGTTTATTTTCAACTGTTGTAAGGGCACTTATCAACCGAATCCTATTATGTTTGAGTTAGGTTTATTTATGAATCCTCAAATCTAAATTTTTTCCTAAAAAAAAAAAAAAAAAAAAAAAAAAGAGTTCCAGTTAACTCAATTGGTAAAGTCTCTAATGGTTGAATAAAAGATTTGGAGTTCAATCCTCGTTTACACTAAAAATAGATTAGTATTTTAGTATGATAATAAAGAGTTATTATCATGAGCAGATGGCATAGATAAAAAAAAAAAAAAAAAAAAATCAACAAAAATCATTTCTTTAATTGACTCTAATCTATTTATGGATTGTTTATTATTTGCAGGATAATTATTATTTGGTGAATTGCTTTTTGCATAATAATTATAGTTAGCTAAACTTTTCCTCCACTTATCAAAAAAAAAAACTTTTCCTCAAAGCACGGTTGGATTTATTCAGTAAGTGACATTTCATAAAGCTATTTACTTGTATTATAATTACATGACCTATTGTATTTGTGGGTTTCAATTAACTCAATTGGTAAAATCTCTTATGGTTGAATAAGAGATCTAAGGTTCAATCCCTGCCTACACAAAAAACTCGATTGGTGTATTGATTTGATGATAAATAGCAGACATCATAGATTTAAAACTCTCTCGAAAATAATTACATGACCTACTAAATTATTTATATAATTTTTTAATTAAATATATTATATGATCAAAAGTACATGTGATTATGTAAACACTAATTTTTATCATCACATATTACGGTAAGGGAATCTCATTCCAAGCCGATTTTGTAGAAGTAGAACACTCTGTTCATCGAGAAATTATAAGATCCACATGGTAGACAAGTAATATAGTCCACAATTCCAATAAAAAACTGCTATTTGTTTAAAATTGTTAGTTAAAAAAAATTTAAATAGAAATTAATTACTGATTTAGCAATTTTAATTAAACAAGTAAAATTTTTTTAGTAGAATAGTAGACAAATGATGTGATCTACTTGAAGACTCTATAATTTCTCATGTACATCATAGTTTGGCCAAATGCATGTTTATATTCTTGTTCTTATTTTTTTGAGACAAATGCATGTTAGTCACTTTACAAGTTTTTTTTTTTGGGGTGACGGAATAGTCACTTTACAGGGTAAGATGGGCATACATATATATATATATATATATTGATGGGGGGTTGGGTTCAAGTTATACTTAGTGTAACTATAAGTAATGTTACACTACCTAATATTTTTTAATTGTATTTGAATATTGATAAATCCATCGTTAAATTACATTATTTTTATATATTCTTTATGCTTACAAAATTTCAAGGAGATCAAATATTAATAACTATGTTATCAATCAATTGTTAAAATTCAAATTTTTGTAGTTTAAAGTAACATATAAAAGATGAGTATATGGATCAAATGGTAAATAGCATCCGATTGATATAAAAATTGGCATACATGTTAAGAACATATAGAATATGTAATTCAACGGTTGAATTTTTAAAATATTAATTCAATACTAACTTATTGAGTGGTATAACATTATTTAGAGTTATATCAGGTGTAATTTGAATCCAACTCATTGATGGGAGGCATTATTTTATTTGTTTATTTCTTTTGTAAATGTAACTTTAAAGAAAACATTTATTGTTATAAGGTGGGTGGGGTCACAAAAAACACCATTGAAAAATTGATATAGGTCGCGTAGGCATATATCTGGCATATTAATTTTAAAATTCTACGACTTTCCGTTATATATAGATGTTAATCATAATGTTAAGTTATAATACCATTGATACGTTAGCTTCAATTTCGTTTTCCTTCTCACCTTTCTGTTCCCACTCTCTCCTCAAACCCCTCATCAAACTTTTCCATCCAAACACATATCCTCTCTCTCTCTCTCTCTGCACAGTTTGATACCTAGAACTTTCAAGCTATGGCTTCCTCATCTCCATCTTCAAATTATAATCAAGAAGGTATATTGAATATTTCTCTCTTTATTCCCATGTCTCTAATTGATTATATATATGGTTGATTTAAGTGTTTGATATTTTTGTGTTAAACATTTTTGGCTTGCAGTAGAAGGTGGACATATCATTCCACTTGATCAAAACATTCTGCAGAAACATGTAGCATTCTTTGATAGAAATCAAGACGGCTTAGTTTATCCTTTGGAAACTTTTCAAGGTTCAAAAACCCTCAATATCCCATTATTTCTCTTTGTATTTCCTATAATTTTTTTGTGGGGTTTACTAAAATTTTGTCACTATGTTAATTAATTACAGGTTTTCGTGCCATTGGATTTGGTGTCTTTTTCTCCGCCTTGAGTGCCTTCTTCATCAACCTCAGTCTCAGCCAAAAAACCCGTCCAGTAATACTCTCTCTCTCTCTCTCAGCTTTTCTTCTTTTGGAATGAATTTTCTTATTAGGAAAAAAATAGAAAAGAGAAAAAGTAAAACTGCTCCAACAAGATATACCTTGTTCTGTGGTGGAGAAGCTTTTTCACTTTTGTTATTTTTAATATTTTTATATTTAGATTATCGAATATAGTTCGCTTAAAAAAAAAAAAAAAACCCATGGCTACCAAAAAGAAAGAGAAATAATTATGATTAAAGGAAAAGTTAATGGCTTTTCATGTGGTGCCTATGCTACTCTGGCTAGTCAACAAATTGTTCCTTCTTGTTACTTTCTTTTTTGACAAACTTATATATGGAAAATAGGATCATTTTTATTTTCCAACAATCACTGGGCTCAAATCTCAATTCAAATGGTCCATACAACTCTCTTCTTTCATGTGTAGCTCTCATAGTACCTGGTAGCCCGAAAATCTATATGTTTTAGGAATATTCAAATAATCTTTTTTTATTTGAAGAGAAAACAAACTTGTTCATAAATTGTTAGTTTTTTTTTAGACAAATACCATTGACCAACTTATTTGACACATTAAAGAATATGAAAAAATTATAGGGATGGGAACATATTTAATGTCCTATTATTTTTTTTAGGTTTAGCTTCTGTCTAGTGTTTTGTGACATTGGATTCGCTGCGATCATGACACATGTCTATTTTCAAATTCGTGTCATGATTATAGTGGGTCCAGTGCATTGAAGGCACTGAACAGAAACAATGCCCATTTTTTTTTTTTTTATATAGATAAAATTCATAGAATGGGAGGACTTTGTTTTTGAAAAAACACAAAGTCGTCGCATTCTATGTAATCATATTTTTTTTTTTGAGAAAGTATGTAATCATATATTATACTTAAATAATTCCCCAAAAAAAAAATATATAGGTAGTACATATAAATTTAGATATATACCTGACCAGTTACCTTGGGCAGAGTTTGATTCCAGGAACCTAATATAAATTTTTCTATTATTGCAAGTGTCGCAATGGTACTTGCCAACTCATTTTTTTTTTAATCACTTATTTAATATGAATAAAACTGCACAATATATATATATATATATATAGTCATACACACATATATATATATAGAAGAACTGCACAATATTTTCATAACAAAATATAGATGGCAAATTGTTAATGGTGAGGAAAAAAATAATGTTACTAGTGAGATTAAATAAGAACTAGTAATAACTTGTCACTTAAGTTTTATTGTGAAAATTTTGTAAAAAATGTTGGGCAATTTATTTTTTATATAAAAACCATAATCCTAAATGCATTACAACAATAATTGAGGAACACATTATATGATTGAAAATCTAACTGTTTCTTGTCATATACTACAGTTAGTCAAATAGAGTAGGTTGATAAATTAAGAAGAATGCTTAAAATTTCTTTGAGACTTTGACATAAAATTATCAATAAGCCTACGCCGCCCCTTTATATATAATTTTAGAGAAATTCTAGGGATAAAATTTTATATAATTTATTTTCATAACTGCTGATTTTTTTTTTATTATTATTTGAAAAACATAACTGTTGAAATTGCTTGTTGTGATTAGGTTTTTTTTTTTTTTTTTTGAGATGAATGGCAGAAAATGTGATTAGTTAATAATACCAATGATGGATTTCAAGTTAAAGGTTTTTTTTTTTTTTTTTTTTTTTTTTTCAATTGCTAAAAATTATGTCAAGAATTATAAAAAATAAAAAATTGTGTTCCCAATGTTACTTTAAAATAATACGAGGAGGCCCATGTTGACCACAAGTCCACACTTGCCGGGACCACAAGTCCTCCCAACCAAACACAGTGTTAAATAGTAAATAAATACGACCAATCAGTGATTCCTGCTGCAAATTAAAATATTCAAGAGAACATAATTGAGGCAATTCAACCAATGAGAAGAAAAGCTTTCTTATATTATTGTGGTAATAAAGTTGACAGAAGTTTAAATAAAATATCATTCATTCTTAATTCTTTCTCTTGATCATTGATAATAAGTTAAACATTACTTCCTAGCAATAAATATATACTCCCTCTATCCCACTTTTTTTGTCTTCTATTCCATTTTGAGATGTCCCAAAATATTGTCATTTTTTTAAAAATAAAAGTCATTAATTTATTAATGTTCCTATTATACCCCTATTAATTTACTAATTTAATTTTTTGATAAATTTTTTTAAGGGTAGTTTTGGAAACTTATACATTTTTAAAATGTAGACAAGATAATAAATAATATTCCTTTAAAAAGTTTGACTTTTCAAACAAGACAAAAAAAGTGGGACGGAGGGAGTATTTTTTTTAAATGTCATCTAACTAAATAACTCAATCCCCTATTCTCTCTCTTTCATTTGTTAAAAAAAAAAAAAAAAAAAAAAATTACAATAAGTAATCACCATGATGTCATGATCATTGTCGGAGTAGGTGTATAGTTAATTTATAATGTGGTATGGGTGCCTTTGTCCACACCTTATTTGTTCTTTCACTTTTTGTGTTTTTTTCATGAATAATCTGACTTTTTTTTTTTTTTTTTTTTTACGATAAACAAGATTTTAGCTTTTTATTGCAGGGTTAACATAAAAATTACTAAAAATTATATCTTTTAATAAAAATACTAAGCAAATAAATTACTAGAAATAAGATGTTCTCATAAGTGTGATTGATTGAAAACTAGACGTGTTAATGTTACATTTCAAATAACTTACTTCAAGGAGGTTGTATCGTATGTTACAAACATTACTTTGAGGAAGTTCCATGGCTTAATCTGGCATTTTGAAGGCCTGTTTGTTTTTACATGTTTCATTTATTGTTGTTGTTGTTTTAATTAATTTGGCTTCCATATTGATATATATATATATATATATATATATATTTTTTTTTTTTTTTACCATAAACAAGATTTTAGCTTTTTATTGCAGGGTTAACATAAAAATTACTAAAAATTATATCTTTTAATAAAATTACTAAGCAAATAAGTTACTAGAAATAAGATGTTCTCATAAGTGTGATTGATTGAAAACTAGACGTGTTAATGTTACATTTCAAATAACTTACTTCAAGGAGGTTGTATTGTATGTTACAAACATTACTTTGAGGAAGTTCTATGGCTTAATCTGGCATTTTGAAGGCCTGTTTGTTTTTACATGTTTCATTTATTGTTGTTGTTGTTTTAATTAATTTGGCTTCCATATTGATATGGTGCAGGGAAAATTCCCTTCTTTGCTCTTTCCAATTGAGATTAAGAATATTCAAAGAGCCAAACATGGGAGTGACTCTGGAACCTATGACTCCGAAGGAAGGTATATGCTCTATGTATATGCCATAAATTTCTTACTCATGTTGACTGGTGTTTTGATCGAGTTGAAGTACTACTTCGTTGGTGTATCTTATATGTTATTAGTTTAGTGGCCTAATAATCTGTCTGTTTGTCATGTTTTATTAGGTAAATCTGTTTCTTTAATTTTGCTTTTGTTTTACTTTGTCCTTCCCAAGCATAACTTGTTTCGAGACCTTTAAAAAAGAGCAACTTGCTTCCTTTTAGATACCTATATGGGTTGGTCTTTATAGACTTTTTTGTTGTGACATTAATTCTATAGTCAACTTTTCTTGCAATTATTGATATGGTAAGTTGTTTATGGTAGACTATAAAATAGAATTAGCGGTGTGCTTATATGAGAATCAATAACAAATTACCAACTCAACAACCATGAAAAAATGTTATATTACATTAGTGTTTTAGGCTTACATCAATTCTAGATTGAGTTGATTTTGAAGAGCCTGCTAACCAACTGAACCTATCACTATTAAAATACCAGTTTATACCGGCTTTTTTTTGCAGCATTTTTGAAAAGCACTGCTATATGTGAGCTATTATCGCATTTTTTGGTAATGCCACTATAAAGCCTCGACCTATAGTGGCTCTTATGAAATATATATTTGTACATAAAGACCAAACTTTCTCAATCCTATAATCAATTAGTGTCCATGTGCTTTCTGCACAACCCAATTTAGACCATATTTAGCTAGAGCTGATTTGGAACACAAGTATTTATTATTTTTGGGTCATTTTGAAGTTTCCCTGAATTATGATCCTAGGCAACCTCAGGTCAAGGTTATTTTCAAATTAAAGCCTAACAATATATTAATAGAATTAATCAAGTGAACATGGTGTGGTCCATTTCACCTAATTTAGTTGCCAAAGAAAACCCCATAATCAGGGTCATTTTCATAGTAAAGCCTGACAATATGTAAAACTAATTAAGTGATCATGGTGTAGTCTATTTCACTTAATCAAATTACCAAGGAAATCCCCATATTGATATTAAGTAAGTCTAACGAGACAAAAAAACAAACACACACACACACACAACACTTACAACTATTTTCACAATTATCAAAGTGATATGTTGTGATTAATATACAATATAAATGGTGTCAGTGGTGTGTTTTTGTGAGAGTGACAACTTACCACCTTAGCAAGCGAAAAAAAGAAATTTGTGAAAATTTGTGCTTCTTTATCATTGTTCATTGAGATTATTCAACTAGAATTGACATCGTTGTAAGGTGTGTTCACTGAGTTGGTCACATCTTGGTTTGGATGAATCCATGTGAAACCTAAACTCTAATCTCTAATGGATATTATTGATGAGTATAGTTCTTCTTAATCCATGGCTATACTTCAACATATTTTGGTCCTCTTGTGGGATTTGTCTAAATTCTCTTTTCAAATCAATCTTTTAGGTTTGTTCCTTCGAAGTTTGAAGAGATTTTCAGCAAGAATGCTCTTACTTACCCCAGTGCTTTAACATCGAATGAACTAATGAAAATGCTGAAGGCAAACAGGGACCCCAAGGACTACAAAGGATGGTAGATATCTATATCTAATTTTTTGATTAACTAAGAACTTTTGTCCTCCTTAAAAGAAATTTAATGAACTTTTAAAATTTAATATAGGTTTGCTAGCTATATAGAATGGAAGACCCTATATGTTCTCTGCAAGGACAAGAATGGTTTACTACAGAAAGAAACACTTAAAGGTGCTTATGATGGAAGCTTGTTTGAAAGGCTGGAGAAGGAAAGATCATCGACTAAAAAGAAAGCGTAATCTTTCTAGCATTTAACAATATGGAATTATAAACCAATGTATTTATTTTATTTTTATATTACACTTGTATATGAATTGTGTGAAATTAAATAAAGTTATATCGGAATTTTATTTTTTAAAATTCTTTTGATGCAGTGTTGTGTAAGTAAATGCATACTGGTATGCTCGTTGGGTCTTCTAGTGATTGCTGGTTGGATGCTATTGATTCAAGAATGTTGTTTGAATTTGTGATTGTTTCAAATTGTGAAAGTGGTTGATGAATTATTGAATGGAAATTTAGTTCGATTTGGTTCATGTTCTTTAACATGATGCAATAAGCCAATAGCATACTTATTGTGTATGCTAAAAGTAACATGTCTAAGGATGATTTGAATTACTGGGGGAGTATTTATGGTCTTGTACATTGTGGACAATTTGGAGAAAAGTCAGAGCAGATGAAAGAAAGAGTTGGGAGTATATGTGCACAAGCTTTGGACATTCCAGAAGACTTTCCAAGTACAAGCTCAGGAGTTCAAGTTGAATAGGGTTTGATATTGTAAAGTTCTTAGTTGTAACTTGTAAGGTTCAAAATAACTTCAAAATTTGACTTCCTAAATTGTTGTGTGCCAATTCATGGATATTCATAGTTGTTATCAGATTAATCTGGGGAGAGTGGGAATATAAAAGCAGAAGGCCATTCTCGACAAGTTCCAAACAAAAGTACCATATACAAAAATTAGAACAGGAAATATAAAATTAAAGTACCCTTTCTTAAACTTTTCTCCCATTTGCCAAAATGTTTGCAAGTTAGTTGGCCCTCATGGTACACATGTTGAGAGACCACTATATACTTAGGGTCTATTTGAAATTCGTTTATTTTACTGAAATTAAAATTTTTTTTTGCTGAAAGTACTGTAGATAAAAGTAAAAGTTAGCTGAAATAGTACGGTGAGACCCATAAATAGTACAAAAAAGTGCAGTGGAGCTCATGAATAATCGTAAAAATAAACTGAATAGTTAAATAAACTAGTTTTTTTAATTTGGAGCCAAACATACACTTAATAGCAGCTCGATCTATAATCCAAAAGTTAATTATTATTGCATACTATTTTACAATTATAACTTTTTTTTTTTTTTTTTGAAACGAACTAAAATTGTGTTTTTAAAACATGATTTCATTTGTATTTTCCATATACAATGTGTAATTATTGACTCTTAACTTTTAAACTTGGATAATTGGCTCCAATTGGACAAGGCCTACCTTTGGCGTGGGAGGAGGGGTTTTGGCAAGTCATTTATGAATATTTTTTCTTCTTTGTCTTGATTAACAGAACTCCATACTTTTGCCAAATGATGTTCGGTCGGCGACTCATGTTCAATACTCCTTCTATGGACCTAATTATAGCGCATGCAGGAGATTCTTATATGGTGAAATTATTTATGGATCTAAGAGTAGGTTTAAGTTAGCCAAAATATCACTACATTAGTTGTTTGTCCAAAGAGACACTAGTTTTGGTTGTAAATCTAATTCCTCTTAAACACTCAACAATGAGGGCCACAAGTGGATCCAATTTGGTATTCAGAAAGGAAATTAGATTGACAAATGTTTTACAAGTTATTTTTTACAGATTACTAGTTAAGTACTAATATTTTGGCCAAACTACCACATAATTTAATGAGCAATATTTATTATACACAAATTATTTTACACAGCTTTACACACATGCGAAAAAGCGGTTGAAAGTCACTGGTTTTGGTTGTAAATCTAATTTCTCTTAAACACCAAAAATGAGGGCCACAAGTGGATCCAATTTGGTATTCAAAAAGAAAATTAGATTGACAAATGTTTCACAAGTTATTTTATACAAATTACTAATTAAGTACTAATATTTTGGCCAAACTCACACATAATCTAATGAACAGTGTTTATTATACGCAAATTATTTTACACAGCTTTACACACATGCAAAAAAGCAATTGAAAGTCACAATTTCAGGTTTTTATTTTTTATTTTTTATTTTTTTTTTATGTGTAAAGTTAACTATATAAAATAACATGTGTTCAACAAGTTTAACCCTAATCTAACCAACTTACGGATTATTAAACTCTTTTCGATCTAAACTTCTTGTCAGATAGAGACACAAGATTAGAAGAGTCCAATAGTCCATGTTTCTTGGAGTATTTGATTTTTCTTTTCTGCAACAAAAAAGAAATAAAAGAGTGCTTACAAGTTATAACAGTAGATGTAACCATGCCAAAGATGTTAAGTTATTATTTTAGCTTAATATACAAACCCCAATTCTCTCGTTAGACATGAAATTTTCAATTTTTTTTCCTGGGACATGAAGTTCTTATTAACTTGCATGTTTCTAAAACCGGGCTGGGCCATGAGCTTTTCAATCAGGTAGGCATCCAGTTAAGTAGCCCTTGAAAATATTCAACTGCTTTATCAAACAAAATATGGACCTAGGCCCAGACAAATAAAAGTGGACTCATTAGTCAGTAATTTGGACCCTATTCGTGTTTTTTTCTTTGCTAAATAACGATTTTTATTAAGGGGGATCAAGCCCACAACAAAAGCTTTACAAAGGAGGTTCTGGGCCCAGTCTGTCCATATCCAAAATCCAAATGAAGAATTCTTACAGAAGAAAAAAAAAATCTAGAAATCTAGATATAGGGTTGTGGATTCTCTTAAAAAAAAAAAAAAAGGAGATAAAGGGTTGTGTGCGGTCGGATTGGATGGGTTGAGGTAAAAAATTTCAATCATTTTAATATTGGCGGGTTGAAAAAATTTCAAACCACCACAACTCACCAACCTCCAAAAACAGTAGATTGGGAGGGTTAGTTTTAATTACATGTTATATACTAAACTTAAAATTTTAATTTACCATTCATGTATAGATTTAATTTGTATTTCCTCTAAATCCTAAAATTCATTTTGGAAGTGACCAACTTTCTTATAAATATAAATATACACCTCTTAAGGTGCAAGTACTTTCTAAATATTTTGCATGCTTACAAATATGTTGAGAAAGTACTATTAATTTTTCAGATTAATATGTATAACTCAACCTGTAGCTTTAATAGTTAAACCGCTTAATCAGCTTGAAAATCAATATCATATTTATGTGGCAGTGGTGTGAGTCGGACAATTTGAGCTGCTTGAGTGGGTTGTCGCATGGTTACTGGATCTAAAATACATACTATGATGCAATTTTGTAATGCGTTATAGAACTCATTGGAAACTCATAATCTGGCCATTATCTCCTCAACAATTCTACTACCAAATCAATTGAGAGATTTGTGAGTCCATTAACTTGAATATATCCACTTTGTAGTTGTGTTTGACAAAACATAGTGTCCAGATAAAATCATTTTCCTCTACTTTTGAAGAATTTCTCAAGTGCGAAGATTTCGTTTTCATTCATATCACTAGTCTTAGTCTTCTTGACTCAAGGATTTTGGGTTTATTAAATGCAACTTCCATGAAAGTGATTTTCTTTTTTTCCCACAATGAAAGTAAGACTATAAGAGCACACGTGTTTCCATCTCTTTAAATGATACCATCGAATTGATGAAATTATTTGTCCAATATTCTTTGAGAATTTTAAATATTCACATTTCTATGTAACACAATACATATATAAATTAAATCAGACCATTGGAGCAATAATTGTTAGGAAATTTCCTTTTCACTTTGGCCAACTTTTTGAATAACAATGAAATGAAGGTTGGCCAGCTTGAAACTATTTTAACAACCACATTAATTACGACATGAAGGTTGTCTAGCTTCACTAGTTCAGACACAAATCCAACAAGAATATTAGAATATGGGTTTTGGAGGTATGAAGCTATGCGGTTTTCGTGAGAAGCCTATCCACAGGGCAAAATGACAATGGTTTGTTTGGAAGTATAGGCAGAGAGCCCTACTATGAGGTTATGGGTACATCATTATACAAAGACAAGTTCTCAAGACTTAGATAAGTAAACCATAACCATTAATAATTGAATGTGACTTGTCGTCCCTCTTCCTCTTCCTCTTCCATTACTTTCCCTTTCTTTTTCTCGATGATGGAACATCCACTTTTGCTCTTCTACAACATAACATGATCCATGACCCATGTCTTCAACAAAGGGAGAGAGAGAGAGGAAAAAGTTAAATGTTACATACATGTTTGCTTGCTTTAAGGGTTATAGACTTCTAGTCAATCATACTCAGCAAAAAAAAGAAAAAAGAAAAGTTATAACCAATCATACAGAGACTCAAAGAGAACTAGTCGTTTTGTCTAAGACTTAGAATCAGTCAATTCTATATGCATGTCTTCTACTATATAGTATATACCCAAGCATATAAGGACTAGCTAGCAGCCTAGCTAGCAGAGCCACATTGATGACGAGTGGAATCTTTTTTTCCAAAATGTGGACATCAAATACCGTCATTTCATATGCTTTCAATATCAAACATTGTGAGGACATGGGATGGAAGGTAAAGAACTATCCTGCTGAAAAAAATTTAGACTAGGGATAGATTGTTATCCTTTTCATCACCACCCGATGAGAGAGTTACCTTGATGTCACAATTAAACCACATAAGAAATATGATAAGTTCTTTGTCATCGAATAAGAGATCTGAAATTCAATTATCGTTTATATCAGAAACTAATTGGTGTCTTGGTTTGATGATTGCTCTTTATCATTAAATCAAGACATCCACACACATTTCGGTACTTTTACGCACATATGTTCCTGATGAATGTATTAGGAAAACAGAGGAAGAAGAATTTCTGTTGTATTGAATTAAAATGATTACAATAGTGCTCTGTTTATATATATATACACGAGTAAGGAAAAGAGGAGAGGATCTAACTAACTAACTTACTATCCTCTAACTAACTGAACTAACAACCTAACAGAACTAACAACCATCACGTGCTATTCACACGCCAGTTACTGAGCCTTGTTGTTCTTCTTTGTAGTATCTTGACACCCCCCCTCAAGTGGAAGAGGGGCATGAATGTTGACCATATTCAACTTGCACACAAGAAAGAAAAATTGATGAGCATTTAAGGCCTTTGTTAACAAATCTGCAATTTGAGCATTTGTCTTCACATGTAGCATTCTAATGAATCCTTCCAAAACCTTATCCCTCACTAGGTGACAATCAATTTCAATATGCTTTGTCCTCTCATGGAAGACTGGATTTGCAGCAATATGTAGAGCTGCCTGACTGTCACAGAAGAGAAGAGCTGCTTGAGGATGCTTGACTTGAAGATCACTAAGTAAATACAAAAGCCAAATGACTTCACAAACAGCTACTGCCATGGCTTGATACTCTGATTCTGCTGAAGATCTTGAGACTATTTGTTGCTTCTTAGATTTCTAGGACGCTAAAGACTCACCAAGAAATACACAAAAACCAGTCACAGACCTTCTGGTGTCAGGACAGGAAGCCCAATCTGCATCTGTGAATGCCTTCAAGTGCAGGTCTGATTTGCTTGAAAAGAACAAACCCTGACCTGGTGTCCCTTTAAGATATTGCAGTACCTTATTGGCTGCATATAGATGTGGCTCTTTAGGTTAAGCCATGAATTGACTTAACCGATTCACAACAAAGGTGATATCTGGTCTAGTTATAGTTAAGTATAAAAGCCTTCCTATCAATCTCCTATAAGAGCTCGGATCTTGCAAAGCCTTGCCTTCATACTTACTAAGCTTGACATTAGGATCCATTGGAATCTTGGTTGGTTTACACCCCAACATGCCAGTATCACTCAACAAATCTAATATGTACTTCCTTTGACACAAGCTGATGCCATTTGTTGTTCTTGCCACTTCAAGACCCAAAAAGAATTTTAAAGCACCCAAGTCCTTCAATTTAAATTGCTGATCAAGTAGGACTTTTAACTCATCAACTGCCTACTTGTTATCACTTGCAATCATGATATCATCTACATACACTAAAAGAGCAATGAATGAAGTAGAAGTTTTCTTGACAAACAAAGAATAATCAGCCCTGGATTGAGTAAAGCCCAGCATGAGTAAGGCAGTGGAGAACTTGGCAAACCATTGCCTACTTGCTTGTTTGAGACCATACAATGACTTAACAAGCTTACATACAAGCCCCCCCTTGCTGTGAAAACTTGGTGGAAGATCCATATAAACCTCTTCCTTCAAATCTCCATGAAGGAAAGCATTATTAACATCTAATTGACAAAGATGCCAGCCTTGCACAGCAGCCACTGCAAGAAGGCATTTGACAGAAACTAATTTGGCAACGGGTGAAAAAGTCTCTAGATAGTCAAGACCTTCCTTTTGAGTGAAGCCCTTAGCAACCAACCTTGCTTTATACCTTTCCACACTCCCATCAGAATTATATTTCACTTTATATACCCATTTACACCCAATGGTCTTCTTATGAGAAGGTAAAGAAGTGAGAATCCAAGTATGGTTAGCTTCAAGAGCAGAAATCTCAGCAGCCATAGCATCTCTCCACTTGGAATCCTTAACTACCTGGTGATAGAACTTAGGTTCCTCAATAGAGGAGATCATGTTACAGAAGTACAAGTGTTTAGGTGATAACCTGTGAGATGACAAATAAGAAGACAAAGGGTGGCAAGTGCTGGAAGAGATCTGATTACACCTGTAATCAGACTGAGGAAGGGGCAAGGAAAGGGATTGATCTGGTAAGACAACAGGAGGTGCAGTAGGTAAGGATATGGACTGATCAGACAACACAGCAGGTGTATCAACAGACAAGGAAGAGGACTGACCAGGCAACACAGCAGGATAAGCAACAGAAAAAGAAGGAAACTGATCTGGAATAGAATCAGTGTGAGGAGTAGGCAAGTGTAAAGAAGAAGACTGAGCTAGGACAGAATCAGGATGAGGAGTAGTAGGCAAGTGTCTTGGTAAGGAACCAATCAAAATGGAAGAAGGACTATGTGAAGTACTGAGAGGTGTACGTGTAGAAACAAAACCAGGACTAGAGGAAATATCAAAGGTAGGATTACAAGAAGTAGGTAGAGGAATTGATAAAGGGGGAGAATTAGACAACAAGGATGTATAGGATGGAGAAAAAGGAAAAATTGATTCATGAAAGATGACATCTCTAGAAATAGAAATCTTCCTAGTATGCAGATTAAGGACTTTGTAACCTTTCATATTGAAGAGATAACCAAGGAATACACAAGGCAATGCTTTAGAATCAAATTTCAATCTATGAACAGAAGGAGTAGAGATGAAGCATAAACAGCCAAACACTCTAAGATGATTAAAAGATGGTTGTTTATGAAAAAGAAGTTCAAAAGGGGACTTGTTGTGTAGCAAAGGGACATGTAACCTATTGATGAGGTAGGTGGCAGTGAGGATACATTCACCCCAATAGGCAGAAGGAAGGTTAGATTGAATTTTGAGTGATCTGGCAACGTTCAAAAGATGTTGATGCTTCCTTTCAACCACAAAATTTTGTTGTGGTGTATATGCACAACTCTTTTGATGCACAATACCATGAGCACTATAAAAATCAATTAAGGAGAACTCAAGGGCATTTTCAACCTAATGGATTTAATACCAGTGTTAAATTGGGTGTGAACCATGGTATAGAAAGAAGGTAAAAGATGCTTAACATCAGATTTTGATTTCATAAGGTACACCCAAGTAGATCTGGTAGCATCATCAACAATTTTAAGGAAAAATTTGAAACCATCATGGGTACAAATAGAATATGGACCCCAAACATCCACATGAATTAATGAAAAAGGTTCATTACACATATTATTGTGAGAAGGGAAAGGCAATCTTTTTTGCTTAGCTAAAGGGCAGATGGTACAAACATCAATACATTGGGCAGAAAAAGAAGGTAATACACTTTGTAAAACTGACATTCTACTCAAAGATGGATGACCTAATCTAAAATGCCATAGGATTGACATGTCTTTATGAGAAACAGAAGAAGAACAAGCAGATTTGGGAAACTTGTGAATGGAAAGATGATCTGATAGAGAAGGTGTAGTCCTGGAAGTGCTTTTCTGTAGCAGATACAAACCATTATAGACTTCACCCACTCCAATCGTCTTCCAACATGAAAGGCCCTGAATGAAACAATATTGGGATAAAAACACAAGACATACGGGCAATTTTTGAGTAAGGTGGCTCACAGACAACAAATTGAATGAAAAAGAAGGGACATAAAGAACATGATCAAGAGTGAGGGAATTAGATAGTTTAACAGTGCCAATGTGAGTGACATGTGCTGATTCACCATTTGGCAATTCCACAACACAATGAGAAATAGTGGTATAAGACTGAAAAAGAGATATGGAACAAACTATATGGTCACTTGCACCTGTATCCATGACCCAGGTATCTATACCAAAGGCAGTTCTGTTCACTAGTTTAGCAGAAAATGTGGAGTGCTTGAGATTTCCTGCTAGGGGTGTAGACTGAGAACATGAAGCTTGATTGAAAGTAACATTATTTGCCATGGCAACAATGCTGGGCTGAGTCTCATCCCTTCCAATCATGGCAAGTAATTTTTTGCATTACTCCATTGTAAAAGGAAAGGCTTGCTGAGTGGTAATATCTAAGTCATGAACAGCATCAAAGGATGAAACTTGATTAGCCCTTGGTTTGGTCTTGTAGCCAGGAGGATAACCATGGACTTTGTAACACTTCTCCATGGTGTGTCCACGCAAACCACAGTGGCTACAAGTTGGTTTCTCCTTTCCTTTCTTGAAGATCTTGGAATCAAAGTTCATAGTCTTTGCTGCAAGTGCTGTGGACTCCACAAAAAGACCATTGCTGCTGCCTTGCCCAACTGATCTTTGCTTTTCATCTTGAACCAACAAAGAGAACACTTTCTCAACAGATGGGATAGGATCCATTAGCAAAATTTGCCCTCGAACGTGAGAGAAAGAATCATTGAGACCCATCAGAAATTGCATAACAGCTTCTCTGTGGTGAATCTTCGAGATCTTCTCATTCACATTACATACACATTTCTCACAAGAATAGGTAGGAAGTGGTTCGTAGTTCTATAATTCATCCCATAGAATTGAAAGATTGGTGAAAAACTCAGTCACAGAGAGTTCACCTTGAGAAACACTTGCTAGATCCTTCTACAATTGATAAACCCTAGGTCCATTACCCTGGGAAAACATGCTTTGAAGCTTATTCCAAACCTCCTTAGCAGTTTTACGATACACCATGCTTGTGGCAATCCTGGGAGAAACACAATTGATGATCCAAGAAACCACAATATCATTGCATCGTGCCCAGCTTTGAACCAAAAGAGGAACTTTCTCCATGGCTGAGGTTAGAGGAACTGATCCATCAATTAACCAGAACTTGCTCTTGATCCTGAGAGCTCTCTCCATAGAACATGCCCACGTAGGATAGTTTTCACCTCCAATCAATGGTTGTGAAACTAATATCGCACCAGGATTCTCAGCATGGTGAAGAAAGAAGGGATGCAATTCATCAATGGTGATGCTCGTAGAATCAGAGGAAGCCATGGATAAAGCTTCAAGACTCTGATGAAGAAAACCCTAACTTTTGGGAAGAAAAAAAATTGGGAATTTGAGAAAACTTAAGCGGAAGCCAAAAATAGCTCTAATACCATATTAGAAAAACAGAGGAAGAAGAATTTCTGTTGTATTGAATTAAAATGATTACAATAGTGCTCTGTTTATATATATACACGAGTAAGGAAAAGAGGAGAGGATCTAACTAACTAACTTACTACCCTCTAACTAACTGAACTAACAACCTAACAGAACTAACAACCATCACGTGCTATTCACACGCCAGTTACTAAAGCTATATAAAATAAAACAAAGGCTACAGGTCGTATAAGGCAGAATAAGAACAAACATACAAAACTCTGCTCACTGTCGTTTAAGCAGAGTTGTGGAGTTTCTTCTTCTCTTAGTCTTGTAATTTGTCCTAAGCCTTGCTGTTCTTCTTTGTAGTATCTTGACAGAATGAAATAATTAACGGGCTTCTAAATTGCTCATGCCAACAACTTTGTCACCCAATGTTACAAAAATAATTAACAACCTAACTACTACTTTTTCTTACAAAAAGATCCAGGCATGCAACGTCTTATATTTGTTTCTAATATATATGATAATTATTTAATGCCACACACACTTAAATGAATCTAAAAAAATTATTGGGATAAATAACTATATTAAAGTAGTTCAACAATTTTTTTCTAATATAAAGTTGGTTACATTTCCTCTGGAGTAATAGAATTCACTACAAGTGGGAAAATGACTCCTCATCTATCCGACCTTTTCAGACTTCAAAATGTATGAAGGGTCAAAGTAAACAAAAGAGACACACTTTATTTTTCTTGCATTTATTGAAATAGTTGAAGATGATTTGTACTAGTAGAAATGTTACATATATATTCAATTGATTGGGACAACACTTTTAATTGTTTTTTATATTAACTCGATAATCTATATATATATATATATATATATGAATATGAATTCAATGTTATTGCTATGATTGACTTTGGTGTTGATATGAATTGCATTCAAGAAGGAATAATTCATTCTAAATATTATGAAAAATCCACAGAGAAACTGTTTTCTGCTAATGGTACTCAAATGAAAATTAAATATGAATTAAATAATGCTCATATTTACCATGACAATGTTTGTTTTAAAATTCCCTCTATTCTTGTAAAAAACATGACTAACAAAGTAATCCTTGGTATTCCTTTCATAAATTCTTTATATCCTTTTCTTACTGAACATGATGGTATTACTAATGACCATTTTGGGTAGAAAGTAAAATTTAAATTTGCTTCCAAATTTGAAATTGATACTGATAATTCTTTAAACTTGGTTCATGCTAAAACCAAACACTTAAATTTTTTAAAGCAAGATGACTACATCCATGCTTATGACTACATCCATGCTTGGTTCAAGTTCATGCTACACCAAGATGAAACTATGACTCATTCCTAGTTTGTTAATTTTTATAAAAATTTCAACTCTCACCTACCTCTTTGGTTCACCCGTTGGTGGATGCAATTTGGCCCTATTACTGATATTTTTCCAGGACCTCTAACTGGCTCCTTCAAGTATTTTACAAGTGTTTACAAAACAAATCTACATGGTACTAAGTTTCCTGTGACACTTCACTTTGTTAAAAAATATAAGGTCCCTTGGATCTTGAAATGGTTGTATGTAAAGGAAGGAGATGTTCTTACTCGGCAATGGTTTGTTAAATGGTGGGACAAGTTTTGCTGCACCCAAGATGTTATTGGTAATGTTACCCCGGAAATCCTTGTTGTTAACACTATTACTCATGATAAAGCTTAAGCTCCAGCTTACCCCCTTATGCAGGTAGTTGTGCCTCAGCCCACTGCAACTACACTTGCTACCACATCCACTACTAAACCTGCTAAGTCTTCTGCCAAAAAGAAGAAGTCTGCTTTTGATGGTATAAGCAAATCTGCCCTAATCGCCCTATTAAAACAGTAGTAGAAAGATGGAGAAGAAACTGCAAATGCTAACTCAGACAAAGAAGAAGATGGCCAAGAATCAATGGCATCCTCAAAAGCCTCTGTTGCTAACACTAATCCTTATTACCCCTACAATCAGGAATTATTTGGCCACAATGAAGCCTTCACACTAGATTTGGGAGAATATTAACACCGTCGGCATAAGTAGCCAAAACTGCTAAAATAATTCTCCTAAAGCTGCTTTGATTCCCTACTAAGACTGCACTGGTTTCCTAGTAAAGCTTCAAATTCCCTACTAAAGTTATAAAGCTGCTTTGATTCCCTAATAGGAGTATGGCTCTTGCTTTGGCTGCTCCCCATGAGGAATGATTCCTTCTAGGCAACACATGCTGATAATTTTGCTAACCTACGATAAGAAGAGGCAAGAAAAGATCTTCAATGTTGGGGATTTAGTGCTGGTCTATCTTAGAAAAGAGAGATTTCCTATTGGTACCTATAACAAATTAAAGGACAAGAAGTATGGGTCATTTCATATTACTAAAAAGATCAACAACAATGCGTATGTGGTTGCTCTTCCTCCAAACATGAGCATTTCTTCTACCTTCAATGTTGCTGACTTGTATGATTATCATCCTCCTGATGAACCAGATAGTGGGAACTCAGGGTCAAGTTCTTTTCAAGTGGGAGAGATTGATGTAGAACAGATAGCATATGCCTTCCTAAAGTAACAGGGGCGTAAGAAGTCACAACACAAGATCAAAAGGGGATGCCAATAGGGGCCATTAGGGTGACAGTGTCAGAATTGCATGAAATTTAGGCGAATTCCTTCATTAAGGCCCCGAAAATAGTGTTTTTGCTATTTATAGTAATATTTATTTTTCCTTAATAACTTTTAGTTTAAAAGTTAGAATAATGTTTCGTTTGTTTTGGGATGACCCTTAAGGTCAATAGTTTATGATTCTATATTTAACTCAATTTTGTTATTTTTGGTAAATTTCGGTATTTTGTCACCTAATTTGCATAATTAGTGCGAATTAGGATTTTTAGACATTTTTTCTCAATATTTATATGTTTTGTAACCGTCAAAGGCAAGGAAACTATTATCAATAAATACAGACTTTTGTCAAATTATTTCTCTAGTAGATTCCAGTTTTCTTCTCCTTATGGATTCAGGAAAACCCCTCATGGATTCGACATTTACTATCAGGAACTAACAGTTTAGCTTCTGTTTCATCAAGAGAGTATGTTGTGTACTTTCTTTAGGCTTCTGTGACATCAATAGATCAGCGTAAGCAGATTAAAATGGATTGCATCATTAATGATGGATTATATCATAAAGAATTAGATAAGTAAGTGAGGCGAAAAGATATCCTTTTCTAGGTTTTTTTTTTTTTTAATCTAAAAAAATAGTTGTTTAACATTAAAAATTCTTGCAAAAAAAAAAAAAAAAAACACACACTACAAGGAAGACCTTTCCTATAAAATTTTGTTCAAAGTCTTAGGCCCCTTATTTTACGATAACGAAAATTCTAGTTTTTCAATTTGAGGTAAATAAAATGATCACTTTATAGGCCGAGGGTAAAAGGGTCTTTTTGTGCCACTTGAAGACTAAAAACCTAATAGAAGTTTTAACTATGAAATGGTCACTTTTTGCACCAACACTAGAGTATGGATTGAAATATCATGCAAAATCAAATTTAACGGTTGAAAAGTATCCTTTAAAATGAAATGAGGAATCAATTGTTATTGGTTCTTAAAAAGAAGTAATTATAATTTAAAATAAAATGAGAAATTAATTGTAATTGGTTCTTAAAAAGAAGTAATTATAATTAATGAAGTATGAAAATCCCATCAATTCAAATCTAAAGAAAGGATGGACATTAGCGTATGAAATAAAAAATAGTGAATAAATTGGTATTTAGCTATAAACTAATTATTTGTTTTTAAAAATGTATAATTAATAGGTAAATATGATTAAAAATGGCTCAATTTTGATGAATTTTTTTTTTGTTACGATTGTTTGTGTTAGCAAATTTCGTGCCAAAAATTTTATTTGTAAATTGCAAAATTTTCCATGTATTTGAGTTCCATTCAATTGTAATGCTTTGAGTCAAATTAAATTAAATCAAAAGCCAAAGTTCAAGTTGCAACAATAGCAATTTCACTTCCCTTGTCAGGTGAGATATCAGGCAAGCACAATAGACTTTGAAATTCAGTTTACACAAATACTTTCACTCAAAACCAAACTCGTTGGAGCAAGTTGGCACCTATGAGAATTTTTTTTTTTTCCTTCGTTATTACCTTATCCAATTAAGCCTGACCCCTATATCTACAAAATTCTACCCTAAAATCATAGAGAGAAGGCAGAGACTATCAAATATCAATTCCTTAGAGATAAAACATATTTTAGCCTCTATACCTTCACCATCTCCAAATTATCATGCTCGTTGTGAGGACATTGAAACAAAAAACTCTGAATATCCTTGTGAGCCATGGATTAGTGCGTAGTGTTGAAAACGACAAAAGCTAACTAGCCTACCAATTGCTAAAGAAATTATTCAAAATAAAAGACTTTATCATGTGATTATATATAGTAATCATGTATTAGCCTCATCGCATACACTCAGTGCATGCTTGAGACTTTACTTTTTTTGGAGTTTAGTCATTAGTGTCATAATTTTCCATTTATCTCCATTTGAATTTTACATGTTTGACCACTAATCTTACACAGTTTACACATTTGAAACTTATTCTTTTGTCCACTGACATAACTACAATATATTAACGAACTCATAAAGTAAACTAGCCTCATTGCATGTGCTCCGCCTGTGCATGAGGCCCCTTTTTTTTGGGTTTAGTGTTATAATTTTCTATTCATCCCAATGTAAGGTTTAAGTGTATGTTCGATTATACATGATGATGCCAAAAATCGTCAATAAGTCGCACAGTTCTCATATGCTTGAGACAACACCTAGGAAGGAGGTTTAGAAAGCCCAAGGGACGGTCATACTCGTCCCTTCATTCTTCCAAAGATGTGGACTGTTAATGATTTCAAGCCGACGAAGTCTTCCCGTCAGGTCATGAGCCCGATGAGGGCTTTTCCTGGTCATCAGAGATGGAATTGTCCGCCCATTCCCCTAATGACAAAGGGGAAAGTTATGATGGAGAGGAAGTAGATGATGTAGAGGGAGGTGAGGGTGAGTGCGATGAGGGAGAAGAGGACGAAGAGTATGGGGAGAAGGTGACAGAGACAAAGGTGAAGGTGACAAGACGGCTCCTGAGGGAGGAGGTTTAGAAAGCCTAGGGGACGGTCATACAGGAGACAAGTCCATCCTCAACTATCTAACACACCCTTAAACTTAACTAATCTGCCAGCCAATTGAAATGACCACAATTAAATCGATATATAGACTAGGAGCCTTACAACGGGACCCCATTGTCGTAGGAGTAGGTAAGTCACGGCCACGTTTTGGTGCTGCGGTGGTCAAGTGGTCAACCATTATTGACTTTGAGCTCTATCACATTGATCCAATTGCCATTATAGTAAATTTATTGTACTTCTAGTTTATGATGAGTTTATGGTACTTATGTTTAATGATGTGTTTATTATCAAAATGCACAAATTAAAATGGAAATGACGTGTGATCGATATATGTCTTGACTCTTGATGGGAAAACTTTCTAAGTCATTTTTTAAAATTAAAATTCTGTACTGTTGTTCATTAAAGAAAACATTTTCCTCATTTTTATGAATCTATATATGATATAAAATTTTATACATATGGTGAAACTCAAATCTAGAAATATTATTAAAAATAGAGAAAAAATGAGAGAAAAATTAACATAGAAATTTTAAGTGGTTCATATGTTTTCTCACTAACTTGGTCCAATACTATACTCACCTATGAGACCTTTAAAATAAAGACTGTTGATACTTCAAAATACAAGTCACCATCTCTAACCATATGCATATTAAACATGGATAGAGCATTAAAATATAATTGTTGAATTGAGATTGACATAATATTGCTTTAATGGAAATTATATAATTATTGAGTAGTTGAACATTTTGTTAAAATCCCACTAGATGTAACTTAAGTTGAGATCGATAATGAGATGACGGAGGAAAAATACCATTTACTCTTATACTATTTTTTTAGTTATACGAGTATTTTTTTAGTTAAACCAAATTGTATGAAGGTATCCATAATAATAAATCTTAATTACTGTAGATTGTGGTCCTAACCTTTTTTTTTTGCTGTGAAATAATAAAATAGTTAACAAACACCCTAAAAGTATTGGTTTAAAAATTAGTTTTAAAAACTTTTTATATATAAAAAATTAATTAATTTTTTGACCATTTTTTATATTTATGTTGAAAGTAATATCAATTTTAAAAAAATTATTTATTAACTATTGCTCTAAACTCGCATGTTAACAGAACCCACAAAATAATTATATACGCTCTCTCTTGTTCCATATATCAAGTTTCTCACTGCCTTACGTAAATTCTCCTCAAAGCAACCAACCATACACTTTGCCAAAGGCCAAAAGCTCTCTCATTTCATCTCTCACTCACTCACAAACACACACACTACTCATACCTCTCCTTCTTCAACAACCTCTCCAAATTCTCTCTTTCTCACACAAACATGTCTGTGACTAATAACAAAGCTCTTTCTTTCTCTTCTCTCTATGTTTTCCTTATCACAATCTCATCAACTCTCACAACCCCATCAAACTCCGCCACAAAGTCCTTCGTCTTTGGTAGTTGTTCTCAGCTAAAGTACACACTAGGCTCGCCTTATGAAAACAACGTCAACTCACTACTCACCTCCCTGGTCAACTCAACTATGTTCAACACCTACAACAACTACACCATCTCCACCCCAAACTCCAACCCCCAAGACACCCTCTACGGCCTCTTCCAATGCTAGGGTGACCTCCAAAACAACGAGTGCTCTCATAGGGATTACCACTTCTCCCTCCTGCCTTTGGGTATACCAATCCCCTTATTTGCAATACTTAATGGAGACCCCTGGGGGATTCTATATTGAGCTTTAAAACTCTCTATACCTTCTGGAGTGTCTACTAGGTAAGCGAATCTACCCATATTTAAGAAAGGATTGAAAGTGGAAGGAAGGCAATGGGAGGTTAGGGGAGCCGAGGAAGAAAATAATTTGAATAAAGAAAATCAAAAGTGAAAGTAAGAGAAAATAGTTAAACGACTTACGGAAGAGAAGGAGGGCTCCTCAGAATAATTCTTGAAATTTAGGAGTGTAAAAAGTGAAGCAAATGGGGTCTTCAAGCAGTATATGTATCAAAGGGAAAAGCAAGTGGGAGAATTCCCGCCCAAGTCCCAATAAAATCCCTGGCTATTGGATCTCCATCGTACTGTAGAACATGGACATGGATCCACAGAAATTAAAAGAAGGTGCTCCCGGATGCCGAAACGTCAGGAGCGTGATTTGAGTTGTTGAAAAGACACCTACACAAATAGAGGTGACGTATGGAAAGAGTAGGGTGATTGAAGTAATATCGAAATCCTCCTTTTTTCCCGAAGAGAAAAAAAGAGAATTTTGAGAGGCTATTATAGGGATGATAGGCCCAGAAATGTATATTGGGCTATGGGCTCTGTCCGAGGGCATTTAGTAGTCTGGGGACAGGTAATCGTTAATGTAGAAGTTCAGGCTAATAAATGGAGGAAGTTGTTTGGTCATAAGGGTTCAGGAAGGTGGTCCGAGGACAAATGCTTCCTCGGCTTAACAAAGCAAAGTTCAGAAGAGTTGACATGCCCTCAAGAGCAATGTTTTGGGTGGTTCTAATGGTAAGGATAAGCATCAGGAAGAAATAAGACAAGGGGAAGGTAAGAAATATCTAAGGGAAAGCTGCTACCACCGCATTAAATGCTCTATAGCTAACTCTCTAGCGGCATTAATATGGAGGTTATACTTGAACAATGATATTCAACCTTATAGCTACCTCTAAAAACTTCAGAAATGTGTTGATGGGATAAGGATTAAAGTTAGCCATCTGATCTACACGTGGAGGGTTGAGATGGAGCAAAGGAGGATAATATAAAGAAGAAAAATCTCATTATAGGGGTGGGATCTGAATTTTTAATAAGGAACACTATAGCACTAAAAACTGTAATTGTAATCAAGTCTAAGAGAAGTATATTTAAAAGCAATTCTCCTCGGACTTTGTCGAGGAAGAATTTCTTTGCAAAAGAAAAACTCGTTTTTCTTTGTCTTTCCTTGCTTTCTTACCATCTGAAGGCCATCGTGAGCGTTGTCCAATTCATTGAAGCCTAGTTTCTAGCCCACTCTCTACAAATTCTTTTTATTAGGCTCTTTAGCCTTAATCCTTCTACCTTTTGGGCTTAGGATCCAAAACCTGTCCTTACAGATATCATTTTCTAGTTTTTTTTTTTTTTTTTAAATCTAAAAAAAATAGTTATTTAACATTAAAAATGCTTGCAATTAAAAAAAAAAAAAAAACACTTCAAGAAAGACTTTTCCTATAAAGTTTTGTTCAGAGTCTTAGACCCCTTATTTTACAATTAAAAAAAAAAATTCTAGTTTTTCAATTTGAGGTAAATAAAATGATCACTTTATAGGCCTGAGGGTAAAATGGTCTTTTTGTGCCACTAGAAGACTAAAAACCTAATATAAGAAATGATAGAAACTTTTAGGTTTTAACTATCAAATGGTCACTTTTTGCACAATCATTAGAGTATGGATTGAAATATCATGCAAAATCAAATTTTACGGTTGAAAAGTATCCTTTAAAATTAAATGAGAAATTAATTGTTATTGGTTCTTAAAAAGAAGTAATTATAATTTAAAATAAAATAAGAAATTAATTGTAATTTTTTTTAGAATGAAATTAATTGTAATTGGTTCTTAAAAAGAAGTAATTATAATTAATGAAGTATGAAAAGCCCATCAATTCAAATCTAAAGAAAGGATGGACATTAGTGTATGAAATAAAACATAGTGGATAAATAGGTATTTAGCTATAAACTAATTATTTGTTTCAAAAAATGTATAATTAATAGGTAAATATGATTAAAAATGGCTTAATTTTGATGAATTTTTTTTGTTACGATTGTTTGTGTTAGCGAATTTCATGCCAAAAATTTTAGTTGTAAATTGCAAAATTTTCCGTGTAATTGAGATCCATTCAATTGTAATGCTTTGAGTCAAATTAAATTAAACCAAAAGCCGAAGTTCAAGTTGCAACAATTGCAATTTCGCTTCCCTTGTTAGGTGAGATATCAGGCAAGCACAATAGACTTTGAAATTCAGTTTACACAAATACTTTCACTCAAAACTAAACTCGTTGGAGCAAGTTGGCACCTACGAGAATTTTTTTTTTTTTTCCCCTTTGTTATTACCTTATCCAATTAATCTTGACTCATATATCTACAAAATTCTACCCTAAAATCATAGAGAGAAGACAGAGACTATCAAATATCAATTCCTTAGAGAGAAAACACATTTTAGCATCTATACCTTCACCATCTCCAAATTATCATGCTCGTTGTGAGGACATCAAAACAAAAAAAACTCTGAATATCCTTGTAAACCATGGATTAGTGCTAAGTGTTGAAAACGACAAAAGCTAACTAGCCTACCAATTGCTAAAGAAATTATTCAAAATAAAAGACACTATCATGCGATTATATATAGTAATCATGTATTAGCCTCACACAATAGATCCAAGTTTGCCCCTAGAGCTAAGAAGTGTGTTTTCTTAGGCTATCCCTTTAGTGTCAAGGGTTACAAAGTATTGGATTTGTCTACAAAAACATTTTTTGTTTCCAGGGATGTTGTTTTTCATGAGGAACTCTTTCCTTTTGCTTCTATTCCTATTGCTGAATCTGATCCCTTTATGCTTGAAGCTGATTTTGACTCTATTCCATAGGTTACAAAGGACACATTTGTCACTCCTGTTAGTGTTTCTAATGTTTCTAATTCATCTTTGAGTGTTTTTAATGTTTCAATTCCCCATTCAGATGATACTCTCAACAATTAAATCTTCATAAACCCTACTACTTTACCTCCATCATTTTCTTCTGATCAAATTTTAGCTGCTGAACCCCCTTCTCAACCTTTGTCTAATGTTCCTGCTGTTTAACCTATACCTGATCCACCCTTGCCTATTGCTGAGCCACCACCTATTCCTACCAGAAGATCTACCAGGGTCCATAAACCACCTGTTTACTTACAAGATTATTCTTGTAATGCTGCTGTTGCTACTACCAGTTCTAAAATTGTAGAATCTCTCACTTATTCCCATTTAACTTGTAATACTGCTGTTGCTATTGCCAGTTCTAAAATTGTAGAATCTCTCACTTATTCCCATTTAAAGCCTACTTATCACTCCTATCTCATGTCTATCAGCTCTAATGCTAAATAACCTGAGCATTTCTTCCAAGCTGTTAAGGATCCTACTTGGAGAGAGGCAATGGATAAGGAGATTTGTGCACTTGAAAGGAACAATACTTGGATTATCACTCCTTTTCCTCCTGGAAAAACCCCCATTGGTTGTAAATGGGTGTACAAAATAAAGCTCAATCTTGATGGCTTAGTTGAGAGATATAAAGCAAGGTTAATGGCTAAAGGGTACACACATAGAGAGGGGCTTGATTTCATAGAAACTTTCTCTCCAGTGGCCAAAACTGTTTCAGTTAGGGTGTTACTTGCTCTTGCAGCTACTAAAGGATGGCCAGTGCATCATCTAGACATTAACAATGCACTCCTTCATGGAGATCTTGGAGAAGAGGTGTATATGAGCTTGCCACCTAGTTTTCATAGTAAGGAGGAGCTTTCTTCTTCCTCATCTTCTATTCCTTTGGTTTGCAGATTGGTTAAGTCCTTATATGGCTTAAGGCAGGCTTCTAGGCAGTGGTATGCCAAGCTCTCATTTACAATCTTGCAACTTGGGTTTACACAATCTCAATCAGACCATTCTCTCTTTGTTTATACCAAAGGATCATTGTTCATTGCCTTGCTTGTCTATGTAGATTACATGGTCATTACAAGGAATGATCCAGCTTGTGTGGCAACTTTGAAGTCTCTTTTAGACCAAAAATTTGGGATTAAGGATCTTGGTTCACTCAAATATTTCTTAGGCTTGGAAATTGCTAGAAGTGAGAAAGGGATTAGTGTTAATCAAAGAAAGTATGCCCTTAAAGTCCTTAAAGAAATTGGTATGCTTGGATGTAAGCCTGCTAATCTCCTATGGAACAGCAATTAAAACTATCTAAGGGAAGTGGAGACTTACTTAAGGATGTTGGGCAGTTTAGGAGGCTTATAGGAAAGTTAATGTACTTAACATTAAGTAGACCTAACATTACTTATGCAATCCACAAGCTTAGTCAATTTCTTTCACAACCTAGACTGCCACATATGCAAGCAGCTACCAAAATATTGCAGTACATCAAAGGCACTCTAGGACAAGGTGTGTTCTTTCCTACTTAGTCGTATTTGTAGCTTAAAGCCTATTGTGATGCAGATTGGGCAGGGTGCCCTGACACTAGGAAGTCACTCACTGGGTATTATGTGTTTTTTTTTGGGATGCTTTGATTTCTTGGAGGCCAAAGAAGCAAAGTGTGGTCTCTAGGTCTTTTGCTGATGCTGAGTATAGGTCCATGGTAACTACCACTTATGAAGTGACTTGGTTGCTGTATCTGTTGAAGGACCTACATGTTTTGCACACTAAACAAGTATTGATGTACTGTGATAACCAGGCAGCCTTACACATAGCTGCTAATCTTGTTTTTCATGAAAGATCTAAATATATTGAGGTTGATTGTCATATAGTTAGAAATAGAATTTTGGATGGCACAATTAAGACATTTCATGTGTCAACAAAGAATCAACTAGTTGATATCTTCACTAAGGCACTTGGAGTGGATAATTTCTTAAGGTTGCTAAGAAGATTAGGCATCATCAACATCTTTGCTTAGACCGTTGTGTATTCAGAATGTGTAATAGAGAAGCAAGAGTCAAGAGCTTTGCTCTTGAGGGGGAGTGTTGAGAATAATAAAGGAGGTCTTGCACAACAGAGCAAACTACAAACTATGTTTCAAGCTAAAACACTTGCATAACAAAGCAGACCTGGGCATGATGTAGAGAGTGGATGCACAAGTCAAGCCTCATAGGTAGCTTGGGCTAGCAGAGAGCTAATGGACTTGATTGAATCTGTGCCATTTCATGAATAGTTCATACATCCTTGGTGATGATATCAAATGGCTTAAGTAGTTAGTTAAGTGATTAGGCCTACCAAGTAACACGTGTAGATAGAAGTTGGTTATAACTTTTTTTCCCCTCCTAAATTCCCTTCAAATGAGGGAAGTTTGTTATTCTGTTAGCTTGTATATATAGGTGTGGTGATATGTATTAAACTCAGTTGCTTGTAATTCTCTTTCAATCAATAAAAGTCTGAGTTCTAAATTAGAGAGAGAGTTCTAAAATTTTATAGGTTCAAATTATATCAGAGTATTATTTGTAGTTATATAAATAGTCCATTCATATTAAAAATTTATATATTTGTGAAGGGGTAAAAATATTTATGGTTTTATTATATTTAGAAAAAGAATATGTTAATCAAATAGCTTGTGAACAAGCTTGAGCTTGTTCAACAAGAAAATGAACTAAGCTCGAATATGTAATCTTATTTAGTAATGAGCTTGAGTTTGGTTATTGTTCAAAATAAAATTAACTAAACAAGTATGAACTTTTAATACTTGGCTCGTTTACAACACTATTTCCTTCATCCAATTTTACTAGATAGAAAAGTTTCCCTATTCACAAAAATTCTCCACTTCATACTTGGTACTTGACATCTTTAATATAACCAAGAGATTGAATCCTAATGTTACTCTAATATCACTTGTTGTGTAAATAGCACCCCAAGATTCAAACCAATAACAATAAAGACAAAATGAATTTACAAGCACACATACCAGAGACGTATGAATTTATGTGATTCGGCAAGATGCTTATGTTTATAGGCAGCAATAGAAAGAAAATTTTATAATAAAAATAGGAAGATTGCAATAATGGTACAAAGATTTTTTCAAGAGACCTAAATCCCAAATATACCCTAGGTTCTTTCTCACAAAAAGAACAAGACAAGAAAGCCTTCTATTTTTCTTCTATGCATTTTTTGGTTAATAGGAGTTGGCGTAGGGAAAATCCTTTTACAATTCGTATTTGGTCACATTTGTGATTGACTTGGGGCTGTGGTTATTCAAGGCACATACCCTTGCCACATCAACACAACATAAGAGAGAGCGTGTGCACACACACAAACATATAATCTCATGTTCATGTTTCACCCATTGTAATTTTATATAATATTATACCACTTGATAATTTTTCATTGAAAGAGTATTTTGATGAATCAATCATTGAATTACATTATCCCCATATACTCTCGGTGCTTATAAGATATTGAAATAATGAAATATCAATACTTATCTCATCATAATCTGTCATTTAAAAAAAATTACATACAAAACATGAGTTTATAGATCCAATATAAACATTTGATTAATATAAAATTTGGCATACATAATAACAGAAGTATATAGTTTAGCGGTTGAATTTTCAAAATATCAATTATAAAGCTATGATCTATTGTAACACTACATAAATTGGAGAGAATGAGAGGAGGTTTTTTTTTTTTTTTTTGTTTTTTAAGTTAGATTAGCTGCTAGCTTGCTTTATTGGTTCAATGTCCAACCAATGGTGACTGAAAAATCTATTACAGGAAACATGTCCATCCTCAACTATCTAACACACCCTTAAACTTAACTAATCTTCCAGCCAATTGAAATGACCACAATTAAATCGATATATAGACTAGGAGCCTTACAACGGGACCCCATTGTCGTAGGAGTAGGTAAGTCACGGCCACGTTTTAGTGCTGTGGTGGTCAACCATTATAATTAATTGACTTTGAGCTCGTCTATCACGTTCATCCAATTGCCATTATGGTATATTTATTGTACTTCTAGTTTATGATGAATTTATGGTACTCATGTTTAATGATGTGCTTATTATCAAAATGCACAAATTAAAATGGAAATGACGTGTGATCGATATATGTCTTGACTCCTGATGGAAAAACTTTCTAAGTCATTTTTTAAATTAAAATTCTATACTGTTGTTCATGAAAGAAAACATTTTCCTCATTTTTATGAATCTATACATGATATAAAATTTTATACAAATGGTGAAATTCAAATCTAGAAATATTATTAAAAATAGAGAGAAAAATTAACATAAAATTTTTAGGTGGCTTATATGTTTTCTCGCTAACTTGCTCCAATACTATGCTCACCTATGTGACCTTTAAAATAAAGACCGTTGATACTTCAGAATACAAGTTACCATCTCTAACCATATGCATAATAAATATGGATAGAGCATAAAATATAATTTGTTGAATTGAGATTGACATAATATTACTTTATGGTACATTTGGACAACGTTTATTTTGCTAAAAATTGAAAACTGAAAATAATAAAATAAAAATAAAAAAATTATTGTTCATGCTGAACGTATTGTGCATTTGCCTTAATGCATAGTTCTTGTCCCATGAATAGTGCAAGAGGCGCGGGTTCAAAAAAATAATAATAAAAAAAAAGGAGGAAAATGCAGACGCCAGCATTTTCATCCATATCCAAAGCAACACTTAATGTAAATTATAAAATTATTGAGTCGTTGAACTTTTTGTAAAAATCCCACTAGATGTAACTTAAGTTGAGATCAATAATGAGATGACGGAGGAAATATACCATTTACTCTTATACTATTTTTTTAGTTATACGAGTGTTGTTTAGTGAAACCAAATCGTATGAAGGTATCCATAATAATAAATCTTAATTACTGTATATTGCATGTGGTCCTAACTCCTTTTTTTTTTCCTGCAAAATAATAAAATAGTTTATAAATGCCTTAAAAGTAATGGTTAAAAAAAATTTTAATTTTTTATATATAAAAAAAATTAATTCTTTGACATTATTTTTATATAATGTTAATTAAAAAAATATATTTATTAACAATTACCTAAACATAATTCCCCTCAAAAAACCAAAAAAAAAAATACAATTACATAAACGCACATGTTAACAGGACCCACAAAATAATTATATACGCTCTCTCTTTTTCCACATATCAAGTTTCTCACTGCCTTACGTAAATTCTCATCAAAGCAACCAACCATACTCTTTGCCAAAGGCCAAAAGCTTTCTCATTTCATCTCTCACTCACTCACAAACACACACACTACTCATACCTCTCCTTCTTCAACAACCTCTCCAAATTCTCTCTCTCTCTCTCTCTCTCTCTCTCTTTCTCACACAAACATGTCTGTGACTAATAACAGAGCTCTTTCTTTCTCTTCTCTCTGCGTTTTCCTCATCACAATCTCATCAACTCTCACAACCCCATCAAACTCCGCCACAGACTCCTTCGTCTTCGGCGGTTGCTCTCAGCTAAAGTACACACCAGGCTCACCTTATGAAAACAACGTCAACTCGCTACTCACCTCCCTGGTCAACTCAGCCATGTTCAACACCTACAACAACTACACCATCTCCAACCCAAACTCCAACCCGCAAGACACCCTCTACGGCCTCTTCCAATGCCGCGGCGACCTCCAAAACAACGAGTGCGCTCGCTGCATAACTCTCGCGGTGAGCCAAATCGGCACCCTCTGTGTCGACTCGCTCGGCGGCGCGTTGCAGCTCGAAGGTTGTTTGGTAAAATACGACAACTCGAACTTCATAGGCGCGGAAGACAAGACTGAGGTTGTCAAGAAATGTGGACCGTCCTTTGGGTATGACTCTGACGCGTTGACTCGGAGAGATGCTGTGCTGGCGTATTTAGGGACCGGTGATGGTGGGGCCTACAAGAGCTACAGGACTAGTACCTCTGGGGCTGTACAGGGTGTGGCGCAGTGTGTTGGGGATTTGAGTCCGAGCGAGTGTCAGGATTGTCTTTCGGACGCGATCGGACGGCTCAGGACCGAGTGTGGGGCCACCGCGTGGGGCGATATGTACTTGGCCAAGTGTTACGTGCGCTACACGACAGGTGGCGTTCGCTCGCGCGCCACCGGAGGACAGGGTAAGCGGTTTAGCCACCACCACGGATGGTGGTTTCTCATTTTTGGGTTTTTGGTTCTTTAGTTAATTAGTCTAATCTAGTAGATTATGGTTTTGAGTATATTAATTTTACTAAAGACCCTCTTGGATAATTTCTTTATTTACTTTTTACTTTTCACTTTATAGAAATGTAAATTATTGCGTGGTGAATTATGAGTTTGCATGGTTATTTGGGTAAGTTCCGCAAATTATTCTAAGAAAAGAAAAAAAAACAAAATTATTGGTTTGTGTGTTATGACTTTTGAGTAATGAGTGAGGGAGATTGGAAGTGGAAGGATTTGTTTTTGTATGAAATTGAGTTTGTCTATTTGAAGTACTAATGTAATGATATTAGATTAGTGCCTATTTGCTTTTTGGTACACATTTCCTCTACTTAAGGAGTGATTGATGGGATTTAGGCAAAAATTCAGTAAGGTCACTAATTTATTGTTCAGAATATGTTGATTCTTGGGGCGGATATATTTTTGCTGTTGTGGCTCGGAACAATTGAGTCGCATAAAGAATCCTAAATTCAAGTTGCTACGGACATGTTTGTGTTTGAAGTTTCAAATATTCTTGTGCCAAATATTAATATGATGATTATATACTCTCTTTTTGTTTTGCTCTTTCCATGTTATGAAATACAGTGAAAAGGCGAACCTAAATGAGACTTGGGTTTTGTTTATGATTTTGTTCAAACGTCTTATGTTTGACTGGTTGGTTTTTGAGAAGAGATTAACATTGCCAAAGTGCCTAGACTTTCTTGTATAAAAGTATGAAAAAGAAAGGCTTTCTGGAAAGCACTTAATTCTAAATTTTTATGCCGCGAGAGATAGGCCCCACTAAGGAACTAAGATAGAATCCGATGCTGATGGTTTTGATATCGGTCCCAAATCTATGTGTTAATATTCTTCTACATGGTTGAAACTTTATGGGGTTCAAAATTTTAAAACCAACACTCCAACTTAATGGGGGAATTGATACACAATCTCGAAGTCAATGCATTATTTTCCTTGAGTGAAAAATGAAGTAAAGTTGTTAAGGGAAAGAGACACATGAGAAATTTTCGATCCCACAAGTAATGATGCTAATTTCAACACCATCCCAAATTAGTATAATGATGAGTCATTTTTGTGGTTGGTAACTATACCGTTAGTTGTGAATATGGACAATGTGAGATGCGTTCTAATTATTTGATGTTGTTGATCAATGCGTGTAGATGATACTAATAACAATGATGATGAGATCGAGAAGACTCTTGCAATAATAATTGGACTCATAGCAGCGGTCGCATTGATCATAGTATTCATTTCCTTCTTAAACAAACTGTGCGACGATGGAAAAGGTATTATAATCATTCTCCATCACTCTTTTCTGCCTTTTGTGCTTTTTCTTTGTTTGAAATTTTGTTCTTTCTATTACATTACATTGAAAATCTCAACACCCTTTTGTTGTATTTCTTTTGCAGGTGGTGGTAAATAAGTTACAATTTGGGGATAATTCTGAATTGCTACTATCACCACCATCCTTTGTTTCCTCCGGTAAATAATTTGGCTTTCGGTGGCTCTTTTAGAGTCTTTTACCTATTTCAATTCTATATTAGTCATGGTCCCTGCCTTTTTGAAGTTTCTCTGGTATTTCCTCTAAAGATTAAAAGAATACCCGAGAGGGTAGATAGAAAGATGTGTATGAGAAAAGGTACCTTGAAACAAGTGAAAAAGAAAAGTTGCAATAAGGAGAAAAAGTTCAAAGATTCGACACTCCCCACCACCACTTATTGTTAGTCTTATAGCTGCGTTAGCTTTTCTGCTAATGTGTATAAAATGATGGTTTATGAACGCTTTAGTGAAAAGTGCATTTGTTGATGATGTAGTTAGTGCCTCTGTTGGGTACTGTCAGAGTGCTTTAGCTTTCTTTTCATCCTTAAAGTTAGATTTTGACAGATATGTTCATTCTCTTTTCAATTCAATGTTCAGTTTGTTTTATATTTACAGTCTAATGGTATTGTTTGTGTCTGTTTGGCTTTCCATTTGTGTGGTTCATATCACCTGAGTACGTTTTTCATTTGAAGCACAAAAGAATTGGATGATGTTTTGGTACATGAATGGACCCTGAAGTCTTGTGTCCTATCCTATCTCCAATCTTCTTGCCCATGTTTTGGTCTCAGATATGATAAATAGGCATGCTCTGCGGCTTACTATTTTGGATTAATAATACTTCTCTTATTTAGGGGGAAAAAAATAGATGAGACTATGAAAAAGAAATTCTAGGAAAGTGGGGAAATATAATTCTCCTCCAATGCATATGGTTTTTTTTTTTTTTTTCAATATATTTTTTTCAAATGTAGCAAAAAAATGGTTTTATTTATTTATTTATTTATCAAGCTATTTTTTCATAAACAAGATCTCATTCTCCTTAGTATGAAATTCTTATGAAACTACCATGCTGCACTTGAGTCAGACTAGCTAAAGTACTACTTGGTAGCTTGATTATGTTGCTGCATTTTTTTACTAGCCTAAATTTTTACTTCTATAAGATTACAATAAGTCTACTTTTTCACTATTGTTGATATGGTTGTTTTAATTAGCGTATAATAAAAGTGGTATTGGCGATAAATATTAAACTCATATAAAAATGATGTTATTCAAATTATAACATACCTAGCTTACTGCTTACACAAACTTAGAATAGTGCTGAAAGTTGTTGTGCGTCTAAGCTCTAAGGTTGGTCATAAGCTTATTTTACGGGCAAGCAAAATCAATCTTACTTTCTAGGTGGGATTGTATCTACCGACTCATGTTTGACCAAAGGCTTCTTTTGTCTAAGAACAACGTTTTTGAATAAACACTAGTTATAAAGACGTGTAATGATGATGATTCTCACAATAATTAGAACAATACTCTATCTAGTACTATCATTATATGCTTACATTACCAACGAGTACTTAGTATTTAAAAGCGACAATTAAGATGGATTTAGCAGTCAATAATTAAGACTATGATATTAGTGATTTGGTGTCCCTCATAGAATCTTCTCTCTCATCCATTATCCATTGCTTTTGGTTTTGCTTTCTAATTTATCAATTTCTTGTCTGTCCTAATTCAGTGCTTTGTATCACGCACCATTGCTATAATCCTCTATCATCAGCCTGCTGCAAAGAAGAATACTTATAAATAAAAAAATATTTTCTCAATCATGATTTTGAAGTCTCTAGAATGTGTATGTGTGTGTTTTTATTAGGACCCCATGCATGATGAAACTATTATATAAGAATTCACTTTTGATGTGGCTAATGTCCTCAAAAGCCCCATATAGTTTACGATTGACCAAGCAACTAAAGAGTAGAAATTAATTATGATCAACCTTTAACAAATGAGTCATAAAGAAGTGACAACAGGCATGACAAATCGAACGGGGCAGATTGATAATAGAATTTATATATAAACCAGGGGATCTCCCTTGCGTAAAATTTCCTTCTCTTCCCATCTATGTTTGTCAAATTTTTATAGGAGTTTAAGGGTCAATACTTCAATCATTAATGTTTCTAAGTTTCTAACCTTTTTTCCCCAAAAAGACAAAGAAGTTCAACAATCAATGTGCCCGTTTACCATAATTAATTAATTCAAAGATATTCTTTTAGACGATTAGGCTTTGAGGAGGAGATTCAAGGATAAGTCCCACAATTTTTCCTTTATTTAAAAAAAAAAAAAAAAATGATGGGACATCGTTCCACTTTTGAAAGTAATATGGTTCTAGAAGTTCACTACTTCACCTGCCTTGTTAACTCTTCCAAATACAATTGGATTCAATAACATTGAAATGATGGCTTAAGCTTTCAAATTTGCTCATGAAATTCAAAATAAGTAATAATTGGATAATAGGGGTGGCAATTTGTATTCACAGGTCAGGTTTGTATTATGTTGAGCTATGAGTATTCAACTATATGAGTTTATTTGAACCCGGCCTGTTGAGTAAATGCATTAAGAATTCTCAACTCTAATACGACTTGTAAATATTTCTTAAAAAAAATACTTTTTAATGGTAAAAACACTATAAATAATGGTAAAAATTAGTTGAAATAGCAGTGGGACCCATGAATAGTAACAAAAATAATATAAATAGTAAAATAAGCTAACTTTCTAATTTTTGTCAAACACACACTAAAATAATAGAATTATTTATCCAAATGCGATTCTATCCTTCCTTACTCAGAATCTCATTTTAGATGATTCAATTGCATTTCTGATGCTCTTTCATTCTTTCTTAATATTTCACAAAATTGAATGTATGTTTTTCATAAGAAAGGGGTTTTATTTTTTGTTAATTTTTTTCTTTAGTAGTTGGAGAATTTTTTTTGAGAGATAATTACAACATGCTACTAACCCTGCAACTCGAACCCTTTCCCCCTAGACCCCTAAGCACTTTGTGCTCATAGGCTTGTATATACCTTCAGCGATTAAAGAGGTTATATTATCCACTTAGCAAAATATAGTAAATAGTAATACATTCACAAAAAATAAAAATTGTTTTATTTTTAGTATGTAAAGTTTCTTGATCCATCTAATTGCCAAACACATGGACATAGCTATATATGGACCAGGAGGGCAATGGTCTCCCCTAAATTTTTTTTAAAGAAAATATTATTATATTAATGAGTATAAATTTTAGCAATTTTCTTCAATAAAATTACATTTTGCCTCATTAACAATGCTATCAATTCTTTTAAGAGTAATGTTATAATTACAAACTTTTTTACAACATTTTTACAAACTATTAAGGTAGTAAATTCTTATTGGTTCGTACATTTGCATTACTTTATACTTACCAATAATCACTCACCACATTAGCAATTTGTAAAAATTTTGTAGTTTTAGCATTTTCCACCTTTTAAAGGCCATAAAAAATTAATAGATTAAATCTTAAACAAAATATACAAACCCCAAAAAATTAGTACAATAACAAAAATTACCAATAATAAAACTAAAAAAAAAAAAAAAAAAATTAAGCTCAATCGACCTATTTTATCCAAGACAAACAACTTGATTTTTTAAGTAGTTTTAAACAAAAATTCTTAATGGTAAAATAGTAAAGTCAAAGGTTAGAGTCGTTACACACAACAAAAGCAATAGAGCCAACTCCTAACTCTAAGTCTTGACCCGACCTGACGAAGCAACTTACACAACCTTTAATAAAATCAAAATTAAAAATAAAAGTATAGGTCAGGTGGAATAATCCAGGGATTTGGATCCTTCAGTTTTTTTGTTATTTCCCTCGCGTCGAGTCCTAGGAAACTTCTTGACCAATTTCATTGGGCATCATTTATCAAATCGATTTCGTTATTTTTGGGTAAATGTGGCATTGTCTTATCCAAGAGTATCATTATCATTGGTACCTCCCAAAAATGGTACATATATTACAGCATCATTAGCCAAAAACACAGTTACATCCAGGGTACGTAAAGGTGTAATGAATTACAAAATCTTCCTCGTGGAAGATTCCTCACCAATTTCCTCCTGTCTTCTATAAAATTGTGGTGTCTATCCCTAAATCTTTGAATTGATTTGACATTGATTTCATTGAAACATTGTGTATTCTATCACTACTTAACGAGCTTAATTAATAATTATATACTCCTATAAAATATAATTATTTAATAGGATTAAATAAAACAAACAAACAAACAAACCTAACATACACGTATTTAGATTCTAAATTTGTTCACTTGTGCTAAACAATATTCCAGAAGCACAAACTTATATATTTCTAATACCACTGGGCCAAGACCTCTAATAACTTAAGAAATAAGAAAAAAAACATGTTCTTTAACAGTTATAATAGCATTCTTGTTCTTGCATGTGCTAACCTAATCCCTGAATAGCTACGCTAATTGGCTTTATTAAGAAAGAAAAGAAAAGGTAGGCTTTTCTAAGGCTGAACTTCAAAAAGAAAAAGGTATTCTGGGCAGTAAAATATGACTTGCATAGAAACATACATAGCAGCTAGCACGCTACACAGCCAAGCCAACACTGCGCTAACTTTTTCTTTATTTTTAGAAACTGTGCTTATAAAAATAGGTAGGAAGCTTCCAGCTATAGTATACTACACTTCTTTTCAATGCGACTTCTATAGTGTAATTTAAAAAGTTAAGGCAAGGATAGTGACAATGAAGACCAAGAAAATAATGGACGTATAAAGGGTAGGTAAATAAGTACTTTATATATATTCTTCTTGGTCTTCTGGTTATTAAATGGGGACGTGAGACGGTGAGAGTCTATCAATGGTTAGGAAGACTTGGGACAGGTTTGGAATTGGAATATAGTGGTAAATATGACTCTAGCTTTAATTACTTGACTCTAAAGTCTAAACACAAGCAGTACCAATTCATAAAACTTCATACTAGGGGCTTGATTTCACATTTAACTAAAAGATAAGGATGAAGGATCATTCCTTTTTTTTTTCTTTTTCTTTTTTTCGCATTATCTGTGTTTGAGTATTTTTATGACTTGTTGTCTAATTTGACCATGTCAAATGATCCTTCAATTCTTTATATATCATACTTAATTCTTAAATTCCATAAATTCTTACAATCTCAATCCAATCTTCTCATTCAATCTTGTAGGCCCTCTTTTCTATTGGAGTTAAAATACCAATTTTAACAACCTTAATTGCACCAAGCACAACTTGATCAAAAAAAAAAATTTTCTTATTTTGATAGGTAAATTGCAGGGAAGGAAGGGGTAGGTTGAATTGTTGAAACACAGATATGATGTTATTACCATTATTTTATCATTAGGAATGACAATGGGTCGAGTTTGGGTCGGGTTTCTTTATACCTGAACTCGACCCAAAACCCGCCCCCCATAACTAGTGGCGACTCCAAGAATTTTTTTCAAGGTGTTCCTCAACAAGCACAAATTACACAATCTAATAAAAAGAAAATCTTATATATTGATGACAACAACAACAACAATTAAAAAAACTCACAAATACATAAAATTTACAATTATCTTCTACGAGTTTTCATATTTTGAAATCGTTGCATGATAGTCTCATTATCAATGCTACAAGCTATATCTTTTTCAATATACACAACCAAGCAATCATTCATCCACTGATCTCCCATTCGATTGCGCAGTTCATTCTTTATATATTTCATTGCTAAAAAACTTCTTTCTACTGTTGTAGTAGCAATAGGAAGGGTCAAAGTTAACTTCAAAAGCAAATAAACTAATGGATAAGTTTCATGCTTTCTTGTGTTAACTAATTTTTCAGCAAGCTCACTAATTCCTTGAAGCTCTAAAAAGAAGTCATTATTGCGCATATCAAAAATATAATTCTGAAGTTGACAGTCAAGTACCAAAATATCTGTCCTAAGAAAATCAGATGGATAGAACTTAGCTAGACGTATCAATTTTTCCTTATCAAAAGCCGCAAATAAATTACTTGGATTCAAGCAAGCCATACAAAGAAGCAAATCGGTATTCGCCTCTGAAAAATGGTTATTAAGCTCTTGAAGTTGCATATCTATAACTGTGTAGAATAGCTCAACACGATAATAATGTAAATTTGTATTTTGTTGGGTGTTGCGTCGCGGCCTCCCACTTACTACAAATATTTTATCCATGTTCAAGATAGGAATATCATGTGAGGCACAAAATGAAGACACTTCAACCAATAAACATTTCCATTCGTCATCTCTCATAACTTATAACCGTTGCTTAGACACCTTAACAAGATCCATAGTATTTACTATATCTTGATTTTTTTTTTTTTTTTTTTTTTTTTTTGCAATGCTATTGACAACTCATTTGTGATCCCTAAAATATTTTCATCAAGTGTAGAGCAAAGACAAATTCAAAAGATAGAATTGACCTCATAATAGATCGAGCTTCAACTTTTTGGTCGGAGAGGCCATCTTCTTCAACAATCTCAAGTACATCAACAACAGCAGAGAACATCAAAATCAAGTTGAGAATAGTTCTATAATATGATCCCCAATGTGTATCACCAGGGCGTTTAAGATTTGTCTCTTGATTCAAACCTTGCCCAATTCTATGTACATCATTCTAAATCTTCTTTAATTTTGGCAAATTGTGCATCTCGAAGAGCATCTCGTCTCTTACAAGAGCTTCCAACAACAATTAGTAAATTACTAACCACATAAAAAAAATTTCAGCAATGTTAATATGATTTTTAGCAACGGCAACAAGTGTCATTTGAAGTTGATGAGTAAAACAATGGACATAAAATGCTGACTTATTCTCTTTCAAAATTAAAGTTTTGAGTCCATTGATATCACCTTGCATATTACTAGCCCCGTCATAACCTTGCCCACATAGGTTCAACAAACTCAAATTATGTTCACAAAGTAAACATTCAATAGCACGTTTAAGTGACAAAGCGGTGGTACTTGCAACATATACAATACCAAGGAACCACTCTATAATAATTCCTTTTTTGTCCACATAACGAAGAACGGGGGATATTTGTTCTTTCATTGAGATATCACGTGACTCATCAACTAATATTGAAAAAAAACCCATTGTCAAGATCCTTGATGATGGCTTTGGATGTTTCACGCGCAATTGCATTCACAATGTCTTTTTGAATATCTGAGTGGGTAAGCTTGCAATTTTTCGGAGCTATTTGCAACACTTCATTGATAGATTCATTGTGATCCCCCAAAAATTGTAGAAGCTCAAGAAAATTTCTTTTATCACTTGAACCTTGAGATTCATCATGACCACGAAAAGCTAATCCCTGGCATAAAAGGAATCTTATGCAATCAACTATTGCATTTAATTGAACGCGATAATCACGTTTATCTTTATTTGATTGCTTAACCAAAACGCTTTGAATATGTTGCTTTTCCTTCAGTAGATCTTCACTCTTCTTGACAACTTGGTTATGAGCACTATTAACTCCTCTAACATGGGAATCTAACTTCACAACCTGATTCCAAAGTTTGAATCCCTTCGTTACAAAAGTCTCACCTCCTCCTTGCTTACCAACATCTTGCCGCCCAAATAGGTAGCAATAAAAACAAAATGCCGCATCCTGGTCTATACTATATTCCAACCACTTTCTATTTACATACCATTCGGATCTAAATCAACGGGGCTTTTCAGAAAATATATGATACAAGGTAATCATGAAGAACAGGTTGACAAGGGCCTTTTGTTAAATAATGTCTTCTTATTTCATCATGATTATTAGGATGATAAGATGATATCTTTTGTCGTAGTCCAGGATTTGAAGGAAGATTTTCTAAGTTAAAGTTAACACGAATTCGCTTAGAAGATAAAGATGAATCTTGCACAGGAGATGAATCTTGCATAAGAGATAAATCTTGGATACGTGGTTTTCTTATCAAATATTTGTCCATAATTCTAGCAAAAGAATAAACAATAAACTATAAGTTCATTTGAAATATTAATAAAATTATTAATTATTTTTGTTTAATTGTTTCATTAATTTGTTTGTCTTTTATAAACTATAATTTGTTATATTGTTATTTCATTAATAATAAAATTATTAATTATTATTTAGCCTAACATAATTTAATTTATTTGTCTTTTATAATGTATTGGTCAATTATACAGCTTTAATTATTGTTGTTTGGCGTAGCAATAAACTATATTGCTTTAATTTGTTTGTCATTAATTATACTGCTTTAATTTGTTATATTGTTTAGCCCCTTGTACACATTACACTAAAAGAGTCTGACATTACACATCTCATGTGCAGCACAATAATTAAAGCAATGTAATGTGCAGCACATTACACTACTTTAATTATTGTTTACCTCGCTCTATGTGCCCATCAGCCCATCTACCCCCACCCCACTCAACAGACAAGCACAAGCCTCGTACCTGATGCCCCAATCACAATAGCCTGCCAATCAAAAAATTTCACAATCACATATTCACAAATCACAATACACATTACACTAAAAGACAATTAATATCGCACCAACACCAACACCAACACAGTGAACACACACTGACCAATACCAACGGATAAGATAAACAAATAAAGCCAAATTAAAAAAAAAAAAAAAAAAAAAAAAAAAAAAAAGGAAAAATCAAAATATAAATAAAGCCCATTCATTCGGCCAGCCAATCAGAGAGAGAGAGAGAGAGTTACTGAGTTAATTTAGTCTTAAAGAATAAAGACTAAAGAGAGAGAGAGACATTCATTAATTTAGTTTTCATTTCAGGCTTTCAATGAGATAAAGAGAGAGAGAGACTGAGAGAGAGTCAGAGAGAAAAAGAGAGAGAAATACCTTGAGGGAGGAAGCACCAAGCACTAAGCACTGAGCACCGGAGCAAAGCGATTTGTGATCTGCGATGAGGGGCGAGCGACGAGCGACAATCAACGACAACGAGGGGTGAGCGAGCGAGCGACGATGACGATGAGGAGCGAACTATGGCGACAACAACGAGCGAGTATTGGGGTTTTTTTGGTTTGGTTTTGGTACAAAGGCTCTGTATTGGTTTTTTTTTTTTTTTTTGATAGACACAGTATTGGAGTTTGTTTTGGGGTTTGGTTTTCTCTGTATAGACTATATTGGGGTTTGGTTTTGCTCTGTATAGACTGTATTAGGGTTTGGTTTTCTTTGCTTTCTCTGCCAGCGACGTGACCGTGGGTACGGTGGGTTTGATTTTTGATTCTCTGTGATGGTTTTTTTTTTTTTTTTTTTTGAGAATTCGTGGGTGGGTTTGCTTTGTTGGGTTCACCGTGGGCTTGGCTCAATTACAATTTTTTTTTTCTTGAAAGTTGAACAGATAAATTTTGGCTTGGCTCTGATACAATTTTTTTTTTTTTTTTTAGATTTTTGTTCAAATTTTTTTTTAGGCTTTTTTTTTTTTTTTAAGTTGAACAGATTTTTTTTTTTTTTTTAATTTGAGGGTGTTCCTAATTTTTTTGATTGAGGGTGTTCCTAATACAGCTTAAATATAATTTTTTTTTTTTTTTTTTTCAGGTCAGGGTGTTCTTGGGAACACCCTAACCTATACGTAGCGTCGCCACTGACCATAACTCGAACCCAACCCATTAACTAAACGGGTTTTTTTATTGCCCCAAACCCGACCCTACAGGCCCTACGGGCCTCACCTTGCCACTCCAAAAATTTTTCTTTTCAAAAATATTATGTTTTCTAAAAGCCCATAAATATGGCCCTTTTTTTTAATCTAAAATCCAGCTCATACAAAACAAATAAAACATAAAGTTATCATATGAATCTCACTTGATAATGCCATAATAGCGCAGGAAATCATCCATACCCTTAGCAAAAAGAAGGGGAAATTAGGGTATATGGTGCTGAAGATTGATCTTGAGAAGGTGTATGACAAACTTGAGTGGAGTTTTATATGAGATATGCTTATAAGAGTTAACATGCCTACGAATCTGGTTGATATTATCATGAGTTGTGTGACGACAGTCTTTACGTCAATTGTTTTCAATGGGGAAGCTTTGGAGCCGATATACCCGTTTAGAGGGATTCGTCAAGGGGACCCCCTATCACCTTATCTTTTCATTCTCTGTATGGACTTTCTTGGACATCTTATTGAGGAAAAATGTAGCACTAACCTCTGGAGACCGGTCAAAGTCTCGCAAAGAAGACCCTTCATTTCTCATTTGATATTTGCAGATGATTTGGTGTTCTTTGCTAAAACAGACCATGTGAACTGCTCTACCATTAGGGATGTCCTAAATGTTTTCTACAATATGTCAAGGCAAACAATTAGTGAAGCTAAGCCGAGGATGTTTTTTTCCCCCAATGTTGATAGGGATGATAGGGAAGTTTTTTTGTGACATTCTCGGGTTTGCCTATACTCCTTGCCTAGGAAAATACTTGGGTATTCCTATCAAATAACCTAGCATGTCTTCCCATGAGTAGGGGTGGCAATTCGTGTTCACGTGTTGAGTTCGTGTCGTGTCGAGTCATGAGTATTAGACTATATGGGTCAACCTTAACCCGACAATTTTATTAAACGGGTTAAGATTCCATAACCCTAACACAACCTATTTATTAAACGGGTTAGTCGTGTTGGCCCATTTATCAGATTTTATCAAAACAAAAAAAATAATAATAATTTTAGTATTAAACAAATTAATATGAATTATGAAAACCCTAACAAATAAATATTTTTATATAAAAATTAGAACTAATAAGTAACTGCATTACAAATGATAATTCAAAACTAAAGCATATATCAATATCACATATAATCAATCATAATATATCAAAGAAAATAAACCACAACAATTAAGAAGTTTATATACTTAGGGTTTGAAGGGTATATTGGTAAAATGTTATTGAATTAAACAGGTCAAACAAGTCAAACGGGTTCCATGTGATCGACTCTAACCCAACCCATTTATTAAACGGGTTAGTCGTGTCAATCCGAATATGACACAAACCCATTAAGTCTCAATCCATAACTTATTAATTTCGTGTCGTGTCGAGTTCGCGAGTCGTGTCTAATTTTGCCACCATTGCCCATGAGAACAATTTTATTTTAGACAGAGTGAAACAAAAGCTAGCGAGGTGGAATTCCAATTTGCCTTCGTTGGCGGGGCGTGCTGTGCTTATTCAAGCTTCCTCGGCCTCTCTCCTAGATAGAGTGTTGGATGGTATAGACCAGGTGAACCGTAACTTCTTGTGGGGTACCACAGAAAACCAAAAAAGGGTTTACTGGGTTGGGTGGCTAAAAGTAACTAAATCTAAGGAGGAGAGTGGCCTTAGTTTTCAAACGGCAAGGGGAAGAAATACTGCCCTCCTTACAAAACTTAATTGGAGATTCCACACAGAACAAGAAGCTCCTTGGGCGAAGGTCCTAAAACAAAAATATTGTACTGCTAGGAGAGCAAATGCCACCAATGCTGATCATCTTCCTTGTTCCCAAGCCTGGACAACCATAAAGCGAGGTAGAAAAGTCTTTAACAAAAGTAGCATGTGGATTATAGGAAGGGATAGGAAGCAGAGTTTCTGGTATTGGAACTAGACCAACAAGGGCCCCATTTGTCAAATGATTCAAGGCCCTTTAACCCAAGAAGTTACCCATCTAGAGGTTAAGGATGCTATTATAGATTTAGGATAGGATTGGGATCGGATCCCTTTTGTTTTGCCTGTAGAAATTAGGGACCTGATCCAAGCTATTCCAATGTCAATCACAAGCAGAAGGAGTGACACATTAGCTTGGATGGGCAATGCCAAAGGCGGATTTGATGTTAAAAGTGCTTATTCTCTGAGTGTAGATTCTACTATTATGCCTCCCTTTTCCAGTTGGTTGGATTTGGAAAATCAATACGTTGCCTAGGATAAAAACCTTTCTATAGAGGTGTGTGCATGATAGCATTGGAGTGAAGGGGTGCCTTGCAAGGAGGGGTGTAGTGAATGATAATATATGTCCCATCTGTCAAGAAGAAATGGAGTTGGTGTTGCATGCCTTGCGAGATTGTCCTCAAGTCAAGGCTGTTTGGTTGCAGTTGGGAGTTAGGGACATGAATCAGATCTTCTGGAGGAGTGATCTTCAAGAGTGGTTGGCAATGAATGGGAAAGCATGCAATATGGCCATGTATGGGAGGAACCAGTGGAGTACGCTCTTTTCTTTTGCTATTTGGATCACTTGGAAAAGCAGGAATCAGTTGGTTTTTTCTAGCAAATCGCAGAACTCGAACCTGACTTCTAATATTGTCAACCAAACAATTGAGTTTATGTATTGTGCCAGCTCTCAAAGGAATCCAGTTCGAAGGGTGGTGATGAGTCAAAAATTTATGATCATCATTAATCTGAGATCGTCATTAAACAAGAGAAGACGTTACACATTTATTACGCTCATTAATGACAAAGTGTAACAGACAAAACAACGGTCACAGACCGAGTTGTGAACTTCAAAGAAAGATTTTGTAACGCACTAGCCGTTGAGCATAGATACAGCAATTCATTGCCCATTAATGAGGCATGCAACTATAAAAAGAGAAGGTAACAGAAGTTAAAGGTACACATAAAAATACTCTATAAAAATCACTCTCCAGTCAATTCTCTCTAAAATCCTTCTCCCTTACTGACTTAAGCATCGAAGGCGATTTGGCTAATGCCACATTGGCGTGTTACTCTTCCACCTAGTTCATTTTGTAGGTTTTCCTTCAACAGAGGCGATCCTAATCACAAATTCGTTTATCCACTACATTGAGGAGCTCAACTGCTGATTTTTTTACATCATCAAGTGGTAATTACATGTCACTGGGAAAGACCACCTAAGGGATGGATGAAGTTGAATTCTGATGGGTGTGCTGCTAGAAGTCCAGGGTTAGCTAGTTGTGGAGGCGTTGTGCAAGACAGCCATGGGGATTAGATTTCTAGGTTCTCAAGGCGTATAGAGATAACGAATAGTTTTGTGGCTGAATTATGGGGATTAAGGGATGGCCTAATGTTGTGCAGCAACCTGAATATTCTTTACCTTATTGTTGAATTGGATGCTAAAACTATAGTTGATATATTTGGTAGGAATGACTATGTAAATGACGTGCTTTCTCCCATTTTGGCCGACTGCAAGATGCTCATCACCAAGTTTCACCAGATACAATTTAAGCACTATTACCAGCTAGCAAACCGATGTACAAATGCTCTCACAAGGATGAGTGCTGAACAAGAAGTAGATTTTAGGTCTTTTGAAAGTCCTCCTATGGATTTTTTAAAATGTTTTTCAGCAAGATTTTAATGGCTTGTACCTTAACAGACTTTGTCCTGAACCCATTGGAGTTTCTTAGTTTTTAATGAATCGTTTCTTTCAACCTAAAAAAAAAAAACCAAGAAAATAATGGACGTATAAAAGGGAGTAGGTAAATAAGTACTTTATATATATTCTTCTTGGTCTTCTGGTTATTAAATGGGGACGTGGGCGTCTATCAAGGCCAAGGGTTAGGAAGACTTGGGACAGGTGTTGGAATTGGAATATAGTGACAAATATGACTAGCTAGCTTTAATTGCTTGACTCTAAAGTCTAAACACGGTACCAAATTCATAGAACTTCATACCAGGGGCTTGATTTCACATTTAACTAAAAGACAAGGATGAAGGACCATTCTTTTCTTTTTTTTCTTTTTTCTTTTTTTTTTTTTTTTCTTTTTTCGCATTATCTGTGTTTGAGTATTTTTATAACTTCTTGTCTAATTTGACCATGTCAAATGATCCTTCAATTCTTTACATATCATACCTAATTTTTAAACTCCATAAATTCTTACGATCTCAATCCAATCTTCTCATTCGATCTTGTAGGCCCTCTTTTCGATTGGAGTTAAAATACCAATTTTAACAACCGTAATTGCACCAAGCACAACTTGATCAAAACTTTTTTTTTTCTTCTTTTGATAGGTAAATTGCAGGGAAGGAGGGGGTAGGTTGAATTGTTGAAACACAAATATGATGTTATTCCCATTAAACTATCATTAGGAATGTCAACGGATCAAGTTTGGGGCGGGTTTTTTTTATACCCGAACCTAGCCCGAAACCTACCCTAATAAGCCAAACCCGACCTGTTAACTAAATAGGTTTTTTTTATTGCCCCAAACCTGACCCTACGGGCCCGTGGTCCCCACCTTGCCACTTCAAAATTTTTTCTTTTCAAAAATATTATGTTTTCTAAAAGCTCATAAATATGGCCCATTTTTTAAATCTAAAATCCAACTCATACAAAACAAATAAAACATAAAGTTATCATATGAACCTCACTTGATTGCAATTTGTTAACTTAACAACTTGTGATAAAATTGGAAAAGAGTTACGTCTCTAGCATTTCTACCTCGTGAAGGGCCAAGTAAGAATATGTAAAGTATGTGACTGTAACAATTAAGGCAAAATGGAAGTTTGGCAGAGAGTAGGTTGCTTATGCTATTATATTTGTTCATCTTAGTATTCTTAGATTTAGGTGGAATAACAAAGGGTTCACTAGTTCAAACTATTCGAGTGATAGTCAAAGTCCAAATTGGAACAATCCTACTAGCACTTCATTGGAACTAGTCACATTTTAATAAATCAACTAACTAAAAAATAGCAGACTGGTGGTAATTTTATAATGCATTTATTGTCAAGGAGTGAATATTGAATACTATAGTCAAATCTTATTCTTTGTAATTTTCTAATAAAGAAAGAAGTCAATGGGCCCTTTTTATAATGAATAAAAATGATCATGAAGGAGAAAAAGAGAACAAAAAAGAAACTACAAGCTTGTGGGTAAATAAGACCATCTAAGATAGAGGTGATGGGGATGCTAAGTTGCTAACACAAAATGATACATTTAGTTATATGAAGGGCCACAAAATTAACTTCCTGAAAGTGTGATTTACAAATCAACTAGTAAATGAGTTTAAGAACAGTATAATTTTAGTAGTGATATTGGTTATTTTCTGTAGGTCAATGAGGAGAAGCTGATATTTTTTGAATCTAGGGGATGAAATTCAGTGCCTTGCTTTTATCTTCAAAAGGGGAACAAAGCTCTATTAGCAAGGCCTATCTCTGATGGAAACCAGGAGTTTCTATTTTAGTAGTATTTCCAGAAACTAACATGAGCCCAAAATCAAATTGAATGGACCTAAACACTTTGGTCCAACTAAACCCCACTCAGACTGACCCAAAGGAATTTTTTTTTATTTTAAAGAATAGCCTATAGCTGTAGAGGATGTCAGAAGCACATGGGCTTATATTGGATCGAAATCACAAGCCCGCCACATTCAAATTTAAAGCCTAAAAAGGTAAAAAGCAAAGCGCCGAAAGCAAAAAGTAAAAAACCCAACTGGCCAAACTCTATTTTTTGAGAGTACGCTCGGCCGAACTTTGCTTCGATAATTTATTAAGGAATCTGATACCAAAGCAGGAAAGAAGAAGAAGAAGAAGAAGAAGAAAAAAAAAAAAAAAAAAAAAGAAGTTATTCTAGGACCAATAATGTTAGGATTATGTAATTTCACACACACTTTGCTGCAAGTCATAAACAGATTAGATAAAATGTTAGTCAGAGTTTGTCATATATAATAGTTATTGCAAAAAAAATATAAAAAGTGTATGACACTAGTATTATTATTTTAGGATTACACCTTTTACAGCTCATATTTTTCATAATTATTCTAGAAGAATGTAATTAGTTACTAGCCTCATCACACACATTTCGCGTCTGTGATTAGGTTTTTGCTTTTAGCGGTCCTATTTTGTAAATTAAAAAAAAAAAAAAAAAACCTGTATTTTTATTTTGAGAATCTAATTTATCTATATTATTATTTAAGGGGCTTCTCCTATTTGGAATCCTCTTTTTTTTCTTTTCTTTTTTTCAAAAATGCCTCTACACCCTTATCTTTAAGTAGAGACAAAACTAAATAACAATCTAGTAAAAATACAACTTTAACTCCCACTAAAATATTGCCTACAAAATAGAACCACTCTTCTATTGAATTTCAAATTGCTTTATCCACTTATAAATTAAATTCTCAAAATAAAAATAAAAATTATATATATAATAAAAGAAAGATGCTACGTCTACAATAATTTTACAATATTTTTACAACAAATCACAGGTGGTTAGCTATTATTGGTTCAAATTTGAAACTAACACTAAGATTACTTTTTTGCCCCAACAATAACAACCAGTAACAACCTGCCACTTAGGATTTGTTGAGAAAATGTTGTAGACATATCATTTCTCATAATAAAAATACAGTTTTTTTTTTCTACAAAAAAGGCCTCATTGCAAGCGCGGAGTGCATGTAATGAGTCTAAAAAATAGGATCACTCTCATGTCATCCTGTTGATTTTAAAATTACTTTATCTACTTATAAATTAAGTTCTCAAAATAAAAATTATATATATATATATATATAATAAAAACACAAATTTTTTTGGTTTTTTTTTTCTACAAAATAAACGTGAAATATTTTTTTCATTTTTGAAACTAGTCTCATGATACTCTTGATTGTATTAGTAGTTCTAAATGCGTAATATTAATGAAAAATATGTGTAAACTTCAAATTAAAATGAATGAAAAACTAGGATACTATAAAAAAATATAAAACATAAAAAAGCCTCATTGCACTCGTGCTCGTCTGATAAGGCTAGTAAGTGGATAAAGCAAATTGAAAATCAACAGGAGATTAGCCATATTTTTTAGGCAATGTTTTAATGGGAGTTAAAGTTGTAATTTTTACTAGATTACCCTTTAATTTTGCCTTTACTTAAACATAAGGATGTAGGGGCATTTTTGAACCAAAAAAATGAGAATTCCAAACATGGAAAGCCCCTTAAATGGTATTATAGATATGTCGTTTATCTATAAACTCATCATTTTTCTCTACTATTAACACCATGTGTCTAAGAGTTGTGGCACATTAATGTGTGTAGCTATGTATTGTTTCATAATTTTTTTTTTTAAAGGCTAAATTGCAAACTATATATTTAAAATTTGTAAGTATTTAGATTTCACACCCTAAAATTATAGAATTTAAATTTTACCCACTGAAGTTCTATTCTATTTACATCATCTTCCCATCCATATTTTTTGTTTAAGTGCTACATAAACTTGTTACTCATATTTAATTAATCCAATAAAATGGCGCCACTTCATTTTTACTATGCCACGACAGTTTTAATTATTATATTTTAAAAATTTTTTTAGGCTTTAAAAATTATGTGACGTTATTTTATTGAATTAACTAAACAAGAGTAACAAATTTACGTAACACTTTATAAATGGAAAACTGCTGTTGCAAACAAAATATAATTTTAAAAAGTAAAATCTAAATTATAAAATTTTAAGTTGAAAAATATAAAAACTTCAAACTCTGAACGTATAATTTGTAATTTAAACTTAAAAATAACTTTGTTCGAGTTGTTGCATTCATTGCCATCTGTAACAAGAAAAACACACCCAATGTCGAAAATCCGCCACGTGTCACACTAGCCCCAATCGTCGTCACTCTCCCACATAGAATAGGTCACTCACTTCCTCAAATCCCTTGCTCTCGAAGAAAACTTAAAATACCCCCAAATTCCCAAAACCCACCCACAGATCCAATCCCCAAAAGAATGGCACTGGAATGGGTTGTTCTAGGCTACGCGGCGGCCGCAGAGGCCATAATGGTCCTACTCCTAACGGTCCCAGGCTTGGAAGGCATCCGTAAGGGCCTGATCGCGGTGACCCGCAACCTCCTGAAACCGTTCCTCTCCATAGTCCCATTCTGCCTCTTCCTTTTGATGGACATATACTGGAAATACGAGACTCGCCCGAGTTGCGAGACCCCCGAGTCTTGCACTCCGACCGAGCACCTCCGCCACCAGAAGTCCATCATGAAGAGCCAGCGCAACGCTCTCCTCATCGCCGCCGCCATCGTCTTCTACTGGCTCCTCTATTCGGTCACCCATCTCGTTACTCGCATCGAACAGCTCAACCAACGCGTCGAACGCCTCAAGAATCGCGACTGATTCCCGATTTCGCCGTGTCCGTGTCCGTGTCCGTGTCAGTGGCCGTGTCCGTGTCCTACAGATAAGTTAACCGCTGTTATGTAATGTGTTGTTTCACAAAATTAGATCCTGCTCTGGTTTGGACTTTTTGTATTTTCATTTAATGCAAATTACAGTTGTTTTCGTTTGGATTATTTCTTGATTCTGTGATTTTTTTTTTTTTTTTTTTTTTGGGTGTGGGTCAAAATAAAGAATGAATGGTTGATGAAAATAGCAAATGGATTTGGGGCTTTTTGGTTATAGTTTTTAGGGATTTTGATTCTAAGAACAAATTGTGGCTTTGCTTCTCCTGTTTGTTGCATTGAGTTTGGGGTAGCGTTGGGTTTTATTATGGAAAATGGAAATGGTTAGACTTGTGTTAGTCTTTTTAGTGTTCAGATTATGTTTCTAATTTTTGTTTGGATTCTTTATTGATTCTGTGATGTGTGCGGATGACAAAAATAGCAAATGGATTTGGGGCTTTTGGTTTTATGTTTTAGGGATTTGATCCTAAGAACAAACTGAGGCTTGCTTTTTCATGTTTGTTGTATTGATTTTGGGTAATGTTGGGTTTTATTGTGGAAGAATGTTTATTCTGTATGGCCTGATATGCATTGGGCTAATGGTGTATTAGAACTAGATGGAATGAGAGTTGCTTAGAACAAATTGATAGCCTAATTATTTATACTAATTGTTTGGCATTGGCAGCCTCTAGATGTTTGACAAGTGTCCAAATCCTATTGGCCTATGTTAAAAAAAAATCGTCTTAACTAACTAACTAATTAGTTGCAAGAGGATTAGGATATAGCTACTTGAAATGCCCTGCATCAGAATGCCTTGTGTTAAAAAAGATCCAGGCTTATCCCTTGGCTACAAGTAATATGGGATTATTGTTTTCCCTAATGTTCTTAACGTATCTATTAATTGTCGCTACAAAGTACTTATCTTCAAGCTTTAGGGTTGCTTTTTGCAAACTAAAATTTTCGTTGAGGCTTGATGCAATTTTAAGCTTGAGCTTGGGTTTGGGGTTCGAACATTGAGGTATTAAGCGGAATAGTTTGCAAAAGGGGTAGCATGCTTCTTTGCTTATTGTCTGTGAGAAAATGTCTCTGAATCTGGATTTTTTTTCAGACTCAAGTCATGTAGCAAAGGAAAATTTAGGTCTCAAAATGAGATAAGAGCAAACTACCATTTGAGCAGCTCTATACACCAATTCTTCCCAACCCCTCCTTGTTCTTATTAATTGCACGTTATTCCTTCCCTATCAATGGACCTATTTTATAGAATTTGAGTTATTTGGCTTCAATTAATTCTGGATATGAACTATGACTTTACTCTTAGCTTGCCATATAATTTCATGAATGTGAGTGTAGGAGTTAAGGATAACTTGGATGTGCTGGTGGGGTTGTTGGGTTGTAGGCATTCTTCCCTTCCTTTGAAATATTTGGGACTAACTTTGGGAGCCAAATTCAAGGAGGTATCAATATGTAATCCTATTTTGGAGAAGATGGAGCGAAGACTAGTAGGTTGGAAGAGGCTTTATTTATCTAAGGAAGGTAGGGTCACTCTTATTAAAAGTACCTTATTCTCCTTACCTACTTATTTCCTTTCCATTCTTCCTGTACCTGGGAAGGTTGCTAATCGTATGGAGAAGCTACACAAAGATTTTCTTTGGAGTGGTATGAATGGTGATTCTAAATTTCACTTGGTGAAATGGGCGAAGGTTTGCAAGCCAATGCAGGTTGGGGGGCTAGGTATCAGACTATTGAGAAGTTTTAACGCTGCTTTGTTGGGCAAGTGGTTGTGGAGGTATGGTTTAGAGACAGATGCACTATGGAAGAGGGTCATAGAGGCAAAGTATGGGAACATTTGGGGTGCTTGGTGCACAAAATAGGTGACTAATCCGTATGGTGTTAGCCTCTAGAGTTTTATTAGAAATGGTTGGGTGAACTTCTCTAAACTATTACGGTATGATGTGGGTGATGGTACTAGAGTGAAATTTTGGAAGCACGTGTGGTGTGGAGATTGTTCCCTTAAAGAGGCATTTCCAGAACTTTACAGTCTTAGTAGGGCAAGGGATTCTTTAGTGACGGAAGTTATGGGATGGTCTGGTGGGCAGCTGCATTAGAATTTTTATTTTTGTCATTCACCGCAAGATTGGGAGGAAGAATCTTTTGATCGGTTCATGGACATTGTTTACTCTTCAAAAGTGCAAGGGCTGGTCCTAATAAGGTTTGTTGGAAGCTAACTAGGAGTAGAGGGTTTGAGGTTAGTAGTTTTTATCTTTCTTTCTACCCTCCTTCCATTTCTTTCCCTTGGAGGTTGGTGTGGCAATCAAAGGTTCCTCCAAGGGTGGCTTTCTTTTTCATGGTCAGCCTCTTTAGGAAGATTCTTACAACTGATAACCTTCGCAAAAGGCATATTGTTGTTCTTGATTGGTGTTACATGTATAAGAGGTGTGGAGAGTCGGTGGATCATCTTCTACTTCATTGTCCCTAAGCCTGGGAGTTGTGGTTGTTAGTGTTTTGTTTGTTTGGGCTGCATTGGGTTATGCCACTTAAGGTTATTGAGTTTGAATCTTGGCAAGGTAACTTTGGGCGGCATTGCGATATAGATTTTTGGAGACTTGTGCCACACTGTTTGGTGTGGTGTATTTGGAGGGAAAGAAATGCTCGTTGTTTTGAGGGATGTGAACAGTCATTGCTAGAGATTAAGTCATTTTTCTTACACACTCTCCTTGTTTGGAGTGTAGACCTGTTGCATTTTTCTTGTTTTTCTCTTACTCTTTTACTTGATCGTTGTAATTTTGGGTCTTGATTTTTTGCCCCCAATGTACTCGGGTTGGCTTTATTTTCTTAATAAAATTTATTCGTTATCTATCAAAAAAAAAAAAAAAAAAAAAAAAACCTCCAAGTCTAAGGTTCCAATCCCCTTGGTTGCAATCAATTTCTAGGGGCCACGTCCCATTGGTGAAGCCAACGCATGACATGGGTCTGGGATTTATCCGGATAAAAAGACATGATGCTCTGCGTGATCTCCAAGGTTCCTCATCATTAAAAATGGAGTTTTATTTATCTGACGACGAAGTCCCCTACCCTCTTGCGTACCATCTGTTTTTTTTTCTTTTTTTTTTTTGCTTCTGATCTTTTGGTTTAGAGCCTAGTATCCAATTTTGGTGTATTGGGATTAACTTGTAGAGCACTGATCTTTTGTCCATTTTTTTAGCAATGCTTTTAAATCTGGTCAATGAGCTTGAATTAGCTCAGCCTAAATTACAATATGAAAAGCTTTATTTATTAACCAATCCCAATCGCTTCCCCCACCTTTTCTTTAACTAAGTTCATATGCCTCTAGTACATGAGCAAATCTCTTATTCATCAACAAAAGACTTTGCCTGTTTAGCTAACTAGAACCCCAAGTTACATGTTATTAAGTTGGGTTAAGGAGACCAGCAACAATTCCAAGATCTTTCTCTGCAGCGAGGACAAGATTAGGCCTGACCTCTACTTTAATCAAATGCCTAACTTTGTAGAAGTCAAGAAGGCAGCTTAAGGCAGCACATACAATAGCACTAGAACCTGAAAGTCCAGTCTGAAATGTCAAAATCATAACTTAAGCCATGTATAAAAATAATAACAGATCATATTATTTACATAAAAAAAAAAAATACATATTAATTTCAAAGTTCATTGCAAGATGTGAACTGTTAGGGTATTGCAATAATAAGTAACATTGATATAACAATGTGTTGGTATTACATTTTATACGTACTTTGTGAAAGGAATGTCAAATTACAAACAGGATTATTTTGGTGTATGTAAACAAAAATAAATCTTTCCATCCCAAAGTTAGAGGCACTCACATTAACTACATACTCTCCAAATATTTATAATATATTTATCTCACTATAACTACTATATATATACAATTGCAAACTACTTTAGATATAGGATTCAAATTGAAGTTTTTAATGCAACTAACAAAACAAAGTTTGTGATATTTGATCGAGATACCAAAAAAATCTTAAATAAATCTACAAGATTGAGATCTTGCTGAAAAATAAACTAAGGTACAACTTATTTAAATTATTGTAAAAATATTGATATTGGAGAAGGAATCTCACGTTATTTAAAAAAAAATTATGAAAAAAATGGATTTTTCTACTTCATTTGAATGAATTCATTCTAAAAAATGGTTTTGAAAATTATATAGTTGTTAAGATTTTTGATGCGCCTTCAAATGAAAAAAAAAAACACACAATTCAACACGCTATGTTAATTCTTTTTGCTACACTATTCCAAAATTAACAAAAATAAAAAATTTATAAAAAACTATCACATCATTGAAATTTAATATAAATGCAAATACCTATGAAAAATCTTAGTGACAAAATCCAAATTTAGTAAGATCTAATTAAGAATCTCTCGACGCCAATTCATTATCAAGAATCTCTCGATGCCAAGTCATTAGTAATTAACACAAATGATGTAACAAAAAGAAAAAATGATGAAAGCTCAAAAATTGAACAAATATGGATGAAATAAATTTCAAATGTTGAAGATGGAGAAACTGATGATGACAACAAGCATCACCATACCACAATAACAAAGCATTGAAGAAGAAAAAAATCATAATGAAGCTTTTTATTACATCACATAATAAAAATCAATAATATAGAATGAATTAATATGCTTTTATCAACTTTTATTATACAATATTACTCCAAGTTGTTTTCATTATTGCTCATTACTTGAACTAAATAATTATAATAGATATATGTGTGCAATTTATAATTGTTACTTTTTATGATGAACTCATTACTAACAAAGTTTTATAATAAATATGCTATAATATATGTATAATATTTTCCAAAAACAAATTTACATAAAATATTATAACATTATCCGTGCATCACACGGAAAACTTACTAGTTAAAAATAAAAGACAAGAAATGGGACTCATGCCTTGTCATTTATTCATCTTGCAAGTCAATTCCTCTCAAAATAAACAATAACAAATAAGTAAATATATATTTAAATTGGTATGTTACACATACAACCAATAGGTCTTGAATCCACAATCTCAACCTACACCTAGAACTTGGAAAGGGAGGAGGTGCCAATTGAATAAGAGCTCATTGGCAACAAACAAATGAGTATTACCAGGACATAACTGCTTCATAGAGGAAAATCAAATCAGCAACAAGAATGTAACTCACTCAACAGAAACAATCTTTTCCACAACGTAATGCATGTTATTCCTTGTCATTTTACCAAGATAGAGGGTTGGATAAATAGATGGTGCAAACCTCAAAGCCAATAAAATAGACATGTAGCAAACAGTAAACTTCGCAAACAAACATAGGAATACTGGAAAAAATAAATCATAGAAATGTGTATCACAACTGAAATAATAATTATCACAAAAAGAGCTAAGAAATTTCCGGTAGTTATGGAAAACTCTACAAATTGCCATAAGCAATCGTACACCTCCATAATAACCTTCATTATCTAACCGACTCACCTGTAAACAAAGGTAAAAGGACATTTTTTATTATGATGAATCCAGAACCTGTAGCATCATGCACATGGACTAAGATAAGACTTGATCACCACAACATTCTATATGAAGGGAAAAAAACCTTAACATTAAAAAACACTCCCATCAAGAAAGAGAGACGAACTAAAATATATAATAATGTATGATAAGCTGCTTCCTTCCAAAAAAATAAAAAAAACTCAAGCCAAACACATATTGTGAATTGAACAATGTCAAGCCAAACACAAATTGTGATTTAGAAGGTATTACTGGATACCGGGAATCAGCCACTCCAAAACAAATGCCGTACAGCCGCCCACCATGACCTCTCCCAGACCTTGAAGTGGAGGTTTTGTGAACTGAGTACGACTAACAGTATACTGGGTAACTGAAAAACTAACACTAGAGGAACACCATCACCTACAATTACCGGACAAAAGAATTTTCACACATAACTCCAAATACATATCAGAACAAAAAAGCTATAACTTTGGTATGCAAAAGTTTACCTTTCAATGTGTTAAAAGAAACATATAAATACTTAAGTGACAACACATACTCTCCTGAACAAATGTTCTTTATCCTACCACATGCAAACTACAGAATTGCACACAGTTTGTGAAAAAAATACCCACACTCCTAAACAATCGATTCGGCAAATGCAGCAGTTTAAGGCACCAAATATACAACTGCATCAACTCTAGAAATCTGCATTTTTTGCTCTATTCAGAGCCATATCCAATGCCCGGTTCACAAAGGCTTCAATTGAACTGATGTGACATCATACGTATCCGGTCCTTGCCGCCCACAACTGTGCAACGACTCCACATATTTTGCTCTATCCATCACACTCAATTGGCAAAAATGATTTAATAATAATTCCTAGGGCATTTCTCCTAAGCATAAAGGACAACATATTCATCCAAATTTGATTTTGAGGAAATTCTTTCAACCCACTACATGGCGACTAAAATGATTATTCACGAGTACTTTTAGGACTTATTTAAAAGTCACATGACTAGTTTGAATCAGTCAATGAGTCATGATTACAATACAAGTAGAATCACCATATAAAAGGTTAGAGGAGATTCTTAATATATATAGATTTAAAGTAATTATTCAGCAATTGGATCTGACATATTAGTGGGCCCCATTGATAACGATTCCAGATAGGATTCACTCCCAAAGCAGTAAAAAATAATTTTCCAAATCTTATACATGAAATCCCACTAGTTATCGTATCAAAAACTGAACCTTTAAATCCCACACATCAAGATATAACCTTCAAATTTCATCGCGTCCAACCTTTCACAGCAAATGCAAGCTACAAATCAAATCTAAATCACATTCTAATACCAAAAAAAAAAAAAAAAAAACCCATTTAGAGAAATGTAGATAACACCAAAATAAACAAAAAAAAACAAAAGTTGAGCTTGTTATACATTGCATGCAATACCAAACCCAATAACCCAAAAAAAAAAAAAAAACATATATATATATATATATATATTCACCCAGATCTTCAAATTCAAAGCACTACATTGCAGATCAATTATGAGAGAGAGAGAGAGAGAGGCCAGGTAAGGGAAAGACTGGAACTGGATGAGATCGTGGGTGGGATGGGGAGTGATGATGAGGTGATGAAACGGCTGCAATTGAATGTTGTAAGGGCCTTTTTGTTATATTGGGCTGGGCTATCTCTTATACTAATAGGCCCAAGTATTCTGAGTAAGAGAAGTTGAGACCGATCCAACTGCAATTCAATTTGGGCCGGCTTGTGCACAAACTATGCCTCGTCTGCCAAGAGTATGCTTATGGCAAGCAGAGCTGTTTCAAATGAGTCGTGGTAGGCAGATATAATAATAACAGCAAAATAGAGTACTCTGGCTATTTAATAGAAAATGACCAAATAATCTCTATTCACAAAACATAATCATAATAATAACAATGACTTTTACAAAGAAAGTAAAGTGAACAAATGGTAATATGGGTAATCAAAAGAGACAGAAATCAAATTAAGTCTGGTCCATAGGAGCAAAACCAAAGAAGGAAGAACGTCTCCTCTCAACGCAGTTAATCTCCAGGGAAATTCTGCTGTGAAGATTAATGGCTTTGAGGGAAACGAACCTAAATAGTTGGTGCCCAAAGGAATCCTTTTACTTTTTGACAGAGAGCAAGATTTCGAAAGGGAGAAAGGAAAAATTGACCCACTGGTGCATGTCTGCCGGTCTAACTCTCTGTTTTTTCCTTTCTTCTTTCTTTTTGTTTTTATTTTTTCCTCTTATCTTTCCTTTCTTTTCTTTTACTCTTGTTTTCTATTTTTTTGATTCCTCCCAAGCGATCATGTTCTCCTTTACTGGGCAAGGCAAGGGTCTCCTTATATAGGGCTTGTCGTGACCAGATTTTATTATTTTAGCCCTTAACCACCTTTATTTGGTCTGGGTGTATAAGCCGACCTCCACTGGTCCGTCTGTGTGCCACTCCCTTGCTCTAGACAAAGGAGAGCTGTTTTATTTATTAGTCTACCATGGCACCCTTTCCTACCATGGTTTGGGTGCTCTCTCTCTCTCTGTCCCTCATGGCATGCACCTTGCGATTCCCACTCAACCTTACTTCTTTTGGGTGATCTGTCATCCCAGCAGGACGTACCCCCCAAAAGAGCTTGGGCAGGAACCGCAGAAAAGGTTCTTTTCCCTTTCCCCACTGCCAAACCATGCCCTCTTACATCTGATCCATGACCCCACCATGTCCCATATTGGCTAGGTATAGGCTAGTGGTGCCGGTACCTGAGCCTTGCGCATGCCTCCCTTTCATATATATCCAAAATCTGCATGCTACTCATGTATTTGCCGTATTCTGGAAGCTTGCTTGCATAGTCTGCTACCCTTCTTTGACCCTTTATGTGGGTTGTTTTTCGATTTCCTGTTCCCCTTAGGGGCTGGGCTTTTATTTGATGCTCGGCTTTATATTTCTTTCAACCTATTCCTTGATTGTCATCATGTCCTACTATATCACTCTGTCATTCCTGCTGTAGTGACTTGATCCTACTGGGCCTCTTTAAGCTTGCCATTTATTCTTTCCTTAGTGGCTTAGCATGACCATGGGTTTTCTTACTTATGGGCTCCTATATCTCTTTTGTTTTTCCTTGGGCCTCCTTGGTCCATTTGCTTTTCTTTGGGCTTCCTCGGCCCTTTTTCTAACTCTGTGTTCTCATGGACTTTTACTAACTTCATTGGGCTTCCCCGGCCCAATTACCTCATACTCATCTTTGGGGTTCATGGGCCTGCCATCAACCCTTTACTCTCCTTGCTTGCATTGCTTTGGGCCTGCCGCGATCCATTCTCACTTTTCTACATCTTACACTGCCCATGTGTTTGCTTATTTGTTTTTTCTCTCTTTCCGGGCTTCTTTGAGCGCATTTGCTTCCTCAAGATTCGCTTATTTATTTTATGAACCTGTGATCTATTATTCCTGCTGCTTGGGCTTAATGGTTCTTTTTTCTATCTATTTGCCAACTTCTTTTTGGTTTGTGTTGCTTGGTTCCCTCTTTCCTTTTTCCTGGCTTCCAAAATGACCATCAACAAATGTCAGCCCAGAAGTTATCAAAAGTGAAAGAGATGGTGTTGCCATAATACACTTCGCTTGGATTTCCAAGCAGTCCAACTCTAGCATAAGCCTTGTGCTCTATCAGTTTTTTTGTTATTCTCATTTTTTGATGATTCCATTGTTCTTTCTTCCTATTTGCAGAAATTGAGAATTCTGATTTCTTCTTCTTCCTAAAATTCTGTTCTATATATACATACGATACGAGGAACCACATCAGCCTCAAGTGTTGCTGTTGCTAAGGTTTTCCCTTCTTCAGTTTGAGTTTATCTAATGAATAAACCTTGTCTAAAGTCTAATGCTCTACCAAATCTAGACATATGGTATTTCACTTTTAATGACTTAATAAGGTGGCATGGATAATGGTACTTTTAAAAATTTGATGAGGCCACATGATAATTAACAAAAGTTTGTTTTGTAGAGGCATGATAGATATTTATTATGATTATATTATTAAAAAAGAAGCGTGATAGATATTTAAATATTGAGAATAGTGTGTAAAATTGTTTAAAGTTTTCAATTTTATGCATATTATTATTATTATTAGCCAATAGTTTGTGCAATAAATAGAATTTTTTCTCAAAATATGATATTTTCTTTCTTTTGTTTTTTTTTTTTTTTTTTTCCCTTCTAAAATTTGGAATTTGATAAAAGTGGTAGTTATTAATAAATATTTATATTATTGTATTTGTATATAAAACTATTCATATTAATATTTAAAGAAAATATGATGTCACAATGGAATCTTTATACCATTCAAACGTAATTGAAAAGTATGTGTTATTATATTAGAGTGAAAGAAAAAGACGAAAAAAAAAAGTGAGGCTTTCTAAAGATTATGTGGCAAGAGGTGAGCCAAAAGTATGATCTCTCTAGCCACGTAAAGTAGGTGTAATGCGAATCCCCTTCATAATTAATACTTCTCCATTATGAATTTGCTGTCAGGCTTACACGATTTAAGATTTATTAAGAGTAAAATAATAATCACAATATAGTGCAAGATATATGTTACTTTATTCTGTTCATTCCTGCTTTGCCCCAAAATTTCTGGCTTCTTTTGGTTGTGTTGTAATTTGTTCATTTAAGGATTGTTGAGCTTAAATCATAAGCCATGCGTTAGACATTAATTTGACTTAAAAAGCAGTTCCACTTATCCAAAATTTGAGGATTGTTGAGCTCATAGGTGGTGCTAATTAGATCAGAACTAGGGGAATTGATAAACGAACTGTAGTAATGTTTGTTTTAGGCCATATGAGGAGTGTATGAAATATGAATTGCTTGATCCACCAAGACTCAATTTTTATGGTTGGATCCAATTGAATGCTCAATCTAAGCATATGCTGTCCGTCCATAACCCGGAACCCGACAAAACTGCCCAACCAAGAAGGATCTGAACCGAAGACCGACCGATTGCGAAGTAATACATGCATATGATTGGCTAGTGAATAATAATTGGCTGATACTTTAAAACCAAACTTGGCACAAAGATCACATAATTAACATTAGTCTATGTTAATTTACAAATAAAGATACTGCTTTTAGTGCGTAATTTAAGATTTGCCTTTGGCACAAGGAGGAATTACAATTAAACAGAAGGTAAAAACAAAGCAAACCTAAGTGCAGAAGACAAAAGGACCCATATATTCAGTCTTCCTCCTCTTCACCTTCTTCAGGCAGCCCAACATCATCTCCAATACCTTCAAGCAGTGTGTCAACATCCTCCCCTAACTCAAGCAACCTCGCGCTTAATTTTTCCACCCTGCTCTGTTCTTGGCCAAGGCACACAAGCAAATCATTCAGTTCTGCCTCACTGTCCTTCTGGGCTTCTTCCCTTGCTGCAGCCTTTATTGCCTCAACATCTGGAATTGTTGGAGGCCCTCCACTCTTCAAAGCTCTCAACTCCTTTTCTAGATATAAGTTGGCCTGTTCAAGACTGTTGTAAGCATCAGATAGGCTCTTCAGATCAGATTCCATCTTCCCAGCTAAATTTCTGTACATGGATGCCTCAGACTCAATCTTGGCCTTGTCTGTCTTGACAATCTCCAACCGTTGAGATGCTTCTTGAAGATCTCTTCGGAGTTTCTCTACCTGGACTCTTTCCAGGCCCCCATTCACTCTCCGCTCAGGCTGGGAATTACTGCCTCCACCAGTTTTTGCAAGGTCCTCAGCCAAAAGTGAATTTCGGCTAAGAAGGTCCTAAAAGACAAGGGGAGGAAAGGGCAGGGGAAATGAAAAGAGCAAAGTCAAATTTAGTCCTCACTGAAGTGCAGTTCTACAGAAATCTTCCCACAAGATGGCCTGTTAATCACCAATGCTTATGCCCATCAACAATGAGTTAATGGGCAACATGTCTGACCACAAATTTTAATATGACCAATGCTATAATATTATCGTTATAGAAAATTCTCCAAGGAGTAAGGACATGCCTCAGAATGACATATAAGGATGTTGGAATCATTATAGAATCACATAAGGATGTTGAAAATGCTGACACTAGTACAGCATAAGAAAGATTTGACAACTATAACAACATTTGTAACCAGACAGCCATCTGACAAACTAAGAGGGTCACCTACAGCTGATCCATATTACTATCCTGATGGTACCCTCCCATTCATTATGTGATGCTTTTCCCATTCATTATGCTACACTTTTCGGAAGAATGATTAGAAAAGCATGAATTGTAAAAAGAACAATACCTGTATCTCAGAGCACTGCTTCTCCACAAATGTTTTCAGCCGCTTGATATACTCCCCATCACTTTCCCCACTTCTCTGTTCCAATTCTGCTGGCACCACTGACACCTTGCTCTTTGGGTGACTGTAGACCTCAACAATGCTTTCTCTGATATCTCCCTCCAATTTCTTGACAAGGTTCACAAATTGAACATCAAAGATTGCCGAGAGAATCGGATGATCCTCATCTTTCTGATCAGATGAATCATTCTCATCAACATCTTCAATATCTGCCATGCTAGCAGCAGTAGATCTTGTCAATGCTTTACGAGGCTGGGCTGACTTTACAGAGGTAAAAAGGAAGCTTTTCTGCATCTCATCGAACTTCAAGAAGTATGATGTAAGCCCGAGTTTCTGGCTTATGGTATCAACCACTGTAAAAGCATCCTTTCCATTATCATTGGATTTGTTGTAAATTACACATTCTCCCAAGAGAACTGCTGCCAAACCCCTTGTGCACACTGTTGCAGAGGAATTTGACACCAACTCAAGCAGATATGTAAGGTGGGGATGTGAATCTAGGAAACAATGCACTGCATTAGGGCAATCAGCTAGCCATGTAACCAGCAATTTCAAGATAATTGGTTGAACATACAGATTTCCTGATGTGCTTGATTTTCCATCTTTATTTTTCATGGAAGAGGCAAGAGCCATGTATTTTACCATTCGGTGCATTAGTGGCTCACTAGCTCCTAGTGATGGCATGGGTGGCTCAAGTTCAATTCGAATAACCTGCACATACTCTAACAAAATCAGATATATGCAAAAGTCATTGTTTTCACTTTTTCCTTTTTCATTTTTTTCAGGCTTCTCTTTTTCAATAGCTTAATTATGAGTTTCTTTCCATCTTGAGGCACATAATTACCTACCCCAAGACTTTACATCCCATCATGTAGAAACATTTCTTTGTTAACACTCAAGCTTTATAAGGTGGCCATCAAAGTGGCCAATGGTGTGAGATAAAAAAAGTTCAACAGTAAGCCTAAGGTGCACACCCTCACAAAGAATAAATTTATGTATTTATTTTCACCAAGTTCTCAAAATCATATAACATATAGAGGATAGATAACGCCCACTATAACCATTTATACAACAAAAACAACAACAACAAGCCTTAATCCCAAAAATTTGGGGTTGGCTACGGATCCTCAACAAATTAGTTAGGGTTGGCCACATGTATTATTTTCCTCCATTATATTCCTATCTAAATTCATATTATCTGTTACTTCTTTAATTGATGAGTCCTTTTTTATTTGTTCCATTAGTGTTAATTTGGGTCTTCCTCTACCTTTTTTCAATTCCCTCAACTTTTTTTTTTTTTTGGATGTCTAATTCCCTCAATTTGAATCAACTCACTCTTTCTTACCGGTGCATTAATCGCCCTCCTTTGAACATGACCAAATCATCTCAAGCGACTCTCATCTTTTCATCAGTAGGAACTACCCCTATCTTTTTAAGTGGATTTCCTCATTTCAGATCCTATCATTCAGTTTATTTTCACTTATTCATATTAACATTCTCATTTCAGTTACACTCATTTTATGAATATGTTGCTTCTTAACAGCCCAACATTCAATACAACAATTAACCTATATTGCTATTTGTTCATTAAAAAAAAAAAAAAATTCTCTTGTACGTCCAAGTCTAACAACATAGTACAAAGAAGGTGTTCTGGGGCACAGCTCATTTAATGAGCGTGCTGTCTAAGTCAATGTAGTGTCCTATATTGAAATAGAACTTGTGAAACTGTTGTCAAGAGGAATCGAACCTGCAGCCCCGAACTCCAACAAATTTTTTCACGCATTGCAACCACTGAGGCAGTTGCCTTGGTTCTAGAACCATTTATAATGCAATTAAAAGGGCAAACAACAATATGCTGGAGTAGATGAAAGACATAAAACACAAAAAGAAAGAAAAGTAATTTCTCAGCAATTAAGTATAAATTCCAAGGTTTTAAAACCGGAATGGTCAAAGAACTGAAACAGGTCCAGTTTCCAGTTTTTACAAGTTGAACTGCCAATTTTCCCAGTTTTTACTGGACCGGTTCCATGTCCGGTTCCAGTTGAACCATCTGGTCTGGTTCTTAAAACCATAATAAATTCTAATGAATGTTCCTTATCATGTTTGTTAAGTCCAACAAAGGAAAAAAGATACTCTATTAAACTTTTAAGAAATAAGCAATGTTAAGATTAGAATAGGGAAATATGTATTTGACCAGGCTACATAAAACATTGCCCACTGCAAAGGAATCAACCTCCCACACGAATGCAATCATTCTCCAGATAACTTTTAATTTGAAGATGGTAATTGTTTTTCCTTTTGTTAGGTAAAAGAAGCACTGAAAAAGCATATGTATTTATGCAAGCCACATACATGACAGGCATACAAATGATACATCAGTTGATCAGACTATTACTAAAAGCATGGGAAGACAACAATGAGAAGGAAATGCAGTTGCTTACCCTTTCTTTGCACTGGACATTATCCTTTAGTACATGAGAAAGAACACTAGCAGCTCTGCAACAAGTCTGTGTTTCAAAAAAAAATCCATTGGCGCACATGGAAAGATTGTAATCTATGTACGTAAAGATGATACAATCCAACAAATTCAGCTGGTACTACTGTTGTCTTTAGAACTTAAATTACCAAAGAACCACATTACCTCAAGATCACCATCGTTTTCACTCAAGGTAAGACCATGCAATAGCATGCTGCAGGAGAAAAAGCTTATTCATCAGAAATTGCTTTTAGAAGAAGAAAAGAATGTGATGCCTTTTTTTTTAATTCATGTAACATAATTTAATATATGGACCAAGCTCAAAACAGATTAATCAGTAAAATGCAGTCCTTAATGCACAGAGAATAGACAAACCTTCCAAATGACATGTTCACATCCTCCTCAAAGGGAGCATGAGTCATTGAATGCGGTTGAGGAATTAATGTGGATGCTAACATTGTTTGGCCATCAAAATATTTCTGGTACAAGAGGCAGAGCAAACAAAAACAAGCAAAAATAAAAGGTCAAGAAGCAATGATGTATATGAGCAAAAGATTTAGATTATTAACTATGCATTTAACATGCTTAGGAACCAAAGAAAATGACAAAATAAAGCGGATGTGTGTTATCAACCTCACAGAAGCTCTTAAAAACGTAATCAGCTGCAATAAACTCTTGCATACTAGACGTCCGCAAAAGGATTCGAAGAATAGAGTTCAAAGCAGGTTCCATTTGTGGCTCCTCTCCAAGAACTTTGGTTGCAAGGATATCAAGATTCTTGGGTTGTCCAGAAATCAGATCACCGATGCATTGTAATGCCTGACAAAGTGAATAGGCAAAAAAGTAAAACAAAATACCTTAAACTCCCCCTTAATCTACCAATAACAAATGATTGTTACTGTATTTAAAATGTGGGGAATTTTTTTTTTTTTTTTAAACATGGTGTATACATGGTACCAGAAATTTGAAATAGAATTCCTAAATGCTTATTTGTGTAATATCTAACCTTTTAACTCTCTCTCTCTCAAAAAAGTAAAACAAAATACCTCAAACTCCCCCTTAATCTACCAATAACAAATGATTGTTACTGTATTTAAAATGTGGGGAATTTTTTTTTTTTCAAACATGGTGTATACATAGTACCAGAAATTTGAAATAGAATTCCTAAATGCTTATTTGTGTAATATCTAACCTTTTAACTCTCTCTCTCTCTCTCTCTCTCTCTCTCTCTGTGCAAATTATATGTGCACAAAAAGTGTGTGTGTGTGTCTGAGAGAGAGACAGAGAGACAAAAAGACAGTGAACAATGTCCAGAATAGTCATCTTACCGCACAACGGACAGCGACTGGTGCCCACTGGCTTTCAGCACCCAACAAAAGAAGATGATCCAATACTTTATTCTACAACCAATATAGACATTACAGGATAAGATACCGCCAAGTTAATGATTCTAAAGGAAATAATTATAGCAGATATGAAGTTAGTAAAAAACCTGAACCAGTGTTGCTTTATTTGTCAGCTTATTTGCATCTTTTCCGTGATCAGCCTCTGTACCTCCCATCATTAACAAATTAATGGTTTCTAATGCACTGAGTAGATTAATTGTCTACTGGCATGGCGTTTGTTTCAAGGAAAAGAAGAAATACCAGTAAGGCTTCTGTGACAGAAAATTCAAAGATCTATGGTAAAATTTTATATACATTTGAGTATCTAACCTTTTGTTGGGTGAAATTGTAAGTACTTCCCCGTAGCTTCAGAATTGATATTAAGGGGTCAAATCCCATAGTCTCTCTCAGTAGTATCTGAACCACGCTTGGAAACATTAGGAGCAGGAGAGAATCTCATGCATAAAATGTAACACAACAGAGGCTGCAGACCTGATTAGATGCATTAGTTCGGAGAAGATTGTTCAACAATTGGAGACAGTCCTGCACCATTACACGTATAATAGTTTTATAACCAAGATACTCACTCAATTCTCAAATGCTTGTCAAGAAAAATAGAAATGAATAAATTGAGGAATAGCTAAAAAGCCAGCGACCATAAGTTGTTCTCTGATTCTGAGAAGAAAAAAAAGTATTGAAAATGGGACTCAGAATCAAGGCCCATGCACATAACTCTGTTTATTGTAACAAATTTTCTACAAAGAATATCTCCCCCCCCCCCCCCCACCACCCTATGTTAGATGTTTGTCTGGGCAAGTAGAACCATAAAGAGAAAATCATGATGATGGATCAACAAAGCCTTTTTATATGCTTTCTTGTCACTTACAATGTTCAACTAGTATGTATCAAATAAGCAACTTCACCCATACGGAAGAGGACAGCCAAAGGATAATATAAAGCATGTGGGTTTCAAACTCAAAAAACTGGTGAAACTACAAGAGTCCTTAATTTGAGCTACAAGTAAAATCATAACCATAAAGAACCAATGACAAAATAAAATATTCAGAAACAAAAACTGCAAATGGTGCAGAAGGTCAATGTAATTACAGCATATAAACAGCTCATTTAGCTAGCGAATTAGTGATATGCAATAGAGGCACTTAAACTCTGTCATAACTCCATTACTGAAGCTGTCTTAGTAATCCATGACAACTACTCAATTGATAGATATAAACAAAAAAAGTATCACATTCAAAAGACCGTAAAAAAAAGAAGTTTTAGATTGTAGAAGCCCAAACAATAAGAAGCCATTTGCAAGACAAGTAATTTATCAGCAAACAAGCTAGAACCAGTTGATTAAACTACCACGATAAATTGAGTAACAGTAAATCACCTGCACAACAACACCACCTTCTGAACCTCCTTCCTCTTTAATGATGCTGAAAATCTTCTCAAATGCACCTTCAAAGACCACAATTTTTTGAATCTCCTAGAATTCACAAAACTGTACTAATTAGAAGGGAAATCAAACACATTTTCAAGCACAGGTTCAGCAGAACCATCAGATGACAAAGTGGAAGGAAGATCTTACCTCAGCTTCACGGGTCAAATAAGTAAGCAACAATAAGGCCTCATTTCGAATAACCTAAGAACCACAATTGTTTTCAATAAGAGTACAAGAAGATAATCAAACTGATAAATTACCAAGTAGTGATTTTAATCTAACCATTATTTTAACGCAAACAATTAAAGATATGTTGTTCTCCTCATAAAGTATTACAAGGGCCAAAATTTCAACTAACAGACAGGAATTGTAAGCAGGAAAACTCTGGGAGAAAATAAAAAAATTTGAATTTTCCTACCAAATAAGATCACTGCTAAAAGCTTATATTGTTGAAAAATATGCCTTTATAAAATAACATTGAGAAAAAGTAGCAGAAGCAAGATTCCATGAACACATTTTGTACCTCACGATCCATTAGCATATCCATCAGCCGAGTTATACCGCGAGGAATGGTAAGAATGGCTTCCTGTAACCTGAAGACGAAGTCAGCAAAAATTCTTCCTGCTACAACTTAAAAGAATCCACAAATTTGCACAAAAGCAAGAAGTAGTTTAGAAACTAATACCTATTTGGAGAATTTGTGAGGAGCGCTGTCAAAAGTTGAAGAGTATAATATCGTACATAGAAATCCTCCTCTGACTGCCAAAGCATCCAACCAAAATAACAATGAAAAAGGCCATGATGCTATGCATAAACCAAGCAAATATAGTAAACCAACCAAATACAATTAATGTGTGTGCCTAGTATTAATGTAAGAGAGCTGAAAATTTCTGTAAGGCTCTTAGAGCTCTTTTTAGCAGAAATGAAGAGTTTTTAACAACTTTAAGGTTAGAGATGAAATTTGAACAAATGAAAGCTCCTTAGAAAATGGTTACCAAACAGTTTAACAGCTTTATAGCACTTAGCATTATTGAGTTAAATTTTTTAATCTCAAATGCTCTACAGCTAGAACTCTACTTCCTACAGCAATACCAAACGTGCCCAATAACATATTGATGGTGATCAAAATTTAAGTTAGGAGCTCTCACCAACAAACTTAGAAGAAGAGAAATGCTGTCTGCTTCTCTGGAAAGCAAATCAGTGTTCATTAAAGCTGGTTGAACCTCATTCTTTGGCCCTTTTGCATGCTCAATAGGAGTCAGAGCACCTACAAGAGTTTCTAAAGCACCCCGAACCTGCACAAATGGAACGAATGAACTCATTGTCTTACTCAGTTCTTGGACATAATAAAACTGAAGATTATTTCATATTGAATGAAATAATGGGAAAAGGTATACAAATAACAATCAATCTTGCAGGATAAGAATGTAAATTCTGAAGTAAAAATGGGTCATATTTGTCAGCCATGACCAAAAAAGGCTCGTGTCCCACTTAGTTAGTTTCCACCGATGGCCAAAAAAGATCTTCAGTAGAGAATCTTTCTTTTGGTAAGTTGATTGTGGAGTCCTTCAAAAATTTTTTTTTTTCTAAGTAAAAAAAATAAAAATAAAAAAATAATTCTGAGATAACAGTCAAGAATATTTTCTACAGATACTCTGTCCAAGATCAGAACCAAAGGGGGAAGATATATCAGAAAAATGTGGATAATTAAAAGCCACAGTTCAGTTCTCAATTTTTTTTCTCTTAATATGTACTTTTTTGAGTGATGGAATTGAAATTAAAGGAAAAACATGGGATAAAGATATATGGGGAAGAAAGATTTTCCACCATTTCAACATCATCAAGTTCTTCCTTTAAGACTGCCAACATTACAGGGAAGCCTGCAAAAGCAAATAAAAAATATTATAAAATGCAATCATGGCACAAAAACTAATCCACTATATCATACAAGAGAGAAGCATTCACCCATTGCCCCAAATGCTAGCTGGGCACCATGACTTTCTGCCACAATAGCCTGAAGCTCAATCATGGCACTCCTCCGGTCCTCAGCCAGTTTACCATTGCTTATACGGTCTAGCAAGCGCTCAACATAGCTATCAATACAAAGCACAGAGAAGATTGATTACAAAAGGCAAATACTTCTCCAGACAAATAAAACAGTGATACATGGCAATAAGAAATGAAGCAAAGAACGCTTTAGAATATTCAGGACACAAGAAATGTAGTTGCAAGAGAGGCAAAAGGTGGCAACTAAATTGCTTTGAGAAAACAATACAGTACAAAACAGGCTACCAGCTGCACAAACCAGTTAACTGCATATTCCTCAAAAATCCTAACAGAACCGATGTATTTTTACATTAACCACCTATTTCAATGAGATGATACATTACTTTCAAATGCCTAACTTCTTCCGAGTTCAGACACATTACAGTATGATCTCTCTCCTAACTCCAATGAAGGACCGAAACAACACAGGATAACAATTTTATTAAAAAATAAAATAAAAAAAAACGTATATTACGAGAACGCAAAGTGTGTCTGAGTCATAAGTCATAAACCCTTATTTCTCAAAAACAAGTTCTTCTAGAATTAGTTATGACAGAAAAAGACTAAAGTCGTATCTGGGTCATTTTCAATTTCTTCAAATTTATAAATACCATGAACATAAAAGAGAACTTTACCTATCTTCATTTGAACCAGAATTCTCATTGCCAAAAACGAGCCCAACAACCCCCTGCACAATAATTTCAGGCTCAATTACATCTAAACATATTATAAAAGGCACAACCACAAAATCCATTCAATCATAAATTGGCTCAAAATCAAATGGCAACAACCCTCACTAACAAAAAAATAAAAAATAATAAAATAATAAAAAAACCCATTCTGCCCATGACTTTTACATAATCACCATTGGTAGAGGAAAAAAATACTATTGTGCCCACCATTCATTATAAAACCATATACCGAAATTTTAGAGTTTGCAACTTTAATATATGCTATAGATGACCATATAAAAAGGGTTATGAAGGTCACACTATACAATTAAAAGCCTAAAACATTCAAACGATTATAATCAATTAGTCACAAATGATAAAAATTTACAACTATTAGAACATGCATTAGAGAGAGACAGAGATAGAAGTAACCTTGTAGCCAGATACCAAATCCATGTTATTGGGTCACCAAATTGCGAGAAATCCTAAAACAAAAAACCCAAAAGAATCAAGGAATTATTGGAGCTGGTTTGACTTTTGAAGAAAAAACACAAACACAAAAAGAGGCTCACAGTAACAGAAACGAATTGACGAAAAAGAAAACCTAGAGAGAAGGGAAATGAGCATCTCCAGCAGATGCTCTAAATCTATTTTTTGGAAAGAAAAGCCCACTGTTCACCCCCCAAAAACTCACTCCAACAGCTTCTCCAACTCCATTTTTTAGATTAGAGCAAGAGAAAGAGAGAGAGAGAGAGAGAGAGATTGCTGAAGAAATGATCTAAATGAAGTAGAAAATGTAAAAAGAAAAGAAAAGAAGAAACGTACGGATGAGTGTGAAGGCAAAAATAATATAAAATATAAGAAATGATCATAAAAAATACTACCATAATATTTTCACTATAAATTTTAAATAATAACTAATATTAGTTAGTAAAGAAATAATTTTAACGATATGTTTAAATTAGAACTAGTAATAACTTTTCACATAAAATTTTAATATGATTATTGTGAAAGTATTTGAAAAATATTGTGAATATAACACTTTTTATTGAAAAAGTATAATTATTAAAAATAAATATAAAAAAATAAATAATAATAAAAAAATAAAAAATAAATAAATAAATAATATTTAAATGAGACAAATAATGAAATAAAAAATTTATTAAAAAATATATCTAAAAATATTGGTAGCTAAAAAGTAAAAGTTAAAGTTAATTCTTTAAACAATATAAAAATTTAGAAAACCTAGAGATACTAATTAGTACACGAAGATTGTACTTTTGCTTATATTTGAGGATTATGAAAACGAGCGTAGTGATCTCAGTGTGACGGTAGAGTAGTTGGTCTGGGCTTTTTCGCTTTCACGTGGTTTCGATACGATCACACGAAACCCCACAGTAGTTTTTGTTTTTGTTTTTGTTTGTTTTTTTTTTTTTTCAAGGTGTTGTTGTGTTGGACTATGAATATGGTTAGAGCATTCGCAACAGTAATTGTATAATTTTAACTATGTAGGATCACCAAAATTTATTTTATTTATTTTACCTACACACATTTCACAACAGTGAATCTATTTTAGTTTTCAACATAATAAAATAATATATTTATTACAATAAAATAATTTATTCATTCCAACAAAATAATACATACTACTACCAAAAAAACCACCACAAACGGCACAATCCACATCCACTAGCAAAGAACAACCACCCAAAACAACTACACAAACAGCACAATCTACTATTCCATTGCCAAAGAACAACCACCCACCAACAAAAGACAACTACACAAACCTAAACCACCATCAAACCCACCATTTGAGTTAGATCAAGAGAGAGAACACCAACCATCGCCATCGCCATCATCGTCGTTGTCACTGATCACGCCATCGCCGACCCACTATTTATCTTATGTTCTAGACCAGTCATCGCCGACCCACTAACCCACACCATCGCCAACCCACTTACCCACGCCATCCATGAAGCCCACCATCCACACCATCGCCAATCACGCCATCCATGAAACCCACCGACCCAATCGCTGATCACGCGAAAAGGAAAGAGAAAAGATAACGAAGAGGTAGAGAAGGAAGAGAGAGGCTGAGACTCTTGAGTCTGAGACGAAAAGAAAGAGAAGGCAGAGAGAGAGAAAGAATATTTTAATGAAAAAGGGGGAGAGAAGTTAAATAAAATATATATATATATATATATATATATTAGCTTTGCGCTACAGTGCACATCTATCTATAGATGTACACTGTAGTTGAACATCTAAATTTTTTACCTATGCCTCCACTGCTGCAGTGTGTTTTTTGTGATCAGTGGTGCTAAAAAATAGCAATATAGCTATTTAACACCACTACTGCGAATGCTCTAAGATTGCAAAAATTAACGTACAGTGTGGCAGTAAGTCACCGGTAACGAAGATATACTGGCCTCCAAGCCCAATTGAATGAGTGATTTGGTAGGGTTGGAGTTGTTTGTGTTGGACAACATTGGGCTTTGTGGTTTCCGAAGAGAAAACATGTCTTGTTGTGTGGATTTTTTTAAAACCCTTTTAATATATTAAAACTTCAAAAACTATATAATTTGCAATGGTATTTTTCTTTTTAATGGCCTGTTTGGATAGAGGGGAGAAGGAGGGAGAGTAGAGTAGAGTAGAGTAGGCTAAAAATAAGCTAATTTTATGATAAATCTACTCTACTTTACTCTACTCCCCTTCCCTCCTGGAACATAAGTCTTTTTGTTGTTAAAGTTTTTTAGAAATAGGATCTATTCTAGATATAATTCCTCTATTAGTCTTATGAGTGTGACCATTATATCTTTGCCATTATGATTTTAGTATTGCTTTTAAAACAAATATATGAAAAATTTGTTTCAAGTTTTGATTGATCTTATTTTTTAGAAAATAATTCTTAGATAAGTCATCTAAGGGTATGTTTGGTACACTAAATTGGTAAGTCATCTAAGGGTATATTTAGTACACTAAATTAGAATTACGACATGAATGGTAATCTTTATTATTGAAACTAAAAAGTGTTGTAATAGAATAATTAAACATATTTCATCAAAAGAAGAATAATTAAACATATTCATAAGCTTGGTTGTGAGATGTAACATTATAATAAAAATTATGATATATTTTAGGAAATATTTTACTCATATAATTATATTTCCTAAAAAATAATATTTTTTAAATTTGAGGGAGAGAATAGTTATTTGAGAAGTGATACGACCATAACATCTTCACAACAAATTATAGGTGATTAGTTGTTATTGGTTTAAATTTGAACCTACCACTAAGATCACTTTTTTGCTCCAACAATAACAACTAGTAACAACTTGCTACTTAGGATTTGTTGTGAAAATGTTGTGGAGAAAACATTTCTCATAGTGAGAAGTGCTACGTCCGCAACATTTTTCACAATAAATTATATGTAGTTAGTTGTTATTGGTTCAAATTTGAACCAATCGCTGAGATTACTTTTTTGCCCCAGTTTTGATGATTTTTTTATTGCCATAATTATTATGTGCATATGGACTAAAGACTAAAGTCGTGTCTGGGTCATTTTCAATTTCTTCAAATTTATAAATACCATGAACATAAAAAAGAACTTTACCTATCTTCATTTGAACCAGAATTCTCATTGCCAAAAACGAGCCCAACAACCCCCTGCACAATAATTTCAAGCTCAATTACATCCAAACATAATATGAAAGGCACAACCACAAATTCCATTCAATCATAAATTGGCTCAAAATCAAATGGCAACAACCCTCACTAACCAAAAAAAAAAAAAAAAAACCATTCTGCCCATGACTTTTACATAATCAAATCATACCATTGGTAGAGGAAAAAAAACTATTGTGCCCAACATTTATTATAGACCCATATACCGAAATTTTAGAGTTTGCAACCTTAATATATGCTATAGATGACCATATAAAAAGGGTTATGAAGGTCACACCATACAATTAAAAGCCTAAAACATTAAAACGATTATAATCAATTAGTCACCAATGATAAAAATTTACAACTATTAGAACATGCATTAGAGAGAGACAGGGATAGAAGTGACCTTGTAGCCAGATACCAAATCCATGTTATTGGGTCACAAATTTGACATTGTAAAACTTTAAGGGTTATGCAAATTACATTAGATTTTCAACAAAACTATGGTAAAGGCTTTGCATTTGTTAAATGGGCAAGAGAATAAATCAATTATATCAGCCAAAGTCAACTTGATAAGATAGTCACCTAATAACCCTAGACAAGTCAAAATGGCTCTAGGGCTAAGACAAAAAACAAGACAAGTGATAAACATCCCTAAGCAATATGAATATAGGCCTACGGCCCCCAAAATAATATAAAAGTATGCTCAAAACCTAGATAGAATAAAGATAGACCTAAGACTTAGATGAAAAGAAGATGGATATAAGGTCTCTAGACAAAATAAGGATGGGCCTAAGACCCAAACAAATGACATGATGTAGTTAAAGCCCAAGACAGACAAGATGGGTGTAAGGTCCAAATAGAGAACAAGGTGGGCCTAAAGGCTCCTAGACAAGCAAGGCAAAACAAAATGGGCTGTTCTTTGAATACATGCCTGGAAAAAAAAATCGCAAAAGCCACCAAAATAGAATTGAAATTCAATCCAATATATAAATTCCAAAAATAAAAAGATCATACTTCAACAAGTGACTGATTATTACCAGATGCGTTAGCAAAAATTTGCACTCTATCACCTACAGTGATCACATCCACCAAATGCAATGGAAGTGCAGGTGTGATCTGCCTCTGGTCTCCTGGTATTCGTAATCCTACATGCATAAACCAATCATTTCTAAATGTAAATTTACAAGTATTCCTAGACCAAGAGTATCTTTCTGGCACAAAAACTTGAAGCTTTTATTAGAGGTTATACTATTTTCAAGATATACTCTGGATTGCTATAGTCAAACCCTATGAAAATATGCTTTGGACACTGCCCTTAATATGCAACTGATTTTGCACCTCAACGTCCATTTTGACAAGCAGCCACACTCACCAAAAAATTATTACTAAATTCAGTACTGTAATGAAAACTTCTAAAAGCACTATTAGCACTAAATTTTTTTGAATTAATCAAGACTGATAGAGCTATCACAAAGGAGTATTCTAATAAAACGAAATTCAACATTCATTTATTCGTGACTTGATCTCCATAATAAGTGTGTACAGTGTATAGTAAAACACACACACACACATAAATATATAAACTCACTCACACACAAATTGAAAGTAAATAAGCATGTTTATGACATAATTAATATTTAAAAAGATATTTTACCCTAAACAAGAAGTTTGAAATTAGTACGAACCAATAGAATTACAATAAACAAAAATAAAGAGAATTCACATGATAAGTAATTCTAATTTAAGAGAAAGTTCAAGCAACCTAAGGCAACATAATTGATCAAAGTATTTTTGGAACACTGCTTATTTATTTTATTCAATTCTCAACCCCCCCCCCCCCCCCCCAAAAAAAAAAAATACTACTAAGATAATAGTTCATCAAATTTAGACAAGGATATTTCTTTCGATTGCTCAATGGATATAAGTAATTAAAAATATTTCAAATATAAAACATTTACTTAATTATTGTTATTGTTGTTTTTATGTTTAAGCAAAGTTAGCCGACCTGATCCAAAGGATGAACCGACCTGAACCTAACCTATTGAAATGTTGGTTCAATCTGGGTCAACCTATAGCCAACTACTTTTAGAAGATGGGAAATTATAAATCCTTTTTAAATAGGTAATGGGCAATTTTGAATATTCTCTCTTAGTGGAAAGGGATATGCAATCATTTTTTTAAAAACTCTTTGTAAGGTTGAATTTTATCAACCATCTTGTTGGTTTTATTTTGTGCCAATTTGCTTGTAATTTAACACTTAGTAATTCTGTATTTAGGTGGGATTCATGTAAAGGTAGTGTATGTGAGAAAGTGTGAAGAATTGCTCAACAATGTGCAAAGAAGCAAGGACTCGTTGCTAGGACTCGCAGTTGACTCGCGACTTGCAAGCCGCCAGCTGCTGCACACGTGAGAAGCAGGCAGGGAGGTGATGGGTCACGCCAGCTATTGCACTACAGGACAAAAGTCCCAGGCTAGCCAGGCCGTTAGCTCGCAACTTAGACCAGTCACGAGGCCAAACTGCCAACTTACCCTGTTTAGGAAAAATTGTCTCTTCGTATTCCAAACACACACCATTATATATAGACCCTTATACCCATGAAATGTAGAGAGCTTCCAGAGAGAATTTTGAGAGAGAAACCCTAGAAAAAAATAAGATTGCCTCATCCACAATTTTCATCTAACAGACTCTTCAAATTCCTCTACTCTCTTCTTCTCTATTAATACATCTTTAAGAGGTTCTTGACCAAATTATTTTCTCATCACACCCATATATGTGAGAATGTCTTTTGGTGCTAAGGGAAGCAGTTTGAAAGAAACCAACGGTAATTAGTTGATGCTATGGGTTACAGCGGAATCCGATAAGCTAGAAAAGAAAAATGTTCGGCGCAACCTCGTTGGAACAGGAAGCTTGGAGAATTTAGGTACCTGGGTAAATTAGGTTTGGATGGTCTATTACTGTTCATGTATCCCAACTACATTTTTTAGTGGATTATTAACCGTTTGAAGGGCGGCGGAGAGGTTTTACGCCGAGGGCTTCGGTTTCCTCTTCGATAACACATCGTGTGTTGTCCTTGTGTTTGCATCTCTCTTCCCTTTATCTTTGCCTTTTACTTTTTGTTGTGGATGTGATTATAATTGGTTTAGATTGTTTATCAATTCTATGTTTAGCTTATGTTCATGTTCCGCACATTAATTGTTTGATAATAAGCTTGAATTGGTAATTTGTAATTTGAGGTCTAAACATTCATAGTGTTTTCAATGCTAATTGAACTTTCACTCTTTTCAATTTGGATCTCTTAAATATTTTTTGCGTGTACTTTAAAAAAAAAAATTAAAAAGACTAAAGTGCAAAACATACTCCTAAAGTTTGGAAATCTTTGAATTTTTTACACCCTAAGGTCTCCGAAATTGAATTTTACCTGATGAAATTATATTTTGTTTGCATCAACAATCCATTCGTCCATATTTTTTGTTTAAATGTCACATAAATTTACCACATGTGTTTAAGTGACATTATTTTATTAAACAAACTAAACACGCATTATAAGCTTATGTGGCACTTAAATTTTTGTTGAGAAATTTTGGAGCGTTGTGAAATTGGTTAAAAATTTTGTTCTACTTTGAAAGGCTCATCGGGTGCTTCAATTATAAAATGGGTTCTACGAGTGGACTATTTAGCTGCAATCATAAGAATTACCATTACAAGTTACATTTTATTTACTTGGAAAATGAAATTATGTTTCGGGTGTATATACTTAACTCTCTCACAACACATGAGACCCACTTCCATGTGTTGTGAGAGAGCTGGGTGTATACACCCGAAACATGATATAACCTCTCATTACTTAAACTAATATTGGAGAATTGGAGGACATTTGCCCTAAACTATTAGACTATTCAAATAGAAATGCTACATATGTGGAATTGTAACCAAATTAACCTCCAATTGAGAAAGAAAGAAAGTGAAGAGTGCATGATAGGGAGAGTGAGATTACAAAAGCAACTAATACAGTTAGCATATGATAAAATGAGTTTGACTTACCTCCAGTACTTTTTTTAACTAGAATCTCATTTTTATTTTAATGAGAAACTGTCACATCTCTCACTAACTAAATAAAAGATAGAGATTAAAACCCACTACCACTGGCTATTATGTATTTAAAACAAAATGAAGCCTCCAATTAAAAAAGTACCGGAAGTAAGACAAGCCCCCATAAAATAATAAGAATAATGACACAAAAAGTTTACAATATATTTTTTCCATAACCATTGATGCATAATAAGAGCTCGTTTTCACTGAGTTTATTTAAGCTATAAAAAAAGGTGGTGAAAATTTTTGAATCTAACATTCCCTTTTCCTTATCAAATGGTATTTTAGGGTTTGTTTGGAATTGTGATTTCATGGCGATTTTTAATGAACACACAAAAATTTCAATTGTTTGGTTTTGCATTTTTTAAGGAAACTTTGTTTTTAAAATTTTGTCAACTTTAATTGCGTTTTCAGAAAACACATTTTCAAAGTATAGCTTTTAAAATCGCTATTTTTTCAAAATGCACGGTTTAAACCGTTATCCCAAACAGACTAATTTGGAAAAGGCTACTCGTTTCTAAGCAGTCTCTGTAGCCAAACTGGACAGTCTCATGATCTCTTCATACTATAACTTTATACACAATCAACTTCTACCTATCAAACCCAAAGTAGGAAGCGCATTGGCCGATGCTCACTTTTGAAGTACAAAACGCATTTACAGTGTTCAAGATATATGTTGGAAATCTTCTCTTGTTTAACGGAACACATTTATAGTGCTCACAAATTTTATCCGCAAAGAAAGAAAAGCATTTGCAGTGCTCAACTCAAGTTCGTCGTAAGAACACTTCCGCGACCAACAAGTTAACTTCTCCTTTAGCACCTAATGAAATGGGCTTGTTTCCTTGAAAAAGTATTTGGAAAACTAAGATTCCACCACGAGTTGATTTCTTCACTTGGACTGCATTGTTGGAACTTGGGAGAATCTTGACAGTAGATAATTTCAGGAAATGAAACATCACTTTGGTGAGTAGATGCTGCTTGTATAAAAGGGATGAGGAGACGATTGATCAATTGCTTCTACTCTATTGGTTTGTTAGAGAGTTGTGGGACATGGATTTTGCCCTCTTTGGAGTTTAATGGGTGATGCCTAGTGGAGTTTTTGATTTACTAGATCGTTAGCAAGATCATTTTGGGTGACATCATAGTAGTGAGGTTTGGAAGGCTATTTTGCATTGTTTGATGTGGTCTATTTGGAGGGAGAGGACTTTGTGACACTTGGAGGAACATGATCAAATTTTTACTTATGAAATAAAGGGATAGCATAAATTCATTTAATATTGTAGTAGAAACTTTACTGGTTATCTATGAAGCACGGACATGGTTGGGAGGGTGCTGCACTGGAGTATGACGTGGCCTGACGTGAGGTGTGGCGTCCGACGCGACTACCCGCACGTCGGTGCAGCAATTGAGCTTTTTTTTTTCTTTTTTTTTTTCACAGATTTCGCGCCAACTCGGATCGATTCGCACTAACTCGGCAAAATTAAGTCGTAACAACTAAATCAGGTTGTATCGGCCGGTGGCCAAAATGGCCGAAATTAGCCTTGAATCTTGCCGGAATAGTCGAAATCGGCTTTGAATGAGGCCCAAACATCCTAAATCTATCATTCCTTAATTTTATTATGAATATTTGTTGCTTCTTTTGTGTTTTGTGTTTCTTGCCTTTTTCTTTTTTTGTTTTGTGAATCAATGCATAGCAATGTGTTTTTTAAGAATATTTTAATAGTAAAAATATATAGAAAATATAAATAAAAATAATTTAAATAATTTTTTAATCGCCATACCCACACTTGCACCCGCTCCCGAATTTGGAAACGCACCCGTGCTTCATAGCTGGTTATAAGCTTTGTATTTTATTATTTGATAATGAGCCTCAAATTCTTTCTCTTGTCATTGGTTCAAGACCCACTGTGTTTCAATAAATAAGAAATAAAAAATAAATACCTAATGTTGTGGTTAAAGTTAATATACCCAAAAAAAAAAAAAGATCCCTAGCTTTTGTAAATTATATTCTCAATGGTTGTTTCTATTTGTTAAAACTTATGATTTTGCTTTCAAAACATACTATAATATGGATATTTTCCATGCTATCCACTGATATTGTGTTTGCCACGTGAAGGTGGAGTTATTTTGAATCACGGTTCCATATGAGATCAACTCATAACCTTATACTCCATCTCATACTTATGGGAGGAGGAGTTGCCATTTGGTCCAAAGATTATTAGCACAAAACTGCTATATCATACATCTTTTCATATTATCTTCTATAAAATTGAAATTACTTTCACCAACATAAGTGGCCCCTTGAAGGTAAAGTAAACTTTAGCCCAATCTGAAGTTATATAACAGTTCAAAGGAGTCTTTCATCGAAAGTTTTTAGATTTACTATTTTATTCTTATCAAGACCTTCACACACACACATTTTTGCTCAAAGAAGACCACCATGTTATTGAATTTGTATCTGTTAATTATTATAGCTGATAAACCTGTTTTTTATAAAAAAAAAAAAAAAAAAAAAAAAACTGTGCATAGTTACCGAATGTTATATCTGATATTTAATGGAAGTGTTCATTCATTCATTTTTTAGTGCTTTCTAACATACTTGTATTTATAATCTTCTTTTTTAATGTGTGTTCCATCCATTTTTACCAATTAAGTACTGCTGCTGGTTTTTAGGTCCGGGTATTCTTTTCTGTCCCTGAAAGTGTGGCAGCAAAAATTGAGCTACCGGATTCTTTCTATAACCTCTCATTGGAAGAGATCAAAAGAGAAGCTGATATGAGGAAGAAAAAGATGGCAGAATCTCAGCTCTTGATCCCAAAGTCATTCAAGGACAAGCAGGCAAAAGCTGCTAGGAGGCGGTACAGAAAAACTGTTATCCGGATTCAGTTTCCTGACGGAGTGGTGCTCCAAGGTATCTTCAATCCTTGGGAGCGAACCAGCTCTTTCTATGAGGTTAGTCCTTTCTGCTACTTGTTCGATGTTGTAATTTTTCCATTTCTTTTTGGTTCTGTAATTGCACTGTAGACAGTGACTTCGTACCAAATTGTACTTCCTGTAGGATCAGTCCCTCATTTGGTAACTGGAATTAATTGCTAAACCTATTCAGATGAGTTCTAAATGAGAAATATGGTTTTGTAATTCATAGTCCATGTGTTATACTCCAGCTGCCACTTACTTGTTTGGCATGTAAATTTTCTTTTTGGAGTATTTTTCTGATAAAACTGACAAATGACAACCCTTAGCATGCTGGATGCTGGGTGGAAATATGGATGTCCTGCCGGCGTTGTCCCGCCTTATTTTTTTGGGGTTGGACTTTGGCCCCAAGGGTGATGTGGCACCTCGTGATAATGTTGTGCATAGGATGTATGTGCAGCATTGTACCAATATTCAGTTCATATTTGTCCAATTCAGCCACACCTAAAGTCTTTTTGGCTTAAATCCGAACAGAAATTACTTGTACACAAACAGTTTGAAGATTCGAAGGCACAATGTATGGTTATATTGTCTAACTCGACCTTAAAGTTAAATTTTTTTTTCTTGTTTCAGATTATCAATATAATTTATATTTCTGCTTGGAAAGAAATATGTTTATGAATGTGTGTCAGTCTGCATAGATGTGTATTTTTGAGCTTTGTGGTCTACATTAGGTTTGCTGATTGATTTGGACTTTGTTTACCACTAAGGACCTTATATTTGTGAATAGTTTCCTGTCTTTTCAGAAAAAAAATGAGGATAAATAATCAACAATGATGTCTCTGATTCTGAATGAATGATATGAACTTCAGTTTATCTTGAGGTTGTCAACTCAGCTCTTTCCTTTCTTTTCTTTTCTTTTTTTTGCATAAATCAGTTTGTTAGCTCAGCACTAAAAGAACCCAGCTTGGAGTTTGAGCTATTACATCCTGTAGTCGTGAAACGAAGGGTGATCCCTCATATTCCAGCCGCAGGAGAGACTGCCATAACACTAGAGGATGAGAACTTGGTGCCCTCAGCTCTTATCAAGTTCAGACCTATCGAAACAGATTCAGTAGTTTTCACCGGCCTATGCAATGACCTGCTTGAAATTTGTGAACCACTTGTGAATGATTCAGCAGTTCCAAAATAAGCTTCAATACATTTGGCATTTTCACTGGGTCCATATAAAAATTTAAAGTCAGCTCCTCAGGTTTAAAGATGTTAGTATCCTCAGTATCCCTGAATCTTGTTGTACTTTACAGCCAAATTGTACTCTCTCTCTCTCTCTCTCTCTCTCTCTACAAGCATAAATGGATCTACCTTTTTCAGTATCTCTTTCATGTTGTACTTTTCAGCCAAATTGAATTGTCTCTCTTTATACAAGGTTAAACTGATCCTACCTTTCCTGAAGTGCTTCTTTCTGTTGTTGAAATGTCCTTAACCAGAGCTCTTGAAAGCATTTCTGATCATATGAGGATTGTACGATAAAATTCATTTGTACAGTAAAGTGTATTGAAGGTCAGTTTAAATTGTTTTGGACTTATTAAGAACAGGTTTTTATTTTTACTTCTTTCAATTAGTATAAATTTTATGCTATCTAATTCTTGCAGACCTGCCATGTGTGGGTTGTTAAAGATGTTGCACTCTGCAAGCCCGTTGAAATGAGGATGATTTTGTAGTGAGTCGTAACTACAACAGCCTTCTCCTTGGCTATAATTTTCTTTTTTGATACAATATAGAAATTTTACTTTAGCCTAATATAAATATATATATGTGTGATGCTCCGTCTTGGAGATATGAACCTCGGCCTTTGTCTCCTATATCCCACAAGTATTTATACTTGTGGAGCCAAAGTTTTCATTTTGGCTATAATTTTCTAGTTCTCTTCTGGTTTCTTTTTCTCCTGAGTCAAATGTAATCTAATTCAACCTAATTCAGGTTACTATTTATTGCTATTGCCCCTCAAAACTGCCCAAAAAATTGATGCTCTTATCTATCAGATTATCCCTTGGAGGGAATTTGCAAAGTAGACTGGTGAGGGGCTTCTATGTAGTAAGTTAGGCAACGTTTCAAAGATTTAAGAAAAATAACATCTCGAGTTTCTAAAACTCGAGATCTAATTAAAAATCGAGTTTTACAAACTCGCTTTGCACTTGCTTTAAATTGCTGACTTGGCGTAAAATGGTCTACGTAGATCTCGAGTCTTAAAGACTCGATTTTTACATAGAAAAAACCAAGTCTTTAAGACTCGAGATTTAAGAAGGATTTAATTAAAATTTGAATAGAACTCAAGTCTTATAGACTCGAGTTTTGCTGAGAAAATTTTTATAAACACACAATCTACAAAATTTTATAAACACAGACACAGCCTCTCACCCAAAAACAGAGCATCCTCACTAACTCTCAGCCTCACTAACTCTCATCCATACACTCAGCCTCACTAACTCTCACACCACATTGCTTCTCACTCACCACACTGCCTCTCTCACTGCTCTTCCCTCTCAACAATTTCATATCTCAGGTAAGGATTTTTTTTATTTGATTGTTATTGTAATTGGTTATTAGTTGTCTATGGGTGTGGGTTAAAGAGTTTGAGTATCAAAATACCTTAAAGACTTCTTAAATAAGAAAACATGGTTTCACTTGCAGATGTAACTTTACATACACAATATTCATATTTTCACACCTAGTGTCCACATCTTTTAAAAATGTTCACATTTAACTCACAATACTGCTGATGCGTATGGTAAGTGTACAAATTTGAGATAACCAATGGCCAAATACTTTAAAATAATTGCTAATAAAATAGAGTTGTATATTAAGATAAGATATTATCTATGTCAGTATTAGTTATTAAAATGAAAAAAAAAAATTGTATTTTAATGTAGTAATTGCCATATTCTGAATCCAGATGATTACCTGTTTCTCGTGGTACCAAGGCCTCCATGCTATAGTGATGGGCAGTTTTAGGACATTAAGTTGTATCTTGTAGACAGTATAGGAACTTTTCCATTTGTGTCTCCATTGAGCCACCCCCAAAGGAATACCATAAGATTGATAAATATATTATCATCACAATTTCTAGAAAATAATATACGGTAGTTAGGAAACTTATACCTGAAGACCCATATTCTACCTCCTACTGTAATTAGCTTCTTGTATATAGGAAGGACAGATGGATTTGTATATGTCCAATTGTTAAATATAGTCGTACTACAGCCAAAAATTTTAGAAAAAAATGTTCAGTTTGTATCATGAAAATCAATTAAAAAAATTTCTTCGCCACTTCTTTTTATTAGAAAGTTAAAGACTTGCTTCAAGTTTCTTTTAGATCAGGGAACTTCAAAATGTTTTTTAACTAACATAGTAACTTGACTTTAACAGGTTCACAATGTCTGAAATTGATATAATCCTATACCACGGTGGTTCGCTGAAGAATGCCAATGCGAACAAGGGATTGCCATTTGAAGGGCCAGGTATAAAAAGCTATTATACCCAAATTGATCGTAGGTTGAAGACCCTTGACAAATTGAAGATAATGGTTATGGAAGAGTTGTGTGAGAATCCTACTGTGCACAACATACAAATTACTTATCGTATGCCAAATGAAATCCTGAAGCATCGGATTAATTACAAGTATATGCCAATAGAAACAGACAAACATGTAAAGATCATGTTTGACAAGTTGGAGAGAATACTTGAAGTAACTAACATTGAGTTGTACATACAGTTGGAGCCGTGTGCAGAAGTTGGTATCGAGGAAATCCAACAAACACAAACAAGTTTACAGGTTACAGTTCCGGATGCTCAATATGAGTATTTTACACATGTAGAGCATGATGATGTTCATGCCGATGATGATGAGGATGAGGATGATGATGATGACTATGTTGATGAGAGTACTGCCATTGACGGTGAAGATTGTGCAAAAGCTTGACTTTTGCCAATAAAGTGGAGGTGCAGTGTGTATTAACAATTTGTGCCCTTAAGAAAAACAAACATTTTATGATTAGTAGGTCGACCACGACAAAACTTTGTGTGAAATGCGTGGATGAGTCATGCAAGTGGTATGTCTGCACAGTCATGAACCCCAATCTCCACGGACTATGAATGGTCACCGTGTACAAGGGTCCTTGCACATGTATACGAATTGGGGTGCGAAATGATGGTAAAATGATGAATTGTAATTTTATTGCAATAGACATCCTTAAAAAGTTAAGTGAGGATCACACTACCACAATTAAGCATCTCAGATCTATGATAGAGTCAAAATATGAGGGCCATAAACCTTCTTACTACAAGGTATGGGATGCGAAACAAAAGGCGATTGGGAAGATGTTTTGGAATTGGAAAGAGTCTTACCAAAGATTGCAAAAGTTGCTAATGACATATATTGATCAAGATCCGACTACCCAGGTGTTGTATCGTACCACATCCACCAATGAAGATGACACCGTATTTTTGCAATATGTGTTTTGGTCTTTCAGTCCAAGCATTGATGGATTCAAATATTGCAAGCCAGTTATCAGTATTGATGGGACTCATCTATATGGTAAATATTAGGAAAAGTTATTAGTTGCTGGCAACTGACGCTAACAACATGGTATTCCCTCTCGCCTTTGCTGTTGTGGATTATGAGTCAAGGTCCAGTTGGAGGTGGTTTTTACAGTGCCTCAGAGATACGATTGGCCATGTGATACCTGACGAAGGCATTTGCATAATTTCTGACCGACATCTCGATATTAAAAACGCCATTGCAAACTGGCCTAAAGGGGATGATGGAAGAACACGGGTATTTCATAGATATTGCCTTCGACATGTTGCTAGCAACTTCAACACACGTTTTCAGAACTCGACTCTAAAGTTAGCAGCGTTGAAAGCAGGATATGCTACTCAGGTGGTTAAATTTAATACCATAATGGAGTCCATTAAGCAGGTGAAAATAAAGGCCATTAGGAATAAAAAGAAGGTGATGGGGAAGGATGTAAGGAAAAGAATCAAGATTATCTTCCGTTCACATACCTAATGAGCGAGTTTGTGGATATGTGGACCCAGTCACATGATGGTGGTCCATTAAGCCAGTGGAAATGGAGGCCATTAGGAATAAGAAGAAGGTGACGAGGAAGGATGGCAAGGAAAAGAATCAAGATTATCTTCCAAACACATACCTAATGAGCGAGTCTGTGGATATGTGAACCCAGTCACATGATAGTGGGAGACGTTTTAGGGTAATGACAACCAATATATCAGAGTGCTTCAATGGTGTATTGAAAGGAGCACAGGGCCTTCCTATTATCGCGTTGGTTGAGTTCACTTGGTCCAAACTTACTGAATATTTCCATGACCGGCATAAAGAATACCAGTATGAGTTGTTATAGGGTAAGAAATGGAGTGAATATGTCTTTGACACATGGCAGAATATATGCTTAAATATGAGAAACACTATCTCAAGGCATTTAGTAATGAACAGATGATATATCAGATAGTTACTCAACTCAACACCTATAGCACAGGAGGGGGAAACCACAGTTATGAAGTTCGGTTACGGGAAAGAACATGCAGTTGTGGGAAATGGCAAAACATAGGGATCCCGTGTTCACATGCAATTAGAGTATGTGACTATTTAAATATTGATTCGATCACATAGATTCACCCATGTTATGGTTTGAACAATGCCCTTAACACTTATCAACATGCATTTGTGATTCCTAAGTCACAGTCATTATGAAGGGATCCCATAGGGCCAAAGTGGTTGCCTAATCCAGCATTGTTGCGGGCCAAAGGTCGACCAGTGAAGTCAAGAATAAGGAATAAGATGGATGGAGTGAGGAATAAAGATCGAGAACCAGGATGGCGGAGGGAGGACGCAGATTTGATAGAGAGTCAACCCAAGCAGACATGTGGACTGTGTCGTGCTTCCGGGCATAACCACAGAAAATTTCCGCAATCCTGTGGCGCTTCCACAAGCGGTCATGTTCCGCACTAGGTAGGTAGATGGCAAAAAGTTATGCATTGGTTAAATAACCCTTGTGTTCATTCTATGTTTACCTACTGTTTACTATCTTGTCTCATAACGTGATTACTTTATGTTTTTCAGGCATGCTTCCATAGACGACGTTTTTGTTGTGCAGACCGCCGATCTTAGGAAAAGTTACTACGTTGTATTGGCACAATTAACTTTTTCATTTTTGTTGAATGTACTTGTAATTCTCTATCCAATGTACCTATATAAAGATTATGATTTGAGTAGTACAGTTAGAATTGCAAATTAAGCATGGTTGCGCATGTTTAGAATGTTGATATATTGAGAATGCCTTTTGCTATGATGTAAGTGCATTTGCATTGTAAAACTATATTTATGAAGAGAGCATAACAGTTTTTATAGTTTGGTACCTAGCGAGAACGCCTTTTGATGTAATTTAAGTGCATTTACATTCTTAGCTTCTCTGCCTCTCAATGAGTGTTTATAGATTACATTCTCAGCTTCTTTATCGCTGTTTCTCAGCAGGTGCATGCACACATTTCAGATTCTGGTTTGTCTGCATGTCTAGGAAAAAAAAAAATTCCCTAGTGGAACTCGAGTTTCATAGACTCGAGTTCCAATGGAAAAAATAGAGCAACCAATTTGCCTGAACAAAGCATTTTTCCAATTGAATCTCTAGTTTCAAATAATCGAGTTTTTCTTTGAGGATCTCGAGTTTTAAACACTCGAGTTCTTCTCATAATTTTTTAAAATCTCGCTCTTTTTTGTTTCGAGATATCTAATTTTTTCTTGAGGATCTCGAGTTTTAAACACTCGAGTTCTTCTGATTTTTTATTTATTTATTTTAAATCTCACATTTTTTTTCTTTTGTACAAATGGGTTTTTTTCTTAGCTGTTGCTTTTTTTTTTTTTTTTTTGGTTGCTTATTACTATTTTATGGTGGGTATAATTTTTCGCAGTGATCCAAAATCAGAAAAAGAGTGTTGGGTATACAACATATAATTATAAAGAACAAAAAAAAAAAAAAAATTATAAACGAATATAGGATCTTCCATCAAAGTCATGCTTGACAATAATACTTAAACTTCATTCATTATTATTTTTATAACAAAATTACCCATAATTTCCTTTTTAATATAAAAACTGTTTGCAAAACTTCATCATTTTTTTCAAATCAAAATCATATTGTTATAACTGAAGTTGAGATATGAGCTTTTTCTTCTTGATAAAAACTTGAGAATAGAAAATTTGAACCAAATTGCATGTATTATCAATGTTGAATGATTTGAATGCATTAATAGCACATTAATAAGGATCGAAGCTTCAAGATACTTGCACATAGCTCTCTTGTTTGTCTGGTCCCTTGATGAAGGAAGGCGCTGCCATCATTCTTCCACAACATACGGCATAAAAGGATGAAGCAATTATAGCCCATTGTCAAGACATAACCAAAGTGTGTCTCCAGCAAAGAAAGACTTTATTGCTTCAATAAATACATCACACAATTGGTATTGCCACCATAAATACACAATACTTGCTACATTTGAGAATTTATATGACTCCAAACCTGCAATAGTTTTGAATATGGCTTTGTTTAATATTGAGAGTATCCATTGACAGCTAAATGACAATTCATCTGGATTTACATTTGTGGGTGGAACATCATCATCCCCAAACTTGGTCATAGCAAATCGTACGACATTCCACAATTTATGCAACTACTAACGATACCCCATCCTCTAGACTCTTATGAAGACCTTCGAAGGATATCCCATTTATTACTTCAAGCAGATCAATGACATTTCCCAAGGACCTAGGCATCTTACGCCCATGTGCTGTGTAGATTGAGAGAGAAGGGAGGGAGAGTAAATTAGAGTTGGCCAGATATTAATTGGTGAACTGGATTAAGCTCTCACTGACCATCTATTTTGTTAGAAAATACGATGTTTTATCTATTATTTTTCTTAGCCAAACCAATGTTTGATTGATTTCAATTAACCTCACTAATGCTTAGAATAATTTGAAAAACACCTCCCCATACATGTGAAAGCCCTATCCATAACACATTGCATAAGTCTCAGTTCCCTCAAGTTAGAACTGAAAAGATATGAGAAGCTATGCATCACTCCGTACATCAATGTACAAAGGCATGTGGGAAATTAAATCTTGAAAATGAACAATTTCCTCATCTTCTCAAGAATACGGGGACCTTCATTTCAGTATCACTGAAAACAGCCCCATAACTAAATTAATGATCATGTTTAAGAAAGTTGACATGTGCCATTCTTCTTTCTTGTTAGGAAATTTAGACACTGGTTGATAGAATTAACAAGTTTTAAACTCAAGTTGTTAATTAGATTTATTATGAATAAAACTTGTTAAAATAAACAAACATCAATATCATGTCAAAATCATGGAGTGAAAAAATAAATAAGACAAGATATGATAACCCAGGAAAACCAATGAAACAAACTAGTTTCACAGTAAAAAACCTAGGGGGAAACCTTTCGAAAAAGCAACTATAGTAAAGAGAAGTTTCAAATATAGTACAAAACCTTTATCCCAATACTCTACAATCCTCGTAGATGAACTCACAGCAAAAACTTTCTACCACTTCAAAACTTTTGAACTCTTCAATATATAAACGTCACTCTTTTGATGATGCACGAATCCCAGTACGTGACTAACCAATTTCATGGATCCCAGTACGCGACTTAATCACCAACTAAAAGAAGATGTTGGCTGCAAAGTTCTTCACTTCATCAACAATGAAGATCAAGAATCACTTGGTTACAAAACCCTAAGGCGCAAAGACGCAGTAGCTTCTTTCAAAGAGAATAAGGAATCGCTCACCTTTTTTATATGTTCTCCTTGTATTCTCTTATGCGACGGCCTCAAAAATAAGCCTTATATAGGTCTAGGGTTGTGAGAAAAGAAACCTTACACAAATACAAAAGCTTGCCCAAAAATCAGATCTGAAAATTCTGATTTTCGAAATTTACCTCTTTAACAAACCTCTTTTTCAAGGTTCACCAATTTTGCGTTTTTTAACCCTCGTGTAATGTTTGTGCGGGAGAGGAGGTTGCGGGGCATCATCCTTAGGCTCATCATCACACTGCAAAGACATTAGATGCATACAATCAATATTCGGTGTAATGATAAGAATAAAGCGAACTGCAAAATAAGCCTAAACATTATAATTAATGTTATCATATCATAGAGCTGCCTTTGTGTCCTATTTTATGTCCACCTGTCCCACAAGTGGGTGCTCTTCTAGCACGTTGTGGTCTACCTCGTGGGGGTGAGGGCTGATGAGGGGAATGCTCATTCGGTACATCAGTATCTGGCTGTAGAGTGTCAACCCCAATCGGAGGTCCTAGAGGGTCGGATGAGGATGAGGTAGGTGGGTAATATTGCTTTGTGTAGAGGCCAGGAGTGGGGATCATTGTCATGGGTTCAATATGGGGTGGGTCTATGGGCAAAGTGGGTGCACTAGAGCTGGTAGGTGGGTATGAAGGTGTCTCGGGGTGCATAGGAGGGGTCAACTGAGAATGAATACCGAGATCGAAACTGGGCTACAAAGGTGGGGTGGGTGAAGGGACCTCGAGCTGAGGAGATGCGTCTACCATGGGTGGAGGGACCTCAGACTAAGGAGATGCATCTGGGATGGGTGGAGGGACCTCGAGTTAGGGAGATGCGTGCGGGATGAGTGCAGGTAGCTCAGGACTACTTACAACCCGAGGGGTTGTTGCTCGGCGACCACGACCCGTAGCTGTAGTTATGCTTGGGCTTGCTCTAGTAGGCCAACCATGGCCCCTAGCTGCACTTGTGATTAGGCTTGTAATAGTACGCCGACCACGGGTCAGTGTACTTAGGGGTGCTGCGCTTGTGCTTGGGGTTGTAGTAGCTGCTGATTCAGTCTCATGCCCATTGTTTGCCTACCCATTTGCTGCAGGATCACCACCAAGCCCAACCACGTTATGTAAGACGCGCTGGACATGGTTGTGTTCTCGACTGCCTATAGGAAGCATCTTCAACAGCGCTAAATGACTTTCAATCTGAAACAGAGAAAGAACTAGTACAATCAAATTTGAGACATTTATGTAACAATTTTAGAATAGATAATATAGTACTTATAAATCTACTCAAATACTCAACTAAACTAAGAATTGAAAGTTTTATTATAATACTATATGCAACAGAAAGTCTTTTTAATTGGATGTCAGTCAGATCAAACCAGATTTGTTGAAAAAAGAAATTAATTGATTCTACATTCGTACATGTACTAAAGAAAAAACAAAGCAAGCAATAAAATCTAATTAGAACATATTACCATTATATCTAATTTAGCGCTATTACGGTCGACATACTTTCGAGTGACCAGACAATACCAGCGGTAATAGTCATGATCACGAGGCATCTCACCAGTCTGAGGAGGTGCATGGCAAAGTCGTTGTTGTCTTCTATCCCATGTAATGATATACAGTCCATGCTCCTCCCTCCAATTCTTTTCCACCTTCCCACACAAGTCTATTCTATGCAGTCTATCATCGTACACAACATGGTCAAGCCACTCCTGCGCCAACTCAAACTATCCAAGGACACGGTCCGGGTGGTGTATCTCCACTATGCAAAAACACACAAGCAGCACCCTTGCTGTCCATGTATCCCTCCCTGCAACGCAGAAGTCAGGAAGGTGGCCGAAGTCTGTCTCGTATGGCTACCACGCAATCTACAATAGAAACAAAAAACAATTATCATAGCATCTTAAAATGTGAAACAAGGGAGAATACATAGATAAAGGGAAAAACAAAAATTATAATGGAAGATATGTTGAAGGATGAAGCAATAATATTCTTAAGGAAAATTAACATAATCAAACAGAAGTTTTGAATATTAGTACCTGGTCCGACTGCATTGTAACTAATTGCTCGCGACAGTGGATCAAGGCTATGCTGGATGGCCTACTGTTTGGCCTTGGCACCTGCACCCACCTACAGTTACAAGCGAATAACATAAGATAAGATAATACCACTTACTTACTAAGAAGAGCACATTTCATAACACACTAAATATCAGGAAAATACTTACTTAAATGCAAGTGGAGCATATGGCCATGGGCCATAATCACATCGGGGGGGGGGGGGGGGGGGGAGGGGGGGGAGGGGGGCTCTATCCTCATGCACAAGAATGGCAACCTTGCCCATGCCCAATACTGGACCAAGGTGCATGCCCCACCAATCTGCGATGCCCCTTTCTCGCTTGCCCAACACAACTCTCTGTACAACCAGGCCAGGCAACCACTACCCCAACTATACTATGGCAGATCATGAAGGTTCTGCAGGAACTCCAAGAACATCAGATGCACCCTATCTCCTGACTTATCCATGAAAAGCTTATCCCCTAGTAGCGCTAAAATATAACACCGGGCATACTGGTGTATCTAAATCTCCGTTACATCATGAGGCAACGGCGTTAACAAGGCGGCTGATGAGAATTCTTTACCCCACCAAAGTTTTGTTGTTATTCGCCGAAGTAAATCCAAGGAACTCCATGCACAGTTGACTCCAATCCCCATTCACCACAGCAGTCAGCCCAACCTAGACCTCACCGTCTATAGGAAGTCCGAAAATGACCTCCACATCTTGTAGGGTGATTGACATCTCACCATGTGGAAGATGGAACGTATGAGTCTCCGGCCGCCATCACTAAACTAGGGCCGATATTAGGCAATGATCTATCTCTCTAGAAGAAGTCCTAAACAATCCTTCCAGCCTTAGCAACTTGATAATGTCAATCACCCGATTATCTCGCATCTGAATGTTTGCCAGCTTCTTAGTGCTACCACGGCACATAAGTGGGCCCGGATCTTGCAAAATCGATAAAAATTGTAGCGGTTGTTAGAATCAAGAAATACAACTTTGAAAGAACTTGCTAACTAAAAGTTAAATACAACGTAAAAATTAAAGCGGTTCTTAAAACTAGATATTTCACCTCGCCATTCCAAATGTCCTCTGATCGATGATATTGTTGTCGCGTCAATAATGACTCATCAAGTAGACCAAGGTGCAAGATCTCTGGCTCCTCATCGATCCAAGGCTCCATACTGCAAAGAGTGCTACTGTGAGATCATTAATAGTGTAGGGGCAAAGGAATACTATTCTACATGCAAGGAAAATCTATACTGAAGAGTAGCTTATTGGCATTATTTAAAACCCAAAAAGATCCGAAATTGAAAAACGAAAAACCATCCTTAACACAGTTTAGGATCTATTAATTATTCTATTTTCTAACAATAGGTTTTGCAACAAGTTTCTATAAATTAATTAATCTAACAACAAATTCATCTATTGTTAGAAGCAATTCATAATGGACTTTTTTTTATGTAAATTCAATTAATGGATTTGACCAGGAGTCTTTATATATCTCTCTCTCTCACACACACACACAAGTGAATCAAAGTTCAGAAATAACAGACACAAAAGACTGCCTTGTCAAGTTGAGAGAAGCCTCCTTGCCTCTAACTGTATCATTTCGTATACAAGAGTAAAAAGTACGATAACTAAAACTATATAAACATAATACAGGCAGATGAACATTGTAAATGCAGAATTAATAGCCATGCCATGTTTGGAGTGGTGGAAAGCGAATGGATAAGCAAAGAAGTAGATTAAAATGAGTAAAACTTCCCATTTGGATATTTAGTGAGAAAGAAGCGGATAAAAGTGAGAGGACTAAACTTCACCTGGGTCCACTTTCTACTCTTTCGCCAAAAAAGTGGTGAGAAGTGCTGGGAGCTAGGAACTGAGTGAACATTTTACTATTGTTTTTTCAATACCATGAATAACCCCAACTAATTAAAATAATAATAACAAAGACAACCAAAATAGGTAAAGAATACATTTTACTCCCATTCTGCATAGGGAACATCCAAACAGGAAAAGAAAGGTTATACTTCAGTTCTCACTTCTGACCACATCTCTTCTTATCTCTTCTATTCCCACCATGTCACTTCTTATCATTTTTTATCTAGCTAAATTGCCAAGCATAGTTATAAATTTAAATCCTCCCCAATGTATTCTTATTGAACTAGAAGAAAAAGAGTTTGAGAATGCAGCTCAATTAGAAAGTAAACAGGATAAACTTATACCAGCAACTTAAGCTTAGTATCATATTATGTAGCCAAGAGCATTGTAGCTCAACTAGTTGGACCTCCTATTGTTTCCAACGGAGACATCCAGAATTCAAATCCCCCCCCCCCCCCCCCATTGTAGCTATCAAATTATCCAGAAAAAAAAAAAAAAAAAAAAAAGTATCATATTATGTAGTATTTATATCAAATTGTTACATCACAAGTTAGGAAGGGGCAAAGAAAATAATAGATATAATTAATCTAAAATCAGTTGATTTAGGAAGCTAATTGAAGCATGTATAGATTCAATAGGGTCACTAGCTGATTCAATTGAGCATGACAAAGATCCACAAAGAGAGTTTAAGTTCTTCACTGATTTAAACCAACTTGACAAGCTTAAACTTCTAGCCCGAGAACATCTTATCTTCCAAACAATTAATTAGTGCAATTGTTCTAGTAAGTAATTGTGAGATGGAATCATAATAAATGTGCTGAAATTATAAAGCAATATTGAACTTACACCATGTTTGGAAAATTTCAATGAAAATAACTTCCTAATATGAGTGCATGCTAACTTTTGAGGATTTAGAGGCAACCTCCCAACTCAAGAGAAATTTTCAAGTCAAAGGAGACATCTTGGTAATAAATCAAAAGACAATTAAACAAATCGTTGAAAATATTATAAAATAAAAAATAAAAAAAAACAACATTGAAATTCTCATAGCAGAAATGACAACTATTAGCTCATAAATTTTTGAAAACAAAAAACAGCCTTTCTGAATGAAAACTAATTCAAATCGCATAGTATCTCATATTAAACTGTATCTTGGTCAACTATATTTCACTCTAACAAGTCCTTATTCCTAAATATATTTTCTTGTGGGACAATTGCATAGCTCTTAAAATTGCTTAGCCTTCCACATTTCCGTAAAGTGCTGAGTACAAACTTCAAAAGTTATGTCTAATATCTATAAAAACAAGCTATTAGAACCAGTTCCCAGAGCAAACTCTAAAATTCAATCCCTCTTTTAAGTTGGTAAGCTTGCAAAGTCAATTTCTGCACTCTACTATTGATACTTTGTTGGGCTCAAATATGGATTTGAAAATTATGAAATGGCAGATATATATCTAAATTTAAAGCACTAAAGTTGTGCATTATTCAAAAACTAAACTTTTTTTTTTTTTGAGCCAAAAAAAAACTCTCCATAAGATGAAGAAAGTCTGGAGGGTGAATTGGTGAGGGAATGAGACTCAATAGGAAAACCCCACTTGAGATTTAGCCTGAAACTGAAACCCATTGTGTTAGTTGGAACCAAAATGGAAGAGAAACAGTGTCCATTAACTCTTGACGGAGTTTATCATCAAATTAATGACACATAAGCCGAACTAAAAAGTGGATATGTTGGGGTGCTTTGGTTTCACTCTCTACCACCAATTCAAAAACAAACAATTGGGTTTCCTTGAAATACCACATTTAATTTTTTTTTTTTTTTTTCAATTCTAACAATCACATAAAAACTAATGTCATTGCCAAAACATAATCATATTCTCAGAACACCAACAAAAAAAAAAAAAACACACACACACACACACAAAAAAAAACCCAAAAAGATCCAAAATTGAAAAACGAAAAACCCTGGGTCCCATCATGAAATTCCAAAATCTAAAATTGGAGAAAGAGAGAGAGAGACAGACAGAGGAATCTAAGAAGCAAAAACGACAAAGTATTGAGAAGAAAGAGAGAGTACCTTCGGCACGGTGGGCTACGAACGGCGTTGGCTACGATTGCTTAAGAGTGACTACCTTCGTGACAGTGAACTACGATTTTGCTTCAACACTGGGCTACGATTGCTTGAGAGTGAATGAGTGAGTGAGTGAGTGAGTGAGTGAGTTTGAGAGGGCGGAGCGAAAGGGTGTTCAAGTGAGTGAGTGAGTGAGTTTGAACTTTGAGGATTTTGTAATGAGCCGTTTGAAAGTTTGAAAGTGCAGTGGATTTGTCTGTATTCTGCAGATTTCGAGTCTTATAAACTCGATTTCTACATGGCTCCACGTGGCAATTTTGTCCAGCTAAAGGTAGCACAAAAACATTGAACTCAAGCTTTAGAAACTCAAGTTCTAATTAAATCTCGAGTTTTAAAAACTCGAGATACTAGTTTCACACATTCTTTCAAAACCTGGCAACTAACGAAATTGTTAGAATATTATTGTTATTTGGAAAGGGTGTTCTTATCCCTTGGTATATGATTTTGTGAACACCACTGGTGTTTACTATCATTTTTTTTTTAATATAATTTTATGCGAATAGAGGGTATGTTCTGTTTGTTTGGGTCCACATGTCTGTTTTGGTATATACAGCTTTTTAAAACCACATTTTTTTTTCAAAGTGCAAGTATATTTCAATATACTTTCAGCAATAAACAATCACCAAAAAACTAAATAAGCTAATAATGCCAAACGCACACATACATGTACGCCAGTTGTGTACCCAAAATTCTCCTAACCAATGCTTGCCATTTTTTTGTAATGAAATCAAAAGTGAAACTCTTACTGTCAGTACCCAAAAAAGTTTATACCAAGTGGTTTTTGCTTCAATTTTTGCATTTCAGGTCCTGCAGTTGACTTCCAGTTTGCTTATACAGTTTAAGGTAAAATCTTCGTAGAGTAATATATACCGTCATGATGAATATCTGGTTTGAGGCAAGATCTTAACTGTGAAACTCTAAACTGCAGTTAGGGGGAAGTTCTTTCATAGTAGTTTAGAGTTCTCTTCTTTTTTGTCTACATTTCAAGCATTCAATGCCTGTGAACTTTGTCAAGTCCTCCAAAGTCCAAACCAACTGGTTAATAGAGCTCAAGGACGTGAAGGGTGTGACACAATTTTTTGTAAACTCTATTCTTGTTGTACGAGTCGTGGAACTTCAATTGGGAGAGTTTAGAGATAAATCAGAGTGCCAATGAGTTATGGCTCAACTAATAATCCCTTCTTCCATAATAATTGATCATTTAGTTAGAAGGTGAAATCGTGGATTCAAGATCCATTGGTGCGAGTGTAACTTATCAATAAAAATAAAATCCTCTTAAGAGTATTTTAATGTTCATTCCAATCCAATCTTCTTATTCCTAAAAGAAATAGTTTAAGAAGGGAAAAAAATAGAACAATAATCTAAGAGAGTAAAAAAGCATACACAAAGCTTGAGGGATTTAGGTGGACCTTTAAAAAAAAAAAAAAAAAAAACACAACACGGTCTCGATAACGAAGATATCTTTGTATAATAATTGAATACAATTTGGTCAAACAAAGATTTCATATAATTCCTCCCCAACAAAGGCTATATAAAGAAGTCGAAGGAATGATGATTGCGGTGTCCACATTGCAGCTTTTTGGTAGAATAAGGAATACAAAAGAGTTTATTTTTACATTGAAAATTAGGTTTTTTATTTTTTATTTTTTTAAGTGCATGTAATGTCGTCATTTAAAATTTCGTTTCATCTACTTTTAAATAATGTGATCATACCTATATCTTTTGATTCATGAAAAAATAAAAATTCACAGTAAAATTATTCCCTGTATTTTAAAAATAAAGTATTTTTTTTCATAAGGTGCAATTGTTTATATTTTTTAAATCTAATAAATTAATAAAAAAAAAGCTTCCCAAAAGAGTATTTGACGCAGTATCCATTCCTCCTTTTTGTCTTCGGAACATGTGTCCCTATAGAATTCCTTGGTCAAGCAAAGAGGAAATAACAGGCATATCGAGCACTCTTCCATAAAGATTTACAATGTCTGTTATGATAGCGGAATCATGAGAGGATAAGAGAAGGAGAGCCCTTGTGTTGGCAATGGTGCGTCCTCTCACCATGATGAATGATGATGTGGGATATGGTGAGCCATCAGTGACCACGTTTGATTTGAGCATATGGTTCTACTTCTATCAAGGATGTTGGCATATTGGGCCAATATCCTTCGACTTAAGTTAAGCCCAATGATGAACCCTAATAGTGCTCAGGTGATTAAATCCTTTAGTATAGCTAGCCTAGCCTTTTGGTTGGCTGTCAACAAAAAGTACATCAAATGTATTGGTATGATAAGATCTCTCTCACATGGGATGGACTGCACAAATGTGAGATCCTAAGTCCTTAGGGCCCCTCTCCTATGAGATGGACCCCTTAAATGTGACTCCGAAGAAAAAAGCTGCATATACCCGGTATATCCCAAATACTCCTTAAAGAGGGAAGTTTTCATGTATCTACTTTTTTTTTTTTTTTCCCTTTCTTGATGGTGAGGTTTTTTCTTGGAATTATGGGGAGCTGAAAATGGTTAGCTCTTTTAATACGTGTTGGTCCACCTCCATGCATGGCAGAGGGGAATACATGCACTCAGTGCATATAATACCTCCTCCTCTTATTTGTGATAATACTTTTTAACAATGATGGAACTACCTTAGGGTTGAGGGAGGGGGGGGGGGGGGGGGGGGGGGGGGGGGGGGGTTCCCAGCCTTTGGAAAAAAATTCACTAGTATATATAATAACACAAAAAAAAAAAAAAAAAATTACTTTTGGCTTTAAAATTTATATACTTGGCCTCCCACACCCAAAAAATTTACAAGCTGACCCATGAAATCCCAAAAATTGATAACAAAAATGCGCATATCCAGATAACAAGAAAAATCTTTGGATAAATCATAAATTTGGTCTAAGCAAAAATAATAACAAATCAATTACAAATGCTAGCAAAAAAAATCACAAAAACCTAATAACCTTTACTCAATTTCTTCCTCTCATTTGAGAGCTCTATGTCCCTCTCAAATGACTCCACCCCATAGCCATAGAGACAACTCCTACGATGTTGATTACTTCATCCACATGCCAGTTTGTGTTACCAACAACTTGGATCAATTGGTGTTTTTAACCCAACCCATGAAAATTTTATTTATTTTTTGAATGATAGAATTTTATTGATTTTTAATGTTGTATTAACTTTAGGACACACTTGGCATGCATGCATAAATGGTAATACATGTGTGAAACAACAACAATCTATTATTTTGTGCCTTACCTAAATGCCACCAAAGCATGTGTGATTAGTCTATTGGTAATAAACTTTGTGCCTTAATTAGCTAAATTAATGACATGATGGATAAAGCTTTATTATTTACTTAGTTAAAGACTCAAAGTTACCATCTATTATCATGTGATTATTTAATAGACATTTTTTTTAAAGCTATTTTTTCAATAATGGTCTCACCCCTTTAATTATTGAATACTAGTGTTTAACTCGCGCATTGCGCAGGATCATTTTAGATATTAATGAACTTTGCATCCAACATAAACTTAGTTATCATACTTCCACTGTATACATTTAAACTTAAATAATGTAGTATATTTAAGCATGTAGTGTCTAAAAAAAGAATTTGACTTTCAGCAATTAAAGCTTGACTTATTTTGAGCATCTTGTCTAGCTTCTATCGTATAAAAAACACATTTATAAAATTTATACTTGGAGGTGTGCATAGTAAATAATGTGCAGATTAGGAATTCCAAACATAAATGCTGCAAAAAAATGAGTGTGGCACAAATAATTTTAACTGGAAACATTCTAATTTTGTAAATCCATAGAACATGTTTGGAAGTAATATTCGTTACCAACTATATTCTAAATCTCCCTTGGTAGGACATTTACATCCAACTTCAATTTTTGTATACACACAATCACAAATTTAGCTAAGTATACACATACCATGTCCTGTACCATTAGTTTTTTTTTTTTTTTTTTTTTTTTAAATAAGTTTATGGCATTCATAGTACTATAGTAACCTTGCAAGCTAGAAATTGTCAAATATCATGAGTATTCTAATGAAAATTTATCTAATTTTAAGAAATGTTCAAAATTGAAATTTCTCTTCAACAATAAATAGTAATGTGCCGAATCAATCAAACCATGTAAACCTCAATTTTAAGATACAATATAAAAAATAAGAATTTCTTTAACTCAAAATTTCAAGTAAATTTTTACATTCTCATTCACATTCATGTCTTCATTCTAATTAATAATTTACTTTAAGTTCTAACCTTGTATTCTACTTTTTAATCAAGCAATCATATCAAGATTATAATGGGCAGTCCTTTTTATCGAGTGCTTGTGAGGTTGAAATCTTATAGGATGCAAATACTGTGTTAGGAAAGACTACGTTGGAGAAATTTCACAATACAGCATCCCAAAATGACAGCATTCATGAAAATCATAAGAAAAACTAAAAAATGCTAAAGACCACAAACCAAATATACAATTTTTTTTTGAAATTGTAATTAGTAATTATAGAATTCTTACATGATGAAGCCCAAGACAATAAGAGGAAAGTATTAATAAAGATAAAGTATGTAAGAGGAAACGCAACGGAAAACATGCAGCATACCTTTGTAAATTTTTTTTTTTTTTTTTTTAAATGGTTTATAATGATATGCATGTGTACAACGTTGGTAAAGGTTTATAAAAGTTCAGCTCTCAAACAATAAAGAAATATAATTGGCATTTCTATTTGAAATTGTCTCTGATTGCATCTCTGCAAGTTCTTTTGCAGTCTTAGATACAATTTTCTCAGCTCCTTTGTCAAACAAAATGAATGTTGTAACAGCGCATCAATAAGAGAAGATATTTTCTTAAGCAAAGGCAACTTAACCTTACCCTCCATACAACAGAGAGAGAATTTTGGGTTCTTAGGCCTCTTAGATTTTACTGTTCTCTCTTCATACCATAAAATTGAACCACAATACACGCATAAATAAGAAGGTAGACCAAAATTCCAAGGTTCAGTAGATTTTCCTACATGAATTTTAAATATTTTCAAAGACAAATTTACACTTAACTCAATTTACTTCACCCACTTTTTTTTGGAAAATGCCATCCAATAATGTAACATGACATTATTTATAAATTGCAAATCTATAGCTAAGCAATATATTGATTATCAAATCCTTTCTATTAAATAGATATATATGTGACATGTCAATTCCTAAGAGATTATATACCAGCCCAAACCCAACAAAATGGCACATTTATTCATGACCAATCTACGATTAGATCCTATAAAAAAAATAAATAAATAAATCTACAGTTAGAAAACATTTAGCAAAAGAATTAAAAATTAATTCTACAGTCAACTAAAATTTAGCCAAAAAAAAAAAAAAAGAAGCTATAAGTTAAAGAGAAGGTTTGTCAAGGCCCTTAAAATGCCAACAACTGGCTCCTCTTTCATTTCTTAGTAAGTTTTCATTTTAATTTTTTGTACTCTTCCCTCACATTCACTAATTAGTCACATAATATATAATCCCAATTTTGATGCTCGCCCATATGAATATTTGAAAATAATAGTCTATGACTATGTTAATTTGATAATCTTCATTTCGTTTTTTGTTTTTGAATTTTTTGTTCTTTGTCATAAATCTATGTTTTGAAGTTTGGCTTTACTTCCCATTTGTTCAATTCCTTCCTAAATCTAGCAATTGAAATTAAAATCCAGCTAAAGAGAATGGTGTGAAGTTCCTTCCTTGGAAGCAAATTGCTAGAGAAGTAAAATTGTTGTTCGTTTTACATTTTTCATTTAAATACTTCTTCAGCTAAAGAAATTGAATAAATGAACCTATGTTTAAATAGAAAAAACAATCAAAGAGATTCAGACATTAAATTTAGCACTAAATTTGATAAGATAATTTTAAAAATCAAATGTCAGAAGCTCAAACACGCAAAAGCAGCAAAAGAAACATCACAAATTTATGTATAATTTCATGCCTATATAACTTTTAAATCATCCAAATGCAGCAATATTAGAAGCAATTTTAAGGATTCTTTCCTACTTGTAATGGCTTTTGCAACATAAAAAACCAAGAAAAAGAAATACTGGACTTTATATATACATATATATATACACACACAAAATCCACTGAAAGACTATTCATGAACGTTTTATAAGAAATTAAAAAAAAAAAAAATTGTATTAACGACATGGTTCCATGACATAGAGAAAACATTTTTGCTAGTAATTATTCCAAAAGTACGCACATCACTATGTTTCAACAATTTTTGAAAAAGAAACTGCATAATTTTCTTTGGCCATTCCTGTTCAATCAAACCAAACACATATATTATCGCTATTAAAAGAACTAAAAGATCAGCAACCATTGCCAATAACTACACTTCAAACATCAATTCTATGTACTATCAACATTATCTACTATCAATTATTACACCAAAACCCGCAAACACCAGTAGGGAAAAATGATGGAGATCATAAACCATATATAAAAACTCCGTTTGAAATTGCAATGAATAATTTCAGAATCATCATAATTTGAAATTCAAATCCCTCAAAATCACAACAATGTAATCTTTGAGGTAGACTGAATTAAAAACCACAAAAATACAAATTAGGCAAATTGATTAGAAAGCATAGCCAAAATAAAGGCAAAAGAGAAACCTAACATCATATTTTGCTACTGGAAAATGATGGGAAAAACCTAATGGAATCATAACAGTTTTACAGTTCAGTTTAGTTCAGTCCAAAACAAAAACTAATTGAACCCAAATACTTTTAAAAAAATGATAAAAATATGCAGAACAAAACCAATGCAAACCCAAATACAGCAATCAACAAAAATTAATCTAAAATATGAGATAAATACAGGGAAACTCAAGCCACTCCAACCTGTCAGTTTGATCTAGCAACTCTTCTTACATAACACCCAAGTGTCTTATATGGCAAAGAACGTTGTAAAGCTATAACTAAAAATTATTGAATCAACATAAAACAAAATAGCTGACTAAAATTTACAAAGCAAAACCAAGTCAAACCCAAATATATTAATGGACAAAATCTAATCCAAAATATGAAATAAACATGGGGGAAATCAGGGCATCCGAACCAGTCAGTTCAATCAATCAACTCTTCTTGCAGAATATACCCAAGTGTCGTATTTGACAGAAAATGCTGTAAATCTGTGTTTCAACAAAATGGAGTAATAAGGATTTTTAATTTACAGGGAAAAGGATGAAAGAGAGACTACAGAAGAAGCTGAAGCAAACATAGTAATCTTGCAAAAAAGTGGAAGATTTTTCCCATATTACATTTTTTTTTAAAACAAAGATAATTTTCAAGTTCCACATAATAATCTTAAAATTAATGTGTAAACAATACGACCATGTTTTAAAACAAAGATAATTTTCAAGTTCCACATAATAATCTTAAAATTAATGTGTAAACAATACAACCATGTTTAGTAAACAAAGATAACACAATTTTAACATTCAGTTGGCTACTTTTTTTTTTAATCATAAATCAAAACCAAACATTTTTATTTATTTTAAAAAACCATAACTTAGATAAAATCATAACACTCTAAAATTCAAATATAAAACCTTCCAAGGAGAAATTGACTTTTAAACACAAAATTTCAAGGGAAAAACCACTAATGATACCAAAACAAAAGCCATAAATGATAAATTGAAACAAAAGAATCCAAAGAAGAACCCTAGCCTATTAAGTAGGGAAAAGGCAGATGCTAATTCGAATAGGAAAAGCTTCCGTTTACAAAATTACAAAATATGGATATTGAAAAATTCAGATGCTAAGGAAAAGCAATTGTGAAATATTACAGACAAAAACTTTTAAAAAAGAATGCTATGCTGAGGAAAATTCAAAAAAAATTGAAGAAAAAGCTGACTAAAATATTCAAAATAGAGCCAATTCAAACCCAAATACATCAATGGACAAAATTTAATACAAAGTAGGAGATAAACAGAATGAAAATCAGGCCATCCTAAAATGTCAGTTTGATCCAGAAAATCTTATTGCAAAATACCCAAGTGTCATACTTGACATAGAACTTAGTAAATATGTATTTCAAGCGAAAGATGAATGAGAGACTACCAAAGAAGTTAAAGCGAACATTATAATATGGTTTGAATTGTAAAAATGTGAAAGATTGTTCCCATATCAAAGATTCAAAGGAAATTCAACAGTCTCACAAAAATAATGTAAGCATTAATATACCCGTCTTGTCCTCTATATTTTGGTAAATTTTAAACCTGAGCAGAGTGGTACAGGCATACATTAAGGAATTTATGAGGATGTCCATATGTTTAGATAAGTTTGAAGAAACAATTAAAAGAATTAATAGAAGTTCTATAAACAAATAGAAAGAAGTACAAAGTGTGTCATATAAGAAAGGTGAAGAAAAATTAAAAAAACAAAAGAAACTACAAACGCAAAAGATCAGTAGGACAATGCCTACTTACAAATAAACCAAACAAGTCATGGTTAAAGACAGGAATTAACTCCACAAGACGATAACTAAGAATGCAGAAGTCTTCGATTTGTTTCGCACCTTTTCTTGCGAGGTAATCAGCGCATCTGTTGGATTCATGGTAGCAGTGACTGAATCGAATGCGAGGGATCTGAGATGCTAGCTGCTTGCAATCATCCAGTAGGGGGGAAAAGATGGGATTTGTCTGACTGGGGTTATTGAGGACATCTGTTAAAGCTTTTGCATCCAGCTCTACCTCGACAGCTTGGAAATTCTTGTTCACACATATGGTAAGTCCATCCCTTAATGCCCATACCATCCAGCACTTTGCTCGGGAGATAAGCGCACTGCATGGTGTAATTGGGAATGGTAGACAAAGAAGATTGGATAAGAACTGTTCTGTCTGCCATAGACAAGATATTAGCCTTCCACCCCGACAATTTTTGCTTCATTCTGTCCAAAATAAAAGCAAAATCATGACTTGACTGCCCCCGATACTTAATAGGAATTCCCAAATATTTTCCAATAGAAGAAGTTGACTTGAACCCGAGAAGACTACACATATCCTCCATGCTCTCCATGACAACATTCGGCGAGAAAAACACCCTTGACTTGGATTGACTAACATTCTGACCAGATTTTTCACAGAAGATGTCAAGCACCTCCCAGATGTCAAGCACCTCCGTAACAACATTCGACATGATTGGTAGACGCGATGCTGTTGGCTAGCATTCTTTGTGGGATAACGTTTACTGTCTTCAACAATACGTCACTTCAACATATTGTTGAAGTGACATATTGTTGAAGACAGTAAACGTTATCCCACAAAGAATGCTAGCCAACAGCATCACGATATGTTGAAGTGACGTATTGTTGAAGACAGTAAACGTTATCCCACAAAGAATGCTAGCCAACAGCATCACGTCTACCAATCATGTCGAAAATGCATCCTTTGTTGATAACGCTTCTGATTTTCTCATGTCTCATCACCTCCCTACTCTTTGCTCTTTGCGTAGAATGAAATATTAATAGCACAAACAAAAAGTTTGTTCTCTAATAACACATAAACAGTAGACACCATAGGTTGAAATTCAATCATAACTCTAAAACAAAGAAAGAAATGATGAGGTATCAAAAAAGAGGAAAAAAACTTAAGGAACATTAATAGGTTTATGTCCACACCCTTATAATTCCACAAAGTCCGAAGGCTCCAACAAAAGGCAAACACAAATAGAGAAACCATGATTTTGAATCAGGATATAACAAAAAACCAAAGACACAAATTTTTTGACTGAAAAGACACGAATTTAATAATGCTCATTACACACACACACACACACACACACACACACACACACACACACAAAAAAAAATCAATAAAAGAAATCACAAATTAGAATTCATATTTTCAAAAGGCAAGAATTTAAAAATACTCCTTGTGAAAAATTACCAAAATCAATCTAAAAAAATTACATTAAGTAGAAACAATTCTAACCCAATTACCGTAGCCAAATCCAAATCTAACTCAAATACATAAATCCAAACCTATCCAACCAAACGACTAAACATATAAATCAAGTTATGGTGTAATATAAAAAATAAAAATAAAAATAAAACCTTTACCTGTAGCAGTTAAACAGTGGAGGGAGGCCCTTTTTTTGGTGTATGGAGAGCGATGATAGTGCCCGCCCGCAAATTGCTCTCTCTCTCTCTCTCTCTCTCTCTCTCTCTCTCTCCCCATTGATCTCTGTTATTCTCAAGGAATCGTTTTTTGTTTAGTTAAACAGTGTCTAACATAATACAATACAATGTAATAAACTCTCTCTGTTAAAATACAAACATATATAGTATCTACCATAAAATGGTATATCATTATAACCTGCAAGACCATGCTCCTTATTTTCCTTCCACCTCCATGTATTAAGAATTCTAGAATAAAACAAAAAATCAGTAATTTTATCAAACTGTTCTATTAGCAGAATTAGAACAAATATGTTAGCAATGAAAGATAAAGTATCATCAAGGATAACAGTAAAAGATGTTGGCAAAGGATTTGGCTTTCGTAGACCAAGGATATTCCAAATACATCCATAAAGCAAGATTAACAACAATAAAACAATATGCCCAAATTTAATCACGATACAACACTTCAAACAAAATAGTTAATTTTCGCCTAACAGTAAACACTTTTTTGCATAAACTTTATCTGGAAACTTCGTCTAATAATTTCAGATTTTAAATAATCCAAGGTAAATTTTGACTTTTAACCACAATAGATAAGGACAAAATCCCTAATGTTACTCAAAATAAAAGAAGACAGAGGGATAATTTGAAACCAAAGCATCCAAAGAAAGAGGATCAACCCATCTATTTTTTTTAAAAGGGGTAAAAGAACAACCCTAGAAAATTATAAAAGGGGAACTGCAGGTTTTGAATTCAAAATCATAGATATATTGAAGATTTAAGATTCTAATTTGAATAGAAAAGGCAATGGTGAGGAGTTTCAGTCTGTCTTCTAAACAACAACACAGTATTTGAAGAGAGAAGGAGTACGAAAAACAGAGACTATACCAGTGGAGGGTACGGTGATCTGATGGTGGCAAAGACCTGACTGTCTAGGGTTTCATTTTTTTCAAATCAGAGCAACCACAAACGAAAAACTTTAAATATATACTGGGAAAACCTTAATAACAATGGTAGAAAAGAGGCATGGGAAACGAAAATATAATGAGGGGAAAATATTTCAACAAAAAATTAAAAACAACATAAATGAAATGACAGAATTTTATTTTTTTGGCAACACATAAATCTATGTTCTTCAGCACCAAATCGATTTCAATTTGAGAGAAATCATCAACAAATCTACACTAATTTTCAAAACCCTAGAGACGGTAATTGAATAGAAAACAAAAAAAAGGGGAAAAAAACATTCCTACCTTCTGAATTATCTTCTGAATCGCTTCTGAATCGCCTGTTTTTGCAGAGGAAAAACTAAGTTTTTCAGTTTTCATTGTTGCAGAAGAAGAACAGAGTCTTTTTTCTTTTTTTTTTTTCTTCCTTTTGGATTTTCTTTTTTGGTATGCTTGTTGGTCTGGAACACGGTATTCTGATCTGTGTGGCTATGGAGTTGCAGCGAAGTGGTGGGAGTCAGAGCGAAAGATGGAGTTTGCGTTTTAGGGTGCGTTTTTTTTTTTTTTGATAGGCGGCTTGATGTTTTTATAAATAGACGTTTGATGAAAGTGAGCCTCTCCAAACGCACCGTACGGTATTTTAAAGAATAAATTGTAAACTAGCCGGCATTTTAACGTGACAACAACTTTTTAAAGGCTTCCGTTGTTATATATAGTATTAAATTAAATTATTTTTATTTGTGTTTCTCTAAAAATCATTTCCATTTTGAGAATATATTGACATGATATTGTGCATATTTGATATCTTTCTATATATATGAATATGAGTACCTTTCTTTGTCTTTCACAAAACCCACTTTCTCTTCTAATTTTTCCTTCTTGCAGATTTCTCTCTAACAAAGTTTTCTTAGATCAATCCCAGCCAAGAAGGTGCAATATTTTTTTTTTCATTATTCTCTCTTCGTTTTCTTTTTATTACATTGTTTATTCATAACTGCATGTACCATTCTACATATTACAAAGTTTAGTTTTTACAAGGAAAATAATATTGTTTTTTTTAATTGCAAATTGGTTTTTTGTTCTATATATTTGCAAAGAAAAATTCATCCTCCAAAATAAAAATGATTAAATTCTTCAATTTCGTATGTGGATCTGTTGCATAGTAGCCAAATTTCAATCTGTTTTTGTGTTTTTGTTGTCTAAAATGTTTTGCATGCCTACAATGGACGGGGTTTTTTGTGATTGATGTAGTTGGATGAGTGGCTATGAGAGAAGAAAGATTATATTCTTACTAGGGTTCCATTAGTAGCATGTCATAGTAGGGAGTGAAACTGTTGAGTTAAGAAGACTATCATATACCCTTGCTTTTGATATGAAGTTATATATATTGAGACAATTTTTTAAATGGGGTAATATGGTCATTGTGTTAAACTAACACACTATAATTAGTGAAAGATAAAAAGGTCTACCTAGCCCTTTCTAAGGAGGCCAATGTGTTTTAATGACCCTAAGACTAATACATGTATTTTTAGTTTTTTTTTTTTATAAAAATAAAAATAAATAGTAATTCAAAATAGTGGATGAAAAAATTATGGTAGCTTAGCTTATCCTTCTCCCCATTATACGTGTTTTTATTAATTGTAATAAATAATAATAAAAAAATTAATTACCAAAAATAACAATAAAAAATACTATTTACAAACACCCACCTATTGTGGGCTAGATATGACTATTAGTCTTAAAGATGATAATACTTTTTTTTTTTTTTTTGAGAAAGTAAAGATGATAATACTTAGTACTAATGAATTGCTATTATTGTTATTGGTATATTAATAATTACAATCTACTATATGCTTGAATTCCTCATGAGAAATAATAAAGCCAACTAGAGTGTGGTTCAATCTTTGAAAATTTCTGGCTTTGCTTTTTATTAGTGACAAATATTTTCATTTAGGTTTCAAAAAATCTTTCCATTTGGGTAATAGATTGTGCATATCTCTCTATATTTCAAGGAATTTATATTAAGCGAAGACATTTCTCTTTGGTGAACTTTTTCTTTGTCATCTACAAAACAATTCTCTTTTCTCACCAATCAATCTTGTTGTTAGGGTTTTTGAGGCATATCTTGAAGTTCTTTTCAATGGAAGCCAATTGCCCTGTTGGTTTGGTATATATATACTCATCCATTTTGTTACAAAAATACCCTATACTATTCATTTATCTTTTTTAAACTTCAGTAATTTGTTATTTGAATGATGTTTGATTTTATTTGCAGGCTTGTGTGCTGAAAGTGAATATTAATTGTTGCAAAGCATGTCCCGGGAAACTGAGAAAAAAGTTGCAAAAGGTCTATGGTATATATTCAATTTTCTATGAAATAATTCTTTAACTAGTTTATATTTTATTTTTACTTATAATAATATTGTTCTCATTTTTTATGGTGACATAGGAGTGAGTTCTATCTATATTGATGTAAAGCAAGGGCTAGTTAAAGTTATTGGTAACATAGAACCAACCAAAGTTGTAGAGGCAATAAAAAAGATTGGAAGAAAGGCAGAGCTTTTGTCCTATGAAAAGGACCCCCCTCTTGCACAAGAGAAACTTAACCACTTATTCAATAAGATACATAATAATCACATTGCTGACTCTGATTCTAATATTGATGATGATGATGACAACGTCGAAGATGATGATAGTGATGATTTGCATGATGAAAATTGTGAATATGCTCATCATAATAATCATAAAACAAAGCCTAGGCACGACCATGGACCAAATGGGCATCATCAACACAATCACAATGTGAATGACCAAAGAGAGACTAGAGGTACTCCTCTACACAATCACCATGTGAATGGCAGGAGAGAGACTAGAGGCACTCCTTTCCGTGGTGCAACCAAAGGGTATGGCTATGGCCTACCAAGGCCACTACCAGCAAGGCCACCATATGGGTATCCAGCAATGCCACCACCTACGAGACCACCATATGGGTATCCAGCAATGCCACCATATGGGTATCAAGGATATCACCATCAACAAGGGATGTATGCAAGGCCACCGCCACCTCCACCTCTACTAGCGGCTTATTATGATCATCAGTATAGGCCAATGATGCAACAACCAAGGGTTGCACCACCATTGCCACCATATGGTTCTTGCTATACTAGGGATGCACCAGTTGGCAACTCCATCTTCCACTATTTTAGTGATGATAACACTAAAGGTTGTTCTATAATGTGAGCTGTTGCTGCAGTGCTTTGCTTGGCTTTGGATTTTTCTTAACAAAGCTAAATAGATTCTACGTATATTGTCTTTTAATTTTATTAGACTTTTCATGACAACTTTTTTTTTGGTTCATTCAAAAACATTTGAGACGAAGTTACGAACTTACAGTTAATTTGAATATTTTTTAGTACCTTTTACAATTTTTTTTTTCATAATTATTAACATGATATTATAAATAGAGCAACATTACTTTCATTAGCTAGGAAAAATTGAGTGACTCTAGAATTATTCCTTTGTTATATTCCTTGGAATTTGCAAACACGTGCGTTTTGTGTGATATAGACAATGACATGATCTCAAGTATTTTTAGTGACGTGTTAATAACAAATTAAGGATGTTTAAGTCGGATTTTTTTGCTAAGCAATTTGCTTTGGATGCTTCCAAACCCCCAATCTATTTAAGTTGGTGGCTCATTGGTTTTTTCTTACATTGTTTTTAAAGATACGGATATATCCTTCTTAAGGATCTGGCAAATGAAAGTGAAATAATGGATCAATTTATTTCAAGAACTTGAAATCACTCAATGTTACTTGTGACTGCTATAAATTTTTCTATATGTGATATATGCATGGCTAAAGTTGACAAATCAATATACTATAAGATAGAATATCCATAACTTACACTGACAATAAAGAATTAGAGATGCATCCTTGCAATTTTGAAACAAATAATACTTTCAGCTCATAGTTTCACTGCCTCAACCCGAAAGGGTAGAAGTGTAGGGTTTGGTTTATGTGTATAGCTGAGTTGCTTGTGTTGTGCTGTGATGGGGTTTTATTGCAAGGGTTTGGTGTTTCTATTTCCTTCTTGGTGGTTCTCTTCGGTTCTTCTAGGACCACATCATTTGTCACAACTTTTATGAAAATTTGTATAAGTTGTTGATTTAGTAATGGATAATCACTTTGACATAGATCTACCATTTTTCCTCCATCACTTACAATAGATCATTGTGACAACAAATTTAACAAAAAAATTTATCCCTAGACTTTCTTTTCTATTTAAACTTTATGGAGTTTCAGTTATTTATAGCTGCAGCTGGGACATGCTAGCTAGGAAGCATGGGTACACCTCCAGAAGTGGTGTACCCGCACCGGACAGGTCGTACGGATGCTGCGTGCAGCCGTCGACACGGCTGCACGTGCGTCTATTGCAAGTCTCTCTCTTCTTCTTCTTCTTAGAGCATGCAAAACGATATATAGTGCAAAAGAAACCATATGTTGGACAATTATGTCATAACTAGTAAGTGCCACCAAAATATGTTCAAATATATAGAATAAAAAAAAATCACAAATAGCAACAAAATCAATAAAAAAATTGGCTATGAAAGCACAAGAAAAACTGATTAGTCTAAACCATATGAAAGCACAAAAAAACCCCATCAATCTAAATCATCAACCTTGGCTTCCGTACCAGCGGCGGCATGGAAAACCACCTCGCCGAGAAAAATCTTCTTCTTGTTCAAATCTGGCAGTCACTTTCACGAGAAAATCTTCAAACCCTTTCCTTGAATTCCAAGAAAATCTTGTTTTTTTTTTTTTTTAGTTGTTGGAGAACCACTTTCTAATTAAGGATAAATTAGAGCATTCAGGAAGAGAAAGAGAGAGAGCGAGATGGGATCAGATTTTAGAACAATCATATTAATCAATAAACTATAATTCAGTAAGGCATAACTTACTTATAAAAATAAAAGTACAAAAACAAACAAACAAACAAACAAAAAAGAAGAGTTAAGCTGGGTAAAAATTGAAGGTGCTCAAAGAAAGACAAGTTGAAGAAATATACAAGAACTCAAACCCTCAATATACTAAGACTGTCAAAGAAGATTGACACTACCAAAGAAGATTGTACAAATAGAACTTACAACAACTACATTGACAATACGAAAGAAGATTCCATAAACAAAACTTACTACTGCAGTTACACCTCATGCAAGAGACAACTCCATTTTAATTGCCAACTATAGTTAAACTGCAAAATTTTCTCAAAATAATAAGTCAGTTTTAAGTTTTAAGAATGAGGATAAGAATATTAATTAGAGCAACACAGAAGACATATACAATCATTAATAGGATTTATAACTTTGTGATACTTAAAAAGTTTTCTTGCAAAAAAGGAGGAACCCAACCCCACAAAAATGCATAGGAGGATCCCTTCAAGAAATTTATAGAACTTTACAATGCCCAGAGAACAATAATAAAAAGATATTTGGGGTCCTTAAGGCCTAAAATATTTGGTTCCATTGATGTAACAATTCCTCATGCGAAGAGCCATCCCAAAGCTAGGCATAAAACCATGCATAAAAATTATATTGATATCCATAATCGGTAAGGCATAAACTATATCTTCTTATATAAATTAATAAGTAGCAACAAGTAAAAACACATAAAGAAGAAAGCATACAAATTGAAAAATTGAAGTACATAGTTCATCCAAATCAATCCAACATCATTCAAAGCAAAAAACGTCAACCAAGAATCAAATTCAATGAAAACTTCAAATGGGTAGTCAAAATTCTATGGGGAGTGCAGTAGAAAATCTCAATCACAAATGAAAAAAAAACAACCTCAACTTAAAAAACAAAATTCCTAATCAAAACCAATCCAACCATAATACCCAAACCAAAATCACATTTAACGCTCAATAAAAAGGAAATGAAAAATCATTACCAATAGCGGTTCCAGCCTGTCTCACAGGGGAAGAATGAAACTCTAAATCAAGTCAATTGAAATACCAAAGCACAGCATAACAAGTTCGATTTGCACTCTTTCCCATCAATGCATTTTTCTCATGCAAAAAGATACAGAGATTGCAGAGGGATACAATGGATAAATGTTTATAAATTGTGAGATCATTTGACAATTATATTGTCCTGGTAGGAAATCATTTTTATGTGAACATGTAAAATCAACCTAAGTGCTGACATGTACAATGCATAAAAATAGGGGCAAGTAAGAACGTATGATATATGAATGAATGGGAATGTGAGATGCATGAACATGTGAGCATAGAATTCAATCTATCCTTAGTGATGACAAATGAATACATGGATATGTGAGCATGTGACCACATATAGTCTATCCTATGAGATGACGTGCAATGCATAGGCATTTGAGCAATTTATCCTAGAAAATAACATTAAAGAGTATAGTAATGCATGTGATTGTGTAGCATTGGCCAGGAAAGTAAAGTGCATACTTGAATTAAATACAACTAACCATATTCCAAAGCATAACATAACAAGTTGGTTTTGCACTTCTTCCTATCAATGCATTTTTCTCAAGCAAAAACACATAAAGAAACAACAAAGGGATATAAAGGTTTAATGCTTACAAATAGATAACTTAAGAATTTGACATTTGACAACTTTTAGAAGCATGTGAACATGTACAATCAACCAAAGGGATGACAAGTAGAATGCATAAACATATGGGCAAGTGAGAACATATGATAAATGAATGCATGGGCATGTGAGGTGCATGAACATGTAAGCATAAAATATAATCTATTCTAAGTGATAATAAATGAAAGCATGGATATGTGAGCATGTGACTGCATAGAATCTACCCTATCAGATGACATGTGAAATGCATCAATATGTGAGCAATTTGCATTAGAAAATAACATTAAAGAGTACAGCTAAGCATGCGATTGCATGGCAATGGCTAGGAAAGTAAAATGCATTCTTGATTAATTACAACTAATCTCATTCCAATGAATAGGACAAGAAGTTTGATTAGCAATTTTTCCATTTTACGCTTTTTTCTCATACAAAAGGACATAAAGAGACAACAATGGGATACAAAGGTTATAGCTTACAAAATGATAACTTAAGAATTTGACATTTGACAATCTTTAGAAGCATGTGCACATGTAGGATCAACCTAAGGGATGACAAGTAGAACGCATAAACATATGGGTAAGTGAGAACATATGATATATGAATGCATGATCATGTAAACATAAAATATAGTCTATCCAAAGTGATGACAAATGAATGCATGGGTGTATGGATCTAAAACCCTAAATGTTAAACCCTAAACCCTATACACTAAAACCTAAACCATAATACCCTAAACCCTAAAACCTAAAAACCTTAAATCCAAAACCATGAACCCTATACCCTGAGCCCCAAAACCTAATACCCTAAACCCTAAAGCATAGACATCTGAGCATGTGAGCATATAATATAATTGTTCCTAAGTGAGAACATATGATATATCAATGCATGAGCATGTGAGGTGCATGAACATGGGAACATAGAATATAATATATCCAAAGTGATGACAAATGAATGCATGAATATGAGCACGTGAGCACCTATAGTCTACCCAAGGAGATGAAATGGGAAATGCATGGGCACATTAGCAATTTAAGCTAGAAAATAAAATTAAAAAGTATAGCTATGCATGTGATTGCGTGGCATTGGCTAGGAAAGTAAATTGCATTCTTGAATTAAATACAACCAACCTTATTCCAAAGCATAGCATAACAAGTTCAATTCGCACTTTTTCCCTTCAACGCATTTTTCTCATGCAAAAAGACACAAAGAGACAACAAAGGGATACAATGGTTAAATGCTTATTAAATGTGTGAGAAGAATAACATTTAACAATTTTATTGTCCTTATAGAAAATCATTTTTATGTGAACAATTTCAATCAACCTAAGGGCTGACATGTAGAATGCATAAACATAAGGGCAAGTGAGAACATATGATATATGAATGCAAGGGCAAATGAGGTGCATGAACATGTGAGCATAGAATATAATCTAGCCTAAGTGATGACAAATGAATGCATGGATATGTAAGCATGTGACCACATATAGTCTGCGTTTTGAGATGACGTGAAATGCATAGGCATGTGATACTTAAAGTCTGCGTTTTGAGATGATGTGAAATGCATAGGCATGTGAGCAATTTCTGTTATAAAATAACATTAAAAGAGTATAGCTAGCATGTGATTGCATGGCAATGGCTAGGAAAGTAAATTGCATTCTTGATTTAAATACAACTAACCTCATTCCAAAGCATAACATAACAAGTTCGATTGGCATTTTTCCTTTCTATGCATTTTTCTCATACAAAAAGACACAAAGAGACAACAATGGGGTATGAAGGTTACATGCTTACAAATGGATAAATTAAGAATTTGACATTTGACAAATTTTAGAAACATGTGAACATGTACAATCAACCTAGGGATGACAAGTAGAATGCATACACATATGGGCAAGTGACAACATATGATATATGAATGTTTGGGCATGTGAGGTGCATGAACATGTGAGCATAGAATATAATCTATCCTAATTGGGGACAAACGAATGAATGGATATATGGATCTAAAAATCTCAACCCTAAACTCTACAACCTACACTCTAGACCCTATACCCTAAAAAACCTAAATAGGGGTGGCAAAATCTGACACAACCCGCAAACTTGACACAACTAACCCGTTTGTAAACAGGTCATGGGTTAAGGCTAAATAGGTTTGGGTCATATTCGGATCAATACGGCTGACCCATTTAGTAAACAGGCTATGTTCGTGTTCAACATGTTATGGGCTAAGGCTTAAGTAAGGATATATGAATGCATGGGCATGTAAGGTGCATTAACATGTGAGCATGGTGTATAATATTTCCTAAGTGATGACAAATGATTGCATAGATATGTGAGCATGTGAGCACATATAGTCTAACCAAGATGACATGTGAAATGCATGGGCATGTTATAAATTTATGGTAGAAAATAACATTAAAGAGCATAGCTATGCATGTGATTGCATGGCATTGGCTTCGAAAGTAAATTGCATTCTTGAATTAAATACAACTAACCTCATTCCAAACCATAGCATAATCAGTTCGATTAGCACTTTTTCATTTCAACTCATTTTTTTCATGCAAAAAGACACAAAGAAACAACAAAG